>CM045743.1:57500-87500 GCA_024760905.1 Plotosus lineatus
TCTCAAAGTCACATCATGTCAGTGTTTAGTGTCTCAGGGTTACATCGTGTCAGTGTTCAGCATGTCAGTGTCACAGCGGTTCAGAGTTCACTGTGTCGATGCCACAGCGTGTCAACGTTCAGTTTCAATGTCCAATGTGTCACTGTGCAGTGTGTCAGAGTCCAGAGGGTCAGTGTTCATCGTCTCAGGGTTACATCGTGTCGGTGTTCAGTGTCTCAGAGTTACATCGTGTCAGTGGTCAGCGTCTCAAAATCACATCTTGTCAGTGTTTAGTGTTTCAGGATTACATCGTGTCAGTGTTCAGCATCTCAGGGTCACATCGTGTCAGTGTTTAGCGCCTCAGGGACACATCGCGTCAGTGCTCAGCATGTCAGTGTCACAGCGGTTCAGAGTTCACTGTTGGTGCCACAATGTGTCAATGTCCAATGTGTCACTGTACAGCGTGTCAGAGTCCAGAGGGTCAGTGGTCAGTGTCTCAGGGTTACCTTGTGTCAGTGTTCAACATCGTGTCAGTGTTCAGCTTCTCAGAGTTACATCGTTCAGTGCATTTAGTTTGTAATGTGGAACTGTGCACAGCTTTGTATTTGTGTTTTGCTGTAATCTGGCTGCGCTCCGTCTGTTTTCAGAAACTATAAAATTAAATCGCTCTGCGTTTTCCAGAATGAACTCCAACTCCATAAACCGACTGTTTTCTTTCCTCTTATATCCTCAGCACCATGCAGCTAAACGCTAACGATCAGGTCCCTCGGGAAGCCGACACACAACAATGATTTTTATTGAAAAACTGAAATAAGTATAAATTATGGATATTTTGCATATATATATACACACACACACACACACACACACACACACACACACACACACACACACACAAACACACAAGAACACACAATGCGCGCGCGCACACACACACACACACACACACACACACACACATATGCGCACACACACAAACACATACACACAGCGCAACAGCAGGTTCACATTTTTTGTGAGTATGTGAATGGGGCTAATCTGGTTCCCATTGTGTGTGTGTGTGTGTGTGTGTGTGTGTGTGTGTGTGTGTGTGTGTATTTGTGTGCGTGCACATGTGTGTGTGTGTGTATTTGCGTGCATGTGTGTGCATGTGTGTTTATGATTCGCTCTGTATTGGCTTCATTTCATGCTTTAGAGCTCCTGAGGCTCGTAGGGGCCTTGGCATGGGCACTCGGGTGCAGTGTGATGTTTTCTTGAAGAAAAAAAAAGCGTAAAATACGTCTGGCGGTTTAAACGAACTTTCTGAGTTACAGCCCGTCCGTCAGCAGCTCTCAGAAGTCTCCATGACGTTCTTTAAACTCGGCGCGTGTTGGAAAAGTCGATTGAGATCGTCTGTCGTTTTACCTGATCACAGCTCGGTTTGCCTGGCGCTCCCTGTCCCACGTTCCCTTATAAATAAACCGTTGCAGTTTACGTTCTTCGAGTCAAAGCCCGGAGTTTAATTCTACCATAAAGTGAGAGAAGAAATTACAGAAGTTACAGAAAGACTGATTTCACCCTCATCACCTCATTCAGATCCATGAAAGTCCATGTAAACATGATACCCTAAAACATCTCCACAGTGTCCTCAAAATGTCCCCCAGTATTCAAAATGTTCCACAGTATCCACAACATCCCCAAAATGTCCACAACGTCCCATACATCTTAAAGTGAGAGAAACTGTTATTGAAATGACTGGATTATTGCAATTTTTGTTTATGAATATTTGGAGAATAACCTTTAATGTGTAAAAAATCATCTGTTTACGAACTAATTTATGCAGGAATAAAGCTGCAGGATTTTAAAGACAAGACTAATCTGATTATGGTTGGCATGGTGGTGTAGTTATTAGCATGTCCGCCTTGGGAAAGTCCTGGGTTGCAGTCCCAGGCTCGGTGAAAGCGTGTCTCTGTGGAGTTTGCATGTTCTCTTCGGTTTCCTCTCGGTGCCTTAGTTTCCTCCCAAAGTCATGCACAGTTGGCTACCTGGCTGTTCCAAATCACCCCTAGTGCAAGTGCAAATAATTGTGTGGGTCTTGGCTCTGTGATGGACAGGCGAGCCATTTCAGCCAGAGTCTGCTGGGAGAGTCTTCAGTCACCCCGCGACCCTCCGAGGGTTAGGCAGTCGTGCGGATGTATGAATTCATGCCTGCCGCTCTGAGACAATCAACAAGCCGACGGTTAAAGCTCCTGCTCAAGGTCTTGGCAGGGACGATGGGATTTAAACTCATGACCATGATCAGTAACTTGATGCCGTAACCCTCAGCACTCACAAAATGCACAAAACTCTTTCTTCAGACGGTAAGGTGGCTAATTCCTGTTTATGCTAGCTGCAGGTCCTAAATCATTATTGCATACAGAATCGAATGTAAGAAGAGAAGCCTGTCGCTTTGACGCTGACTGATGGGTGTAACGTGGCGCTCGTTTACTGCCGCAGCCAAGTACAAACTGTATGGAGTTAATTAGTACGCAAGCGGGGTTGACCCCCATGTAAACACGCAGTGAGCGTATAAAAACGCAACCCAAGATGTGCGCTTGGCAGTGATCTGGCGAAACGGAATGAGAAACACGTTTCTGAAGCTCTGTATTCCTGTAAAGAGAGGAGGGGGAGTCTCTAAAAATGCCACCGCATGTTCTTTATCATCACAAACAGAACCACACTCTGATAAAACCTTCATTTCAATCACTTTGCGGAACTGCAGAGCACAGCCTGAGGAGGAGCGCCGCCAGGGGGCGTGGCGCATACAACCACTAAAGATCCAAAGATACACAGGTGGCAACATGGTAACCCCAAAGCACACACGCACATATGTTTACAAATATGTTCTGGTTTCCACGGTAACTGCTCCCCGACGTGTACAGTACGTGCTACGCGGAAACATACAAGTTTGTGTCAAATTAAAAATAGAACGTGTTGAAGTTAAGAATTTTATGAATGGATTCCTGTGTTTATGAGACTCTGATGGAAGGAGCCTCCAGCTTTAGAACTTTATAACAGTTTTCACAACGGAGGAGTTCACACATCTTCCACAGTTTCATGCCATCATTGGTTTAGTTATTACTCTCTCTCTCTCTCTCTCTCTCTCTCCCTCTCTCTCTCTATCTATCTCTCTCTCTCTCTCACTCTCACTCTCTCTCTCTCTCTCTCTCTCTATCTCTCTCTCTCACTCTCTCTCTCTCACTCTCTCTCTCTATCTCTCTCTCTATATCTATCTCCCTCTCTCTCTCTCTCTCTCTCTCTCTCTCTGCACTAGTGAGGTACAGATGGAGAAACAGAAGGTACATGTTATTCTGTGCTGTTGGACTCGGTCGTGTCTCGTCATTCACATCAGCGTATGTTTTGACTCTCAGCATTTGAAATAAATTAGTGTCTCATTTCAGTTTCAGGTCAGCAGGAGTGCAGCAATTTCTCTATCTCCTCACCCGCTCTCCGCTATCTCTCCATCTGCCCGATTTTATCAGAGGTCACACTTCAATATAAAAAATAAAACCGTAAACATGATCCATTCCAAATCATTTTGATATAATAATAATAATAATAATAATAATAATAATAATAATAATTAAAGCAACATGGTGGTACAGTGATTGGCATATTTCCTTGACAGAAAGAAGGTCCTGAGTTCGATTCCCAGGATCAGAGTTTGCATGCTCTCTCTCTCTCTCTCTCTCTCTCTCTCTCTGTGTGTGTGTGTGTGTGTATGTGTGTGTGTGTGTGTGTGTGTGTGCATGTGTGTGTGAGTTTTCTCTGATATTCCAATTTCCTCCAACATTCCAATATCATGCCCAGTAGGCTGATTGGATATCCTGAATTCCCAACATGTGAGAGTGAGTGTTTGTAGTTATGTGGGTGATGCCCTGGAGTGGCCAGGCAGGGTGTACCCACCCTAATCCAGAATCATCTGAGATGGGTGTTTGTGGATTACAAAATTAATCCATCCATTCATTCATTTTTCTGAATCACTTCATCCTAATCAGGGTTGCGAGGAGACTGGCGCCCATCTCAGCCGACTCTAGGGGAGGGCAGAGTACACCCCAGACAGCTCGCCAGGCCATCACCGGGCAGAAACACACTGATGGCTATGCAGCTGTTCTTTACGAAAGTCAGAGACAGTGAACCACTGCACTTATTATTATTATTATTATTATTATTATTATTATTATTGTTGTTGTTGTTGTTGTTGTTGTTATTTAGGACTCTTCTGTCCTGAACCTGTTGGTAAACTTTTGTTTTCTCTGTAACGCTCCATAGGCATGTTATCCTCATCTCCATAATTCATTATTATTGTTATCATACAGAAGATTAAAGCAACGCCTTCTGAAGTCCGAGCTGTTTATTTAGACATTAAGAATTAATTATTTTTTATCACAAGTGACTCAGTGGTGCTATCAACGCCCCTCACAGCAAGAAGGTCATCGGTTTGAATTCTGGGTTCCTCTGGAACTCTGCTTTCCTTCCACAGTCAGACAAGCTGCTTCAAATTGTCCCTGTGTGTGTGTGTGTGTGTGTGTGTTGGTCCTGTGATGGACTGGCAAGCTGCTTGGTTTGTACCCTGCCTCTGGTTAGAGTCAGCTGAGGTGAGACTCAGTGGTTCAGTGGTGGATGCTCTCTGTAAGACCTGCAGCTGGTTCTTGGTGGGTTTTTTGAAGCAGAACGTTGACGTTAATAAAAACGATGCACGTGTCTGTAAAGCGCGGTTATCCGCAAGAATAAACGCAACCCGACTGCGCTGGAGCAACACGATCATTTATCAGAGAAGAAAAGCTGCACTTTTATAAAATCCTGGGTTTGTTTTTTTCCACTTGGCTCTGGCAGCTGCCGACTCATTTGGAAAGGAAAGACTTCGACACCTGGAGCTGTCTCACTTCATTTCAGTCTTTTAAACACGAACGCATGAGATCACTGACACACGAAACCATGATGCAGCGTCGCTACAGAGGACCAGCTGGAGGGAGCCAAACCAGACCAGACCGGATGAGAACCCAGAGATTGATGACTCAGGTACTGAACATATGGAGCGTCCTCTCACTCCCTCACTCCCTCACTCTCTTACTCTCACCATCTCACTCCCTCACCCCTGTGTCCTCTCACCTTCTCACCAGCTCACCCTCTCACTCTCTCACCCTCTCACCCCCTCACATTCATACTCTCTCACCTTCTCACCAGCTCACTCCCTCACCCTGTCACTCTCACCCTCTCAGCATCTCTTGCCTTCATCCCAGTGCCCTCTCACTCTCTCACCTTCCCACAAGCTCACCATCTCACTCTCTCACCCTCTCACCATCTCACCCTCTCTCTTTCACGTTCTCACCAGCTCAATCCCTTACCCTCTCACCTCACTCCCTCACCTCCTCACCCTCTCACCCTTTCAGCATGTCACCCTCACCTTCTTACTCTCTCACCCTCTCACTATCCCACGCCCTCACCCTTCTCACCATCTCACTCCTTCACCTGCTCACCCTCTCACTCTCTCACCCCATCAACTTCTCACCAGCTCACTCCCTCACCCTCTCACTCTCTCACCCTCTCACCATGTCACTCCCAATCACCTTCACCCTCTCAGCTTCTCACCAGCTCACTGCCTCACCCTCTCACCATTTCGCTCTCTCACTATCTCATCATCTCACTCCGTTACCTTCTCACTGTCACCCTTTTACTGGCTCACTCACCATATCACTTTCTCATCATATCACCATCTCTCTCTCCCACTCTCTCACTGCCATGTCCTTACCCTCTCTCTCTCGCCATATCACCCTCTCACCCTTTCAACATCTCATTCCAACACACTCTCCAACACTCTTACTTCCTCATCATATCACTCTCTCACTCTCTCACCCTCACCCACTCTCTTGAATCTGCTCCCTTTCTCACCCTTTCACCATTTCATTGCTTCTCACTCTCTCATCATATCAGCCTCTCACTCTCTCACTCCTTCATCCTCTAACTCTCTCACCCTTTCATCATCTCACACCCTCACCCTTTCACTATCTCACCATCACCATCTCACTCTGTCACCCTTTCACCATCTCTCTCCCTCACTCTCTCACCCCCATCATATCACCCTCTCCTAATCTTCCTCCCACCCTCTCACTCTCACCCTCTCATTCTCACCCTTTCATCATCTCACTCCCTTGACCTCTCATCCTCTCGTGCTCTCATCATATCACCCTCTCACCCCTACCCTCTTATCCACTCACTCTCACCCTCTCACCTTTCACTTTCTCACCCTCTCAGCATCTCACTCCCTCACCCTTCACTCTCTCATTCCCTCATCATATCACCCTCTCCCCTCTCACTTTCTCACCATCTCTCTCTCTCACCCTCACTTCCTCACCCGTTCACTCTCATTATATCACCTTCTCACTCTATCATCCTCTCACTCTCTTCCTCTCACAATCTCTCAGCTTCTCACTTTCACCTGCTACTCCCTCACCCTCTCACTTTCTCACTCTCTCACCATCTCACCCTCTACCTCTCTCAATATCTCACCCCTCACTCTCTAACCCTGTCACCCTCACAATCTTTCACCATCTCACCCACTCACTCTTTTACTATTTCACTCTCTCACTGTCTCACCCATCTCATTCTCTCACAGACAGGAAATAAGAGTGACAAGAGTTTAATTTTATGTATTATTTGTCTTAATCCTTTTGTCTGTCGGATTCACCACTTGTCTATTCCTTCAACCGAGGATTATTCTTGATTGACAATTTGTCTCATTCTCTGTCTCTCTGTCTCAATCCTGCATGTCTCTCTATCAGCCTCCCTCTATGCTCTTTTACCTGTTTAACTCTCTGCATATCTGTCTGTCCCACTCAACTGCTTGTTTATCTGTTTTGCTCTCTGCCTCTGTCTGAATTTCTGTGTGTTCTGTAACTCGTCAGGTCTGTGTTTATCACTGTTACATTTGGTGTTAAACTGTTAGGTGTAGAGCTGTGGTATACGTTAGCTACATCAGTCTGTTAGAATTAAAAAGTTAGCTGCGGACTCGGAGTGTCTGGGAGACGTTGCGTGGTCACATCATCAGACCATAACATTAAGGCACTCTGGTGATATTCTCTGTGTTAAAGAAATAAAACGTGTTTCAGACTGAAGTGTGAAAAACGTTCCTGTGGAACAAATTTAGGTGTCATGTGACCTGTTATTCCTCATAATACTGTAATGACACAGTGGAATTAACACACACACACACACACACACACACACACACACACACGTGCATGGCACTGGAAACCCTAGAGCTTAGTGTCTCCTGGAAAACTCATCAGCATGGGTAGAATATTTGCGGTGGGTGATAAGCCAGCAGAAGTGAAGAGAAATGCTGAAATGCTGAAATGCTGAAGTCACACATTCCACAAGTTCCTCTGGCTCATGCCCACTTCCCAGCATGCTCTGCACTCCCATGAGTCTTTGCAGTGAGTGTAAAAACTGTCAGCATTCTTTGCAGCCTGAGCAGAGAAGTGATGTCTGTTTTCACTTGTTTACTTTTTATTTCCTTTCTTTCTTCGCTCTTTCTCTCTCTCTCTCTCTCTCTCTCTCTCTCTCTCTCTCTCTCTCCCCCTTTCTCCCCCTCTCTCTCCCACCTTTCTCTCTCTCGCTCTCTCTCTCGCTCTCTTTCTTGGTCTCTTTCTCACTCCTTTATATTCTGTTTTTGTCATCTTTTCTCTTACTCATGTTTATTCTATTCTTTTCCTTTTGATTCTCTCTTGTTGCCTATTTTTGTTCCTGATTCCCCCCCCCCCCCATTCTTTCTCCTTTCACACCTCCTGCTCGTCTGACCCAACCACTTCCCTGAGTGTGACCATGTGACCTCACACTGAGGGCAAACTGAAGAGACATGAACTGCACTGAAAGTGACGGGTGAACGAGGTTATGTTACACACACACTCTCTCTTTACATCTCTCTCTCTCTCTCTCTCTCTCTCTCTCTCTCTCTTTTATATACTAATCAGGAGAAAATAAGTAATGAAAATATTCAGACATTATTAAGTTTAGAAAAATGTCAGGAAATTTAATAAACGTAACGAATAAAACACCTTCGTTTAGTTACAGGAAAATCAAATGTGAAGGGCGAGTGAGGTTACATTACACTCTCTCTCTCTCTCTCTCTCTCTCTCTCCCACCCCTCTGTCCCTGTAGGGCCGTGTCGTGAGGGATAGAGATAGAGATCTGTCCTTTGATTGGCTGACTGAAACTCCCGAGCAGTTATATAAAGCTGTTATGAAGGCCTAGCGCGCGATTTATGAAAATTATTAGCAGCGGTTAATAAAAGTGCAGGTTGTGGAGCTGTGAGAGGCAAAAGTGATCCGGAGCTCCACTGAGCTTCACTCCTCCTCTCCTTCATTCCTTTCTTCTTCCCTGTCTCACTCCTTCACCCCTCCTCCTCTCCTTCACTCCTCCTCTCCTTCATTCCTTTCTTCTTCCCTGTCTCACTCCTTCACCCCTCCTCCTCTCCTTCACTCCTCCTCTCCTTCATTCCTTTCTTCTTCCCTGTCTCACTCCTTCACTCCTCCTCTCCTTCATTCCTTTCTTCTTCCCTGTCTCACTCCTTCACCCCTCCTCCTCTCCTTCACTCCTCTTGTCCTTCATTCCTCTCTCTCACCCCTTCACCCCTCCACTCCTTCACCCCTCTGTTCCTTCACTCCTCCACTCCCTCACTCCTCCACTCCTCTACTCTTTCACTCCCTCATTCCTCCACTTCTTCACTCTTCCACTCCTCTACACCTCATTTGCTTCACTCTTTTATTCTTTCAACTCTTCCACCCTTCATTCCTTCACTTTATCCATCTTTTATTATAAACTTGTTTAAAGTTTACACTTCAGGACTGAAACATTTAATGAGAAAATGTTGTTTATTCTCATCGCTCTCTTCTATCCCTCAATCCCTCAATCCTAATACACTACATCCACTCATTATTCTCACCTTTTATTATCCCTCTACTTTTCTCTCCTCTCATTAATTCTCTCCCTTCATTCTTTCCCATTCAAAAAGCATCCTTTTCTCTCCTTCTTACCTCCATCTGGACCTTTCAAATCTTCCTTTATTTCTCAAGTGATACTTATTCCTCTTTTCATTTATTCTCTCCTCCTCTGTTTCTGTTTATTCTCTCATTTCCATCCCTTCACCTCTCATTTTCTCCTTTCTCATCCCCTATTAACTCTGGCGTTCTTCTCTTCTTTACTGCCCTTTTCTTCCACATGCATGCCTCAATCTTTTTATCATTCATTTCATACTCTATTCTCTCAGTTTTCCCACCTTGTGCATTCTCTTACTCGTTTTGTTTTTTTTCCCTCTCATCTTCCCGTATTTATCCCTTTTTGCTTTTTCTTCCTTTATTTTCCCTCTTCTTCATCCCTCCATTTCCATTTATACCTCCTTATTTATTCCCTTCGTTCTTGTTCTCTCTTCTTTTCTCTACCCTCGATTATTCCTCTTCCAAACTCATTCCCTTGTTTCTCTCCTCTCTTCCCTTGCTCAGGCATCCCTTCAGTTTCTCTTCTCCACTACTCTCTTTTGTTCCTTATTTCTTCATTTATTCCTCTTCTTATTCTCCTCTTTTCCCTCCTCATCCTCACGCTCTCTTTTCTAATACCTTCCATCACCTTTTGCTCGACATCATATTCCCTCCTTTCCCTTCATTTATTCTTTGTTTTTCTCTCTTTGTTTATCATCTTCCCTCCATTTGAACTTTCTTCTTCCTTCCATTATTTCTCAGGTTATTCTCTCCTCCCTCTCCCCTTGTTTATCACCTCTCTACTTTCCTCTCATTTATTCCTTCCTCTCATTTATTGTTTTTTCCTCTCCCCCTTGCTTATCCTCTGCTTTTATTTATTCCCTCCTTTCGCTCCCCTCGGCACGGGGATTGTTCAGTTGGTGTGCGGGGTGAATGCACTATAATGGAATTTTTGTGGCATTCCTCGCTATAGAGCAAAAAGGACTGATGCTAATAAAAGTGGCACCGGGGAGCCTGGCATTGGCGCACAAGCGTGTTTGTGTTTCATTACAGGAGAAAGTGAGCGAGAGCGAAGAGAAAACAGCTGGCCTGCTGCAAAACACTCACCATCCATCACCTTAAACACACACACACACACACACACACACACACGTGCGCAGGCAGTCATGCATGCACACACACGTATACACACACACACTCACAACTATCTAAAAATGCATGTGTAATGGACTGTGTGTGTGTGTGTGTGTGTGTGTGTGTGTGTGTGGGTGTGTGTGTGTGTTAACTGTGGGGGCATCAGCAGCTACAACAATTTACACCCAATTCAAATCATGCTGAATATTCCCAGATTACACACCTCACATTAACAATGTGATGAGTACGCAGATGATCACAGGGTTCCGTTCTGCACCCTGCCGGAATCCAGAAGGATGTCACATCAGACACTGAACACAATCAAAACCTCTGGGGAGAAACTTTCAGAATAGACTTGCAAGATAAGATCGCAGCTAAAAACACACTTTAATGGCGATCTGGGTCCATCAGAGAACTTCCTGTACGTTCCAGACGCATCTACACTCATCCCAACCAGATCTCACTACTGATTCAGTGCAGCAGTGTTCTGTCCCTCAGCTCTTACACACACACACACACACACACACACACACACACACACACACACACACACACACACACACGCGCACATGCACGTGCACACACACATACACGCAACGCACATGCACACACACGCACGTGCACACACACACGCACACACACGCGCACACACACACACGCACTCTCTCTCTCGCTCTCTCTCTCTCACATTCTTATACACTGAAGGATGAAATCAAGTGAAATAAAGCTTAAAGTTTGAAACTTGTTTAAAATAAATATGTTCATGACTGAGGATGATGAGGAGCATCATCCACACTGAGTAATTCAGAAACCCTTAAACATCCTGCTTTACTGAGAAAACAGTCAGAGAGAGAGAGAGAGAGAGAGAGAGAGAGAGAGAGAGAGAGAGAGTGAGAAAGAGAGAGAGAGCAAGAAAGAGAGAGGGAGACAGAGAGGAGAGCAAGGGAAAGATGGAGAGAGAGGGGAAGAGGGGGAAGGAGGGGTGAAAGAGAGAGGTAGGGAGAGGGGAGAGAGAGGGAGGGAGGAGAGAGGGGAGGGAGAGAGGGGAAGAGAGAGAGAGAGAGAGTGAGATAGGGGGAGAGGGGAGGTGGGGGTGTCAGGATTTTGCTGTTTGTTGATTCTGTCTGCCTGAAGATCATTAGGAGTTTGCAGGAAGTGATCATCAGGGATCTATTTATTTATTTATTTATTTATTCACTCACTGGAATGACCCTTTTAGTGTCTTTATGCAGATTTTAAATTAATATATCTTCTTCTTTTTCTTTTCCTTTTGGCTGTTCCCTTCAGGGGTCACCACAACAAACCATCCGCCTCCATCTCACTCTATCCGCTGCATCTTCTTCTCTTACTCCAACTACCTTCATGTCCTCTTCACCACATCCATAAATCTTCTCTTTGGTCTTCCTCTCGGCCTTCTGCCTGGTAGTTCCAACCTCAGCATCCTGATTCCCATCCATTGGGCGTGGCCAAAATCAGTGTGCTCCAGCGCCATCATCACGCTCCTCGCATCACCTCTCTTGTGATTTCAAATAACATGCAGCATTTACGGTCTCTCGCTTCCGGCCACGTTTCAATCATCTCTGAGCTCAACTCTCAGCTCTGCCGAATCAACAGATGGAAAACTGATGTACAGCTGTGCTCATGCTTCCAGTGACAAAACACATCATATTCTCCAATCTGCGGGTTTGTCCTGCGAGCGCCGCTGCATGGTTTCCTCGTTACAACATAGAGTCGGGCCCCGCTCGGCTCCGCCGAAATACCGGCGCACACTCGGCGTCGCGGCTCAGTGAATCAGTGGAACATGCTGTAAACATTACACAGCGCGATTATTCATGCCTTCAGACTGAAGTCAACACTCCGATGAGTGGGCAGAAAAGTGGGGGGAGGGGTGGGATTTTTTATGTTGGGGAAAACGAGTCACCTAAACAGAAAAGTTTGGCCAGAAATGAAAAGTACTCGGAAAAAAATCCCCTCGTACCCCAAACACAATCCATCAGCCAACACATGTTTGTTGCCGAAATCTGCTATGAGAACAATCCTGAAATCCAGATTGCTCAATCCAAAAACATCAACATCGTCCCATACAAAGCAGTTTATCCGAGTGATGCAACGCTGGAGTAAGATTCCAAAGCCAACTCGGCCAGAGGATGGTCCCGCCGCGCGGCATGTCTTAACCAAACACACGATGAGGACACGAACACCGAAAAACACAGCAGAGCACCCCGAGACCGAAAGTACCACACACAAACATTCATTCATTTTCTAAGTCGTTTGATCTTAATTAGGCTTGTGCCCATCTCAGCCAACTCTGGGTGAGGGTGGGGTACACTGACGGCTCGCCAGGATGTCACAGGGCTAACAAGCACAATCACTAACACTGAGTCTCACACCTAGGGGCAATCTGGAACAGTTCGCCTACTATACATGTTTCTGGACTACGTGAGGAAACCTGAGTACTCGGAGAAAACCCAAGCATGTAGAGCATGCAAGCTCCACCCAGAACCCCCCCACTCAGCACCCCCCGCGCACACACACACACACACACACACACACACACACACACTCACACACTTTGTGTATATCTGGCCACACCAGCATCATCATCATCAGTTCGTATACAGTGCGATACAGAAGGACGATTAAAATCCTGAGTGATGGTGTGATTATTATCACACATGCACCATGTCTTCTTCTGCTTCTTTTCTTTTCAGCTTTTTATCTTTTTTTTTTCAGGGGTCACTACAGTGAATTATCGGATCCACATGTTTGATTTGGTTCATATGTTTTTAGGTCGATGCTCTTCCTGACACAAACCTTTAGCGAGGGACAGAAACACGCTGACGGCTTTGCAGCTCCTCTTCACGAAAGTCAGCAATGGTTCTTTTACATCAACCTCTGTGACAGACATGGCCTGCCTTTGATAACCCAGTTAGTGCACCTGGGGGGACAGTGACAACCTTGTAGAGAGTGGGACTCGAACCCCCAACTCTAGGATCAGTGATCCGGTGCCATTAACCACCAGGCCACCACTGCCCACAGATGCGCCACTGTACAGCGTGATATTAAATGCTTACGTGCTAATGCGAAGCTTCTCTTTAGCTTCTTTTATTCAAATAGCAAAACGAGGGTCCTTGCGGGACCGGTGATTTATTCTGAGTACACACAAGGGTCATAGTTCATTCAGATACAACTTATACAGATATCAGCACAGCCTACAATCATACAGAGTCCATGGTGCATAACAGCCCATCAGCATTTACCAAAACGCTTAATCCAACGAGGGTCACAGGGAGGCTGGAGTCTATCTCTAATGACTTCTGGTGAAGGCGGGATAAACAGCTCACCAGTCTATTGCCGGGCCAACACACACACACACACACACACACACACACACACACACACACACACACACACACACACGTCCGTTCACACTCACTCTCATATCTAAGGACGATTTGGAATGGAAATTAGCTTACTGTTCATGTATTTGGACTGATGGAGGAAACCGGAATTCCTAGAGGAGTCTCACGTGGCCATGTGGGGCCAGTGGCGTAGTGGTTAGGGTGCTGCACTCATGATCGGGAGGTTGTGAGTTCGAATCCCACTGAGACCCTCACTGTGCTAAGACCCCTGGGCAAGGTCTCATCCACAAGTGTGCCTCTGTTCACCCAGCAGTATAAATGGGTACCAGTAAAATATACTGGGAAGGTAATCTGCGATGGACTAGCGTCCCATCCAGGGGGAGTTCAACTCCTGGTCGCTTTACACTACGGAAACCGGGGATAAGCACCGGCCTGATGAGCCACGACGCTCGGGTGTAAAAACCCAACAGACTTACCTTACCCACACGGCCATAGGGAGGACAGGCAAAATCCACAAGAAACACCCTCACATAGCCTGGGACATAGCCTCAGCCTTCTTACCCTGAGATGGACATGCTGACCACTACACCACCATAGTGGTTATGTGATGCATAACAACCTGTACCTCAGCAAGAAGAAGGGGCCAAGTCCGTTTCCATGGTGTGTGTGTGTGTGTGTGTGTGTGTGCGTGTGTGTTGGATACAGCGGAAATACAACAGAAACCCAACAGAAACCACACCAGATTCTAGTTCAGAGTCTGTTGTGGCTCTGCAGTCAGTAGTTTCAGTGATGTTTTATTACGGCATTACTTGATGAAAAGATCCGGAATATTTACTCAGTGGATGCTGGAGCAAAAAATAAAGACGTGAAAAGCTATAAGGGGTAAGTACACGTCTCACCGCATAAAAAAACATGCGACAAACTCCACACAGAAAGGTCTTGGGCCGAGATTCAAACCTAGAATCCTCTGGGTGGGAGGGGAACGGCACTGCCCAGCCCGTGACTGTAAATATCATTTATATTTTATATTTTAAAAAGCAGGAAGAAATATACTCTCTGTTTATACTTCAGCACAACCTGGTTTCACTCGAGGGTCGAACCCAAATCTTTCTATTCACTCAACACAACAAGGTCCTGAACAAATCTACCCTAAACACGATGTGTGATTCCTTTACTTTCATAAACTAGTCCTGTTGAAATCTGCTGTTTCGGACCCCAAACATTGCACCTTTTGTGTTTTGATGAAAAACAGATCTGCAATATTCAGGGCAAAACTGATAGACTGAGAATTAGAAACTGTCAGAAATCCTGCACTGTTTCCTTTCGCAGTGAAAGTAACGTGGCCCGTGAGTGCTCGCTGCCCAAATCCACACATTTTCTCACTTACTGCATAATTACGTACGTGTTATAGACTGGAACGAGAAGCCAAGAGAATGAGACACGAGTTACAACCAGACACATGGAGACGCACAATGCGTAGAACCACCACGGTTTAATTAACACCCCAACAAACCAGACTCCAGGACTACTGAGTTACTGCACCATTACAGGAAGGACATGTACTGCAGACTCTTCCTGCTTCCTGAAAACACGCCAATTAAGGAGCAAGCCTGCATTACATCTCTAGGACCATCAGGACAATGACATCAGCATGGCCCAAATCCATCACTAAAAAAAAAGGTCTGTAAGAGGCACATTGGAATTATGGGATTAGTGATGTATGCAATTTCTGAGCTTACAATCAATCAATTTACGAACCACCAACCAATTAACCAACCATCTGAAAAATCATCCAACTAACCAGCCAATAAATTGACAGAACCAACCGACCAATCAATTAATCAATCAGCTAACAAACCAACCAATTACTATCTCGGTCAACTGACAAATCAACCAAGCCACTAATTAGTCACTTAAAAAAAGCACTTAATCAGCCAACCAGCCGGACAATAAATTAATCAATCAACCAATCAACTGACAAATAAACCAACCAACCGATTAATTAACCAACCAAAAATCACTAAATAGGGGGCAGTGGTGGTCTAGTGGTATAAGGCGCCGGATCGCTGATCCAAAGGTTGGGGTTCGAGTCCCACTCTCCACAAGGTTGTCACTGTCCCCCCCAGTGCAGCTAACTGGGTTATCAAAGGCCGGCCATGTCTGTCACTGTCTATGGTGTGAGGCATGTAAAAGCACCATCACTGACTTTCGACAAGAGTAGGCTGCAAAGCCGTCAGCGTGTTTCCGCCCTGCAATGGTACTCTGCCCTCGCCCGAAGTTGGCTGGGATGGGCGCCAGCCTCCCCGCGACCCAAGTTAGGATTAAGCGGGTACAGAAAATGAACTGAACTGAACTGAAAAATCACTAAATAAGTCAATCATACAACTGACAAATCAGCCAACTGACAACCAATAGATCAACCAACCAATCGGCCAATTAATCAACCAATCAATCAGTAAACTGACAAATCAACCAACCAACAAATCATCAGTCACCCAACCTTTCAACCAACCAATAAAGCTATCAGTCATTCACAGAGACTGGTGCGGTGGGCACAAGTAAGGTTTCTTTCAGCAGTCGGTTAGTCACTGTCAGTGAAACGAGCCTCCAGTGTTCTACTTATGTACTCTTCTATAACACTATGGTTTCCATAGTAACAGCGCACACTCCAGACACATTCAATGTCGGATGAAATGCTGAAAAGGTAAAGTTTTCTGTAAGGAGATGTCTGGGTCACACTGATGGAAGGAGTCTCCAGTGTCAGTGCTCCGTAAAGCTGTGACGGAGTTTTCCTGACTTCACGCTACGCTACAGGCTCTCGGTTTTGTGCTTTTTATTTACATTAAAATCAGTATCTGTCGTACTTAGTCGTATGACTTACGCGCTAATTATGCTGTAAGGATGATCAATATTGCTTGTCTTTAAGAAACAAATTTTTAATGAGTAAGGTGTGATCTGTGCCTGTCTTTATAAAACTGGTGCTACAGGAGGAATGAAAATCTCTAGAATGTTCTCTTAGACTACAAGTATCAAACTGAACACCATGACCTAAATCTGGCCCACCAACGCATTTGCTGTCCACAAGAGCCTTTAAAGGGGAAATGAAACGCCGACTAAATAAGTTGTCGGTAGCTTAAGTATAGTTTATTGAAGTGATTGTGGATTAAATTTTATATCATAAATAAACCATTGCACACACAGCGGTTCTGTTTCATGTGCTTCTCGTATAAGTTATCGAACCGAAAGCCGCCATTGCTAAGTGCCCGCCTACACAAAGTTACCGTGACGTCACTGGGTTGGTACAAAGTACCACATGAAATATAGTACATGCATATCACAGCATATTATATAACATGAACAACATGGAATTTCACGCCAACAACACGCACAGTTTTTCAGCAGAAGACGATTATTTTTCGGAAGATGAAGGCGATATGGGGGGGAGAGGAAATGCCTGCTAATCCACAAACATATGTGACGCGCTCCACCGAATATAGTGTCCCAACTGACACTGGAGCTTTTGAGACAAAACGCGGTTTATCCGGACTTCCGATCTGTCAAGTAAATAAGTGCACTTTGAATACTTGTTTAATACTCAATATTCACCTTCTTACTTGAAAGATCAGAAGTCCTGATAAGCTGCTTTTTGTCTCAAAAGCTCCAGTGGAGCGCATCACATATGCTTTCGAGCCTATCTGACGGAATATCGCCAACGTTAATCCAGGAACCCCAGCTCAATCTGACGCCGAGAGCGATAATAGGGATAGTGACAGTGATCACGATATTGACAGTGATCATGGACATGCCGGTGAACATGACCACATCAGAAATTTTATGTGCACTTGTGACAATTGTACACCATTACCACAAATGCCTCGCTGCCAGGAAGCTCCGCATGACCGTCTCTTGCGAGCTGAGCGTAAGCTGAACTGCATAACAAACCACAGACTGTTTCCTATGCGGTGCCGTGAAAGGGATATTTTAGAGGTGGCCATGGTCTCCATGAGAGATGTCCGTGCTGAAACCCTTGAACGCCCCATGTTGTCTATGGTTGTCTAATATTCCATCCCTCTGTGTGTTCAGCCTGGAGAGCTCGTTTTTCCACCTTTCGCTTACGTGCCGATACTGTATTCTTTGCAGTGTGCTTGGTCTGTCAGTGCTTGTAATGCAAAAAAGTCAAATACGGTCAGAAATGATCCTGGTTTCAACGATGCGGTTTTGGACCACACCATGGGGCCAGTTTCGTCGGATTTGTATGTGTGTACAAAATCTTTTGTCCTGAAATGGGCACTGCCAATGTGTGTGCTTTTATTCACTGGTGGGTCGGCACGTTTCAATGCACTGAGCCAGGCTTTCAATAGTTTACCGTTGCTTAAAGGCAGCCGGTGAAAGTGCGCGCCTTTACGTTTATAATCGCTGTTTGTACAGCCCTCTGCGATTCAATGATGACTGGTAATTAAAGGCTTTTTATTATTATGCATTGATGCGTTGCTAGCCATTGAGATTTTATACAAGTTCACGACCACCAACCCAGTGACGTCACAGGAAACGGACGGGGACCAATATCAAATTGGATTTACATTATTATCAGGGCGATTTTCAACTGATCAGCTGCAAAAACGTGATACTGAGAACCAAATGAAGCGAGACAATGTTACATTGCGATGTGCTTCATTTCTCCTTTAAAGCATATGATCGTGGAACTTTCTGAAATATAATTCATCATCCGTCCACTAGGTGGCAGCAAAAAAAGTAAACAGCTGGACATTTATGACTCAAGAAACTTTTAAAACTAGCATGTCACTGTCTATCGTTGATGGGGATAAAATGTGAAGGACACATGCTGAAATGAACCGTTTCCCACTGCAGATTTCACGGTTGCCCCTTTGTAAACAGACGTTCAGTGATTAATGATGTTCAAGGCCGCTGTCTTACACGAACAATCACCTCTGAATGCAGCATTAGATTGGTGTATTGCATCCTGATGCACTTTCGGCCCGCTGAGTTTTCCATGTGCAGAAATCACTGCACTCGATATTAAAACATTAAAACTGGAACTTTCAGAAGTGGAAACCTCTCTCTCTCTCTCTCTCTCTCTCTCTCTCTCTCCCTCCCCTGTTTTTCACGCCCACCAGTCTCCTGCCAGTTTCCAGCATCGTAGTGTCTCAGTGTGCGAGAGACAATGAGATTATTCATTTTACTCGCGAAGGGCCCGAGAACGTGGCTGTGGGATCGGAGCTCGTAAATGTCGAGGCGCATTCACACACATGTGGTTCGAGTTTGGCAGAAAAAAATCCCAATCAAACCCTCCGAGTCTCTATTGTATGACGAGACAGCTACCAATCGGAGAGGACCATTAACATAATGATAAGTTCGGGAAGTATGGGTAATTACGCAAAACACCACCTTTACCACACACACACACACACACACACACACACACACACACATAAACATATACACACACACACTATCATGATGTAAACACAACATCCATTCAGGACACACGTGAGCAATCCAGGTTGGAGGGAAAAAATGTTTTGGTCTTTATTTACACCACCTACACAACTTCAATTCTTCAAATGCACACAAACACCCTCTCTCTCTCTCTCTCTCTCTCTCTCTCTCTCTCTCTCTCTCACTCTCACTCTCTTACTCTCTCTCTCTCACTCTCTTACTCTCTCTCTCTCTCTCTCTCACTCTCTACTCTCTCTCTCTCTCTCTCTCTCTCTCTCACTCTCTTATGCACACACACACACACATTCTCTCACAAACACACACACTCTCTCTCCCTCTCATACACTCTCCCTCACACACACAGACACACACACACACACACACACACACACACACACACACACACACTCTCTCACAAACACACACATGCTCTCTCTCTGTACCTCACACACATACACACACACACATTTAATCTCAGGATTACACAAATAAACCATGCATGTGATGTGAAATATTATTCATGAAATCCAAAAGAACCAAAAGAAAGATTTTAAATTTTTTTTCAAGATTTTTGTGCATATTAAAATATTTAAAAAAATTTATAATTATTGATTTGACTAAAAAAATATATGTGGAATTAATTTAGAAACA
The DNA here is from genome assembly GCA_024760905.1 of Plotosus lineatus. Taxonomy (NCBI): domain Eukaryota; kingdom Metazoa; phylum Chordata; class Actinopteri; order Siluriformes; family Plotosidae; genus Plotosus; species Plotosus lineatus. Next base: position 77,077 of record CM045743.1, read on the forward strand.
TGGAATAAATGAGTGTATTAAAGACGTTATTTTACTTGAGGGCAGATTTTGACTGTTTACCATAATTCAAACTATAATAATAATAACAATAATAATAATAATAATAATAATAATAATAATAATATAATTTTAATAAAATAAATGGTCTTGGTGGCGTTGGTTTGGCTGTATCATCTCTCCCTGAATCTAAAATAAATATCTATACATTTAATGTTTCCCTTTAATTATTATTATTATTATTATTATTATTATTATTCATTCGTTCATTCATTCATTTGTTGAACCTGCTGATCCTATTAGGGTGGAAAGGAGGTTGGAGCCTAGCTCAGCCATCATTGAGCAAAGGTGCTGTACACCCTGAACAATACACCAGTAGATTCATACCCATATATAGAAAATTTGGAACAGCCAGTTAGCCTAATATGGATGTTTTTGGACCGTGGGAAGAAACCAGAGTACCCAGAGGAAACATGCACAGGGACGACATGCAAACAGCACACAGAGGAAACACCGTCACCGAACCCAGGACTCGAACCCAGGACCTTCTTGCTGTGAGCTGAACGTGTTGACCACTACAGCACCTTGCTGTGCATTGTGAAGGAATGAATGAATGAATGAATGAATAAATAAATAAATAAATTATATTTACATTTTAAATGTACTGTAGTAGTCATTTAAATCATCTGACAGATTTGAAACATGGACACACAGATATTTCTCTCTCAAACACACGCATACCCCCCCACACACATATATACATATACACACACACACACATATATATATATATAAACATATATATATATATATATCTATATATATATATATATATATATATATATATATATATATATATATATATACAGACACACACACCACACTCAACCCTGATGAGGATTGACTCATGGAAGAGAAGAAAACAAAATGAAAAGTTTGAAAGTGCTTTGATGGAGCATTTCCCTTTGCTTTCGAGTCACTGCGATCTCGTCCAAACATCAGAACAACATCTGTCTTCTAAAATATCTTATTCCTCAATAATACTAATAATGTGCAGCAGTCCGTGTCGCATGTATCCTCCTCAGTAAACTCCTGTAATCCTATAATCACACTGATGGGATTAGTGTCGAGTCTGAGAAACATGTGGAGGGAGGTTTCTGTGTGTTAATGTCCAAAGATTCGAATGAAAGCATCGCCATCGCATCGTTTCACAAAACAACAACAACAACAACAAAACCTTCCTGGCGGCAGCCGGATCTGAAGGTCGAGGATCTTCTGGTGTCTCTCGCATACATCTGTCCTTTCCAGAAACAGACCGTCTGTCTTTGGCTGCACAAATAAACCGCTGTATCCAATTAGCACGGATGTCCTGTGATGTACAATAACTAGCGCAGGGCTGTCAGCGGAACGTGGTTTATTACAGGATGAAAAGTGATTTAAATCCGCAAATATTTGGAGCGTTTCAGGCGTTTGGCAACAGGCTGCGGCTTTCGTAAAGCAGATATTCACGAAGTCGTCTTCCATAAACACACAGCTTCATGATTTTCTGACTCGAAAGGGACTGCTTGTTTTCACTCAGCTTTCCAATGTTTCATTTATCATTGTATCATATTCTGTCATACTATATTATATTATATCAAATTATAATTACTGCGATGGCCTGGCGAGCTGTCCAGGGTGGACTCTGCCCTCATCCTGAGTTGGCCGCCAACCTCCCCTGGAACCTAATCATTAAGTGGAGAAGCGGCTTTGGGGCTGAAAGGTCGCTGGCTAGATTCCAGAACCAGCCGGAAAGATGTGTGGCGGCTGTGGGGGAAAGAGCTGCACCTTCCCTGCACCTTCATGGCTGAAGTGCCCTTGAGCAAAGCACCAAACCCCCAACTGCTCTCCAGGCCCCCTAATGTGTGTTGCAGTCCACTGCTCCGAGTGTGTGCTGACTTTGGATGGGTTAAATGCAGAAGCAATCATTTCCCATGTGGGATTAATACAATATAATAAATAAACAAAATTAAGATGAAGCTTATCAGAGAATGAAGGAATAAATGAATCATACTATATTATATATCGTAGCATACTATTCATTCATTTTCTGTAACCGCTCAATCCTAATTAGGGTCGTGAGGAGGCTGGTGCCCATCCAAGCCATCTGTAGGCGATGGCAGAGTACACCCTGGACAGCTCACCAGGCTATCGCAGGGCAGAAACACGCTGACAACTTTGCAGCTCCTCTTGTTGAAAGTCAGCAATGAACTGTTACATGAACCTCTCACCATAGACAGTGTGGGGGGGTGGGGGTGGGGGGGGGTGATCATATTATATTACTTTAAATCCCTGATATGAATCTTAGAAAAATCAAAGAAAGCATCAGCGTCTAAATAATTGCGTGAAAATCCCTCTGAGCAATCATCTTGCTAAATCACAGCAATTCCAGATAACATTTTGTGTGTGTGTGTGTGTGTGTGTGTGTGTGTGTGTGTGTGTGAGAGAGGGAGAGAGAGAGAGAGAGAGAGAGAGAGAGAGAGAGAGAGAGAGAGTATTTGGATACATTCCAGTCTTTGACTACAGATACTGATGATGATGCTTTCCAACTGGAGAGCCTCAAACTGAAGAAGGTCACATTCTCTATATCAGTGGTGAACCTGACATGCAGGCAAATGGTGTTGGACTCTTAGTAAACAAAACCATCAAGGACTCGATACTCAGTTGCCGACCAAAACCAGCAGGCTAATCACCATCTACCTCCAACCAACCCACTTTAACATCACGGTGATACAGGTCTACGCATCAACCATCAACAACAGACTATGACAACGACCAAATAGATTAATTCTACACCCAACTTCAGGACATCATGGGCCATGTGGAACTTCAGGACATCCTTATCATACATGGAGACTGGAATGCTAAGGTGGGAGTAGATGCACCCAAAGTCTGGGAGAACCACTATGGCCTAGCCTGCAATGAGTTAACAAATGAAAGAGGCCTTCAACTTTTAGAGTTTGCCAGCTATAACAACATGGTACTTGCTAATACCCTTGGCGAACATAAGGCTTCACGACGCTGGACTTGGCACACGCCAAACAGAACTCACCACCAGATAGATTACATCATGGTACAAAACCGTTTCAGATCTGGTATTCGCAGATCTGGGACGAGGACCTTCCCAGGTGCTGATGTCAGAAGTGACCACAATCTAGAGCTACTGAACTTCAAAGTCCAACTGACTAAGGCCAAAAACCCACAGGCTACATGAATGAAGTTTAATTTGGAAAGGCTGAAAGACCCAACCATTCTTGAGTCCTTCCAAACAGCAATTGACTGGAAGTTTGTAGCCCTTCTTACGCTTGATGGAAATGTCAAAGAATTGACCACCAAATTCAACGCCGTAATGACAGAAACAGCAAAAAATATTCTGGGAAAACACTGCCCAAGGAAGCAACCGTGGGTGACAGATGAGATTCTTGATATGTGTGACAGAAGAAGAGTTTTAAAGAAATCGAAATACACAGCAGCTGGATCTGTAGAGTTCAGAGCGATCAACAGGAAGATAAGAGGGGGAATGAAGAATGCCAAAGAAACCTGGATACAGAGACAGTGTGCAGTAGTCGAGGAAAATCTTAAAAACAACAACAGAACGAAGGCTTACCAAATTATAAAAAAGCTCACACGTCCTAAGCAGCCGAGTCAGCATCATCCAAGATAAAAGTGGAAACTGCCTTACCGAAGAGAAGGACATCATCAAGAGAGGGACAGAATATTGCTCAGAGCTCTACAACCACCAAACCAGCAGTGATCCTAACGAGCTTATTCATCAGGAATCAACAAATGACGATGACCACCCAATTCTACAAGAAGAAGTAGAGACAGCCATCAGATCACTGAAGAACGTCAAAGCGGCCGGAATAGACAACGTCCCGGCTGAGCTGATTAAACAGGGAGGGAAAATAACGGTAGATATCCTCACCGCAATCTGCAACACGATCTGGCAGACTGAAGAATGGCCAACACCATGGACACAATCCCTCATCATCACCATCCTGAGGAAAGGGAACCTTCAACTCTACCAGAACTACAGAACTATCAGCCTGATCAGTCAGGCAAGCAAAGTAATGCTGAAAGTCATCCTGAACAGATTGAAACCTCAAGCAGAGGAGATTATCGCTGAAGAACAGGCTGGATTCCGCAGAGGAAGGAGCATTACAGAACAAATCTTCAGCCATGGGGTATTGTGTGAAAAGTACAGTACAGTCAACACCAACAGGACATATGTCATGTCTTTATCGACTTCAAGAAGGCATTTGATAGAGTATGGCATGCTCTCTGGGACACTATGAAGAAGTACAACATGGGCCAAAAGATGATGAACACTATCAAACAACTGTATACTAAGGCCAGTAGTGCAGTATTAGTACAAAACACAGTAGGAAACTGGTTTCACACATCAGTTGGGGTCCGCCAGGGATGTATGCTTTCACCAACTCTATTCAACATCTTTCTGAAACGCGTTATGACAGATGCCCTGATAGATCAGAAGGGCACAGTCAGCATTGGAGGTTGGACTATCACTAACCTGAGGTTTGCCGATGATATCACGGGGTTGGCAGATGATGAAGAGGAACTGGCCACACTGGTGAACCACCTGGACAGAACATCATCCAGATATGGAAAGGAGATCAGTGCTGAAAAAACCAAGCTGATGACAAACAATCCAATATCAATCAAGAGGAAAATCACAGCTAGCGGACAAGAGTTTGAGACGGTAACCCAGTTCAAATACCTTGGCGCCATCCTCAGCGAAAAGGGATCTAAAATGGAGATTACAGTAAGATCAGCACAGACGATGGCAACAATGGCAAAGCTGAAGCCTATATGGATAGACAGGAACATCTGTCACCACTCAAAAGTGAGATTGCTTAAGGCGCTAGTTCTGCCCGTCTTCTTATACACGTGAATCGTGGACTCTGACGGCAAATCTGCCGAGGAACATCCAGGCAGTAGAAATGAGGTGCCTCAGAAGACTACTCGGCATCTCATACACAGATCACATATCTAACACCAAAATGCGCAGGAAGATCTCACAACACGTGGACCATTATGAAGATTTATTGACCACTGAAAAGAGGAGGAAATTGAGGTGGTACGGTCATGTGACACGCTCTAGCGGGCTATCAAAGATGATCCTCCAAGGCACAGTCCAAGGGAAGAGGAAACGAGGCAGACAGAAAAAGAAGTTGGGCGGACAACATTGAAGAGTGGACAGGGAAGAGCTTTGCAGACACCCAGGCCCTCGCCTACGACCGACCAAGATGGAGAGCACTGGTGCGCAGTTCAACCATGAATGAATGAATGAATGAATGAATGACAATTATTGATTGATGCGGAATCCTGAGTTTGCGATGTGGACAATAGGCATATAATGAATGAGGTACAGTATGATATAGAGAATTATTCTGTCAAGGGGTTGTTATCGACTGACGACAAAGGGTGAGACCTAATAAAGCTCTATTAACTGAAAGCCAAGTTTGATCATCATTTTATTGTTCAATTAAAATATTTCTAAAGAAGACATTCATGTTACTGTGCTATTATTGTTGGTATCCCATGACAACAATGCAATAATTTGATAATCTGAAAGCAATGATGCAATACCAAAAATTATTTAATGGGTTTCGAATAATCAGAAAAAAGAAAATCTCTTGGAATTAATACTATCTATTAATATCTATTTCACCCATATAGGGAACCATTCATATTGCGTTTTCCCAGTATAACATATACTAAATATAATTTATTACCAACCATATGGATTTAACCCTTCTTTACTGAGTGCAAGGAGTTCAATATTTCTGAGATATTTTTAAGTGGGTTTGATGAAGCTTATGTGACAATTTGTTTTATATATATATATATATATATATATATATATATATATATACACATTTGGTCGAAGAAGGAGAGGTGGGAGGCGTGTCCTTAGGTGGAAAGAGAAGAGGAAAAGCATGAGTCGAGGGCTGAGAGTAGGGACTTTGAATGTTGGAACTATTAAAAGAAAAGATAGAGAGCTGGCTGACATGATTCAGAGGAGGAAGGTGGACATACTCTGTGTTCAGGAGACCAGGTGAAAGGTAGCAAGGCTTGAAGCTTAGAAGCAGAGTTTAAGCTGTTTTATCATGGCGTGGATGGGAAGAGAAATGGAGTAGGAGTCATCTTGAAGGAGGGGTTTGTCAGGAATGTTCTAGAAGTAAAAAGAGTGTTAGACAGAGTGATGAGTCTCAAGTTAGAAATTGAAGGCGTGATGTTCAATGTTGTTCGTGCTTATGCCCTACAGGCAGGATGTGAGCTAGAAGAGAAGGAGAGATTCTGCAGTGAGTTAGATGAAGTGATGCAGAGTACCCCCAAAGGTGAGAGAGTGATCATTGGTGCAGACTTCAATGGACATGGTGGAGCAGGCAACAAAGGGGACGAGGAAGTGATGGGCAGGTTTGGTATCCAGGACAGGAACACAGAAAGACAGATGTTGATAGATTTTGAAAAAAGTATGGAAATGGCTGTGGTGAATACTTTCTTCTAGAAGAGACAGGAGCATAGGGTGACTTATAAAAGCGAAGGTAGGAGCACACAGGTAGACTGCATCTTGTGTAGACGATGGAGTTTAAAGGAAGTCAGTGACTGCAAAGTAGTAGTGGGTGAGAGTGTTGCCAAAGAGCATAGGATGGTGGTGTGCAGGATGACACTGATGGTGAGGAAAGTGAATAAGGCAAAGGCAGAGCAGAAGACAAAGTGATGGAAGCTGAAAAAAGAAGGGAGTCGTGTTGTCTTCAAGGAGGAGTTGAAACATGCTTTGGGTAGTCAGGAAGTGTGTCTAGATGACTGGACATCCACAGCAAAAGTGATCAGGAAGACAGGTAGGAGAGTACATGGTGTGTCCTCTGGAAAGAAAGTAGATAAAGTGGTGGAATGAGGAAATGCAGGAGTGTGTACAAAGGAAGAGGTTAGCTAAGAAGAAGTGGGACAATGAGAGGACCGAAGAGAGTAAATGCCTGAGAGCCCAAATGCCTGAAGTCCAGTGTCAAGTACCCACAGTCAGTGATGGTCTGGGGTGCCATGTCAGCTGCTGGTGTTGGTCCACTGTGTTTTATCAAGGGCAGGGTCAATGCAGCTAGCTATCAGGAGATTTTGGAGCACTTCATGCTTCCATCTGCTGAAAAGCTTTATGGAGATGAAGATTTCATTTTTCAGCACGACCTGGCACCTGCTCACAGTGCCAAAACCACTGCTAAATGGTTTACTGACCATGGTATTACTATGCTCAATTGGCCTGCCAACTCTCCTGACCTGAAGCCCATAGAGAATCTGTGGGATATTGTGAACAGAAAGTTGAGAGACACCAGACCCAACACTGTGGATGAGCTTAAGGCCGCTATCGAAGCATCCTGGGCCTCCGTAACACCTCAGCAGTGCCACAGGCTGATTGCCTCCATGCCACGCCGCATTGAAGCAGTCATTTCTGCAAAAGGATTCCCGACCAAGTATTGAGTGCATAACTGAACATAATTATTTGAAGGTTGACTTTTTTTGTCTTAAAAACACTTTTTTTTATTGGTCGGATGTAATATGCTAATTTTTTGAGATAGGAATTTTGGGTTTTCATGAGCTGTATGCCAAAATCATCAGTATTAAAACAATAAAACACCTGAAATATTTCAGTTGGGGTGCAATGAATGTAAAATATATGAAAGTTTAATTTTTATCAGTACATTACAGAAAATAATGAACTTTATCACAATATTTTATTTTATCTTCAGTGCTTTTTCCAGAAAACACATGCTCCATCCTGCATCTACCACAACCAATCATTCCACCACATTATTCTCTTATGTTTGTTTGTGTTTGGGTAGTACAGGTTTTACAGTGTAGTTACCATCATATGAAGGTATTTATTTCCACAAGGAGGTCGGAGTTCTCTACCGGTAAAACAGTGTGTAATAAATGAACTGATACATCCACAAAACAACTGATGTCTGTCTGTCTGTCTGTCTGTCTTCCTTTCGGCTTTTTCCCTTTTACTCAGGAGTCGCCATAGTGAATCATCTGATTCGCACGTTTGATTTGGCAGAGGTTTTTAGGTTGATGCCCTTCCTGTCACAACCCTTTTTAGCAAGGGACAGAAACACGCTGACGACTTTGCAGCTCCTCTTTACGAAAGTCAGCAATGGTTCTTTTACATGAACCTCTCACCATAGACAGTGAGAGACATGGCCCACCTTTGATAACCCAGTTAGCCGCACTGGGAGGACAGTGACAACCTTGTGGAGAATGGGACTCGAACCCCCAACCTTTGGATCAGCGCTCCAGCACCCTATACCACTAGACCACCACTGCCCCTTTCACAAAACAACTGATGGTGAAGTGATAATCATGTGCTGTGTGTGTGTGTGTGTGTGTGTGAGTGTGTGTGTGTGTGTGTGTGTGTGTGTGAAAGACGTATAACGTCAGAACATCATATAGATCAAAAACATCATGTAATAGCAATTAGCATCAACCACCAACCATCGTTTCTTGTCATTCTTGGGTTCTGCTGTACACACTAAAGCATCTCAAGGTGTGATGTGAGTCATGGTGATGTCACATTCAGGTTCATTTACCTCCAGCACTTAATCACGAAAACTAAAAAAGTGTCATATCATCAAATACGGTTAATGTCATCCTTTAAATACATAACAATATCCGTGATGGGCCGGTAGAGTAATCCACTCACAGTTTTCTGTTTTTAAATAGGACCGTTCGGTTCTGATCCAAATAACAAACACTGTTTAAACCCATGGTCGACTTTAGTGAGTTTAAACTATAAATTACACCACTCATAAAATATTGACGTCACTTCATATTTGGTGTTCAATCATCATCATCATCATCATCACCCTCCTGAATAATTTCAGATTCTGTCTGAAAGTTGTTTCACATGCAAAAACAAAACAAAACAAATAGCCTACCTTCTCCCTGTCCCTGCCCCTGTCCTTGTCCCTGTCCTGGAGCCATGCAGAAGCTTGCTGTGTGTGCTTTACCGGGATGCTCCTTCCCTTGGAGCACCGCCGCTGTCGCTTTCGGAGGACGGAGGTCGGCGTCCTGTTCGCACTCCACGCGCTCGTCTTCTTTCCAGCACAGATCCGTGAAGTCAGAAAAGCCGTGATGGTGACCGAGCATTCCCAAAAGCGCGGCGCACTTCGAGCGGATGCGCACTTCCGATTTCCCCGTGTGCATGATCGATCCCTCAGCACGGACTCCCCTCACCTGCGCAGGGGAGGAACACGGATCAAGGACGGACACCGGAGAGCTGATTTCACCGAGCACGCCCTTCCTCTTTCGGCTGGATCGGGAAAATCCAGAGCGCAAATTTCGAAATGAAGACAAACTCGGACGAAGCGCTTTCTCCATAGCGGACAGCTCGTGTTCACCATCAAATATCAAAACCGATCGCACCGCAGATCACGACAGATGGATGTGGGATGTGTTCGTGTTGAATCTTTATTGATTCGATTCATTTTGGATTCTCTCTCCTGGAACCCGGAGAACTAAACTCCGAGCCCGCACCGAACATCCTCACCGAATTACACTTCCGGTTTTTAATACAATGATGGATTTCTAAAGTTAAAGTGATGCTTCGAGCGCGCACACACACACACGCGTGTGTGTGTGTATGTGTATGTATATATATATATATATGGGCAGTGGTGGTCTAGTGGTATAAGGCGCCGGATCGCTGATCCAAAGGTTGGGGGTTCGAGTCCCACTCTGCACAAGGTTGTCACTGCCCGCCCCCAGTGCAGCTAACTGGTTTATCAAAGGCCGGCCATGTGTCTGTCACTGTCTATGGTGTGAGGTTCATGTAAAAGAACCATTGCTGACTTTCGACAAGAGGAGCTGCAAAGCCGTCAGCGTGTTTCCGCCCTGCGATGGCCTGGCGAGCTGTCCAGGGTGTACTCTGCCCTCGCCCTGAGTCGCCGCGACCCTAATTAGGATGAAGCGGTTACAAAAAATGAAATGATATATATATATACACACACGTTGAAGCTTCACAAAGAGTTTAATTGTGTATCCAATTAAAATGTTTTTAAAGTTCAATCCATTTTTATTACACTCATTGAACATAACTAATGGGGCAGTGGTGGTCTAGTGGTATAAGGCGCCGGATCGCTGATCCAAAGGTTGGGGGTTCGAGTCCCACTCTCCACAAGGTTGTCACTGTCCCCCCCAGTGGAGCTAACTGGGTTATCAAAGGCCGGCCATGTCTCTCACTGTCTATGGTGTGAGGCATGTAAAAGAACCATTGCTGACTTTCGACAAGAGTAGGCTGCAAAGCCGTCAGCGTGTTTCCGCCCTGCGATGGCCTGGCGAGCTGTCCAGGGTGTACTCTGCCCTCGCCCTGA
>CM045743.1:92500-410000 GCA_024760905.1 Plotosus lineatus
ATGCAGTGTTTGCTTTGAGGATGTTAATAGAGAAGTACAGAGAAGGTCAGAAGGAGCTGCATTGTGCCTTTGTGGATCTGGAGAAAGCATATGACAGGGTGCCGAGAGAGGAACTGTGGTATTGCATGAGGATGTCTGGAGTGGCAGAGAAGTATGTTAGAGTGGTGCAGGACATGTATGAGAGATGTAAGACAGTGGTGAGGTGTGCTGTCATTGTGACAGAAGAGTTCAAGGTGGAGGTGGGACTGCATTAAGGATCAGCTTTGAGCCCATTCTTGTTTGCTATGGTGATGGAGAGGCTGCCAGATAATGCTAGACAAGAATCTCCATGGACTATGATGTTTGCAGATATTTGCAGACCCCCCCCCCCCCATCCCCGTGTCCCACACAGGAGAGTCGGTGCCACAGCATGGAAACAACCAGAATATTATTAATTAAAACGCGAACTTTAAAAGACATTTTTGGTAAAATTCATTTCCATTTTTTGAGCCTCCCTTCAACTTTTTCTCGAAAACATTTTCCCAATTTTTATTTGCATTATTTCGATCGCCAAAGTAGATTCCCAGTTACTTGATCCCACCGTTTTTCCAGGTGAGACTGTCCGGCTGGAGGATACCTCATGGCTTGTCCCCCACCCACAGAGCTTTTCCCCAGTTTACCTTGGCGTATGAAATAGCAGTAAAATCTTTAACAGTATCGGTTAAAAAATTAACATCTCTCTGGTTGTTGATGGCAATCATAAGATCATCAGCATATGCAGACAGTTTAAAAGCCGAATCGTAGTCCGGGACATTAAAACCAGAGAGACCTGTTCTGAGTCTGTGCAACAGAGGATATATTGCAAAGGAGTACAGCTTGCCCGACAGGGGGCAACCCTGCCTGATACTCCTCTGCACTTTAAAGGGAGCGGTCAAACCACCGTTGATTTTTAATATACTCTCAGTGTCTCCATACAAGGTCCGAATCCAAGCAATGAGACCCAGGCTGAACCCAAAACCCTCTAGTGTTTGCCATAGGTATGCGTGCTCAACCCGATCAAATGCCTTTTCTTGATCCAGAGAAATTAGACCAAGTTTCATTCCCAATCAGTTGGAGAGGTCCAAAAAGTCCCAAATTAAAAAGACATTGTCTGTCAGCCTGCCGGTACACAGTAGGTCTGGTCTACATGAATGACTTGCTCCATCACTTTCCTCAACCTGTTCACCAGGACTTTGGAAAGGAGTTTGTAGTCGGTACAGAGGAGGGACACTGGTCGCCAGTTTTTGAGATTTTGCAGGTCCCCCTTCTTTGGCAGGAGGGTGAGGACTGCTCTCCTGCAACTCAGGGGCAGCCGGCCTTTCAGCAGACTTTCCCTGAGAATGTCCAGCAGGTCCTCACCGATCACCGTCCAGAAGGCCTTATAGAAGTCGGCTGGCAGGCTGTCTATACCCGAGGCTTTCCCTGGTTTGAGGCTCTGCAGCACCACCAACAATTCCTGCGGGGAAATGTCAGCCTCCAGATGCCTGTTGGCATCTGCTGACACCTTTGGCAGATCAATGAGGAATGTAGCCAACAAATTCAGTTTCTTAGAATATTCACATTAATACAATTCACCATAGAAACCTGCTGTGTACCTGCAAATGTCTGCAGTGTCCCGGATCAGCCGTCCGTCCCCGGAACACAGGCAGTGTATCAGCCTCCTCTGCCCATTTTTTCTTTCCAATCCAAAGAAAATGAGAGGGAGCATCCATCAGAGCAACGTTTTAAAAACCCTACTGCGTACCACAGCGCCCCTAGTGGGTACGTCTAGCACGTCAGCTAACATGCGTTTTTTTGGCTTTGAAGACTTCAAAATGTCTTCCTTCTCCTGTGGAGTCTGCCAGAGTTTGCAGCTCCACCATTTCTCTCTCCAAATCCTTAATGGATCTGACCAAGTTCCTAGAGGCATTGCAAGTATACTGTAGGCACAGAAATTTAATTCTGTTCTTCCTGATGTCCCACCACTGCTGCAAAGAACTAAAACCGAACTTTATTTATCTAAAACTTTCCCAAAAAACAGTAAAAGCTTTCCTAAAACCGTGCCTAGATAGGAGTGCTGTGTAGAAGTTGTTATAGTCTATGCTGGCTGGCGGAATTAACTCTTTAATCATTGCAGGCACTGGTGAGGGTTGTGGCAGTTGCTAGTAGGCGAGTTCTAAGCAGGGCGCACCTGGTCCCTATCTGCAATCAGCAAGCAGCCAGCTATAAATGGGAGCGGCGTGCTTCCCTCCGATGTCAGAAGATTGTTTTCCCCGTGATTCTGCTCCTCGGCTTTCTCTTTGACCCCTGGTTCTTGCTTCATGCTCGACCAGTTCCCTTGACAGTATTCCCGTAATTTGCTATCCCTAGTGTTTAATAAACCGTTTGAACTTTCTTTTGGTCTCCTGCATCTCTGGGTCCTATGCATACACCCCAGGCTTAACAGAATCTTTTGACCTGAAATATGGACCCAGCAGAGACCGTGCAACTTTGGCAGACACTATCCAACCAGGGCACCCTGCTGGAATGACACGACGCCACCTTGCATCACCTGATGGACAATCTCCAGCACATAACCACCAGCTTGGTGCAGCTCGGTGGAAGGATGGACGCCGTCGCCACTCACCTCGCTGCTGCGACCCCTCCCCTCACCCTTCACTTTCCACTTTGGCAGCAGCGCCAGCACCAGTGATTCTCCCCACGCACCGAGAACCTCTCATCCCCACGCCAGCCAGGTATTCGGGTGCAATGGTTTGGCTCCTGCGCACAATTCCTTCACCAGTGCTCGCTCGTCTTCAGCCAGCAGCCGCTCACATACGCCACTGATCAAGCTAAAACCGCCTTCATCATGAGCCTACTCACGGAGCAAGCCTCATCCTGGGCGCTAGCAGTTGCCACCCATACCCCGGAATTATGCTCCCAGGTAGATCAGTTCATGCGAGAAATGAAGAAGGTTTTTGATCGTCCGGCGAAAGGGGAGGAGGCAAGCTCCCAGCTCCTACATATTCGGCAAGGCTCACAGTCAGTGGTGGAGTACGCCATCCAATTCTGGATTCTCGCCATCAAAAGCGGCTGGAACGACCCCACGCTTTGGGAGGCTTTCCTGCAGGGGCTCAACGAAAGGCTGAAAGACGAGCTCGTGGCCCGAGACGAGACGACTACTCTGGAGGAATTAATCACCTTGTCTACCAGACTGGACAACCGGCTGAGAGAGAGGGATAGATCCCGGAAGGGGGCCCCACCTCGAACTCACTCGCCATTTCCCCCTCTGCGGGAGGATGATGGCCAAGAACCCATGCAGGTGAACCGCACCAGACTGACGGCTGAAGAGAGGCACCGGCGGCTGGCCAACCATCTCTGCATCTACTGCGCTGAGAAGGGCCATTACCTCGCCCAGTGCCCCGCGCGGCAGAGCCCAACGGCGACGAGAGGATCCTCCATGGCACCCGGAAAGTGCCTGCAAGTTCAAGGTACGCTACAGTCTGCGCAACACTCTCATTCTGTAGACGTATTTATTGACTCAGGCGCTGATGCTAACTTTATCAATCCGAGGATGGTTGAGCTCTATGACCTACCCGTGTATGAACTCGAGACTCCCAACAAGGTAGTGGCCATAGATGGTCAACTCATCACTCACGTCACGCACAAGGCCAAGCCAGTTAAGCTCAGTTTGTCCAGTAACCACCAGGAATATTTGGAACTGTTTGTTCTCCCTGCCTCTCTCTCTCCCTTAGTGTTGGGGTGGCCATGGTTGCAGACCCACAATCCCCACATTGACTGCCACACCCTCACCATACTTAACTGGAGTGACTTCTGTTTGCAACACTGCCTAAATGCCGCCGTACCCTCCCAAGCCTCACGAACCCCGGTCGACCTGGAGGATCTGGACTTAGCCGGCGTGCCCAAAGAATATCATGACCTGCAAGAGGTTTTCAGCAAGGACCGGGCTCGCTTCTTACCTCCTCATTCGACCGTACGACTGCGCCATTGACCTACTCCCAGGTTCCACGCTCCCTTCCCAGCGACTATACAACCTCTCTAAGCTGGAGAAAGATGCCATGGAGGCGAAAGACATGTTGGATTAGGAGACCAGCTGTTTCCATTGCCGAGGGGAGTTTGGGTAGGGCAACGAAATGGATCGCCTTGGAGAACCGATCCACTACTGCCAGGATAACAGTGTTGCCTTCAGACGAGGGTAAACCTGTGATGAAATTCACCGCAATGTGCAACCAGGGGCGATGGAGAATGGGTAAGGTTTGGAGGAGACCTGTGGGTGCACGATGGGAGGACTTGCCCCAAGTGCCCAGGCGGCGTTTGACAAGCTGAAGACGAAATTCGTCCACACGCCTGTACTGATCCACCTGGACCCCTCGCTGCAGTTTGTGGTGGAAGTCGACGCCTCAAACTCAGGGGTGGGGGCGATCCTCTCCCAACGGTCTCCCACAGACCAGAAGCTCCACCCATGCACCTTCTTCTCCTCCCGTTGCTTGTCCCCGGTGGAACAGAATTACGATGTTGGGAATCGCGAGCTGCTGGCGGTGGTCTTGGTGCTCCAGGAGTAGAGGCACTGGCTGGAAGGGGCAGTCCACCCCTCCGTGGTCTGAACCGACCATAAAAACTTATCTTACCTCCGTACAGCCAAGAGGTTGAACTCCCATCAGGCACGATGGTCACTCTTTTTGGTGAGGTTCAACTTCACACTGATATACCGACCTGGCTCCCGGAATACAAAGCCAGATGCTCTTTTCAGGCAGTTCTCCTCGGGTGAAGACACTACTATGGAGACCATCCTGCCCGCCTCCTGTATACTCGGAGCAGCCCAATGGGAGGTAAAACGATTAGTTCGGGATGCCTATCAGGGGGAACCGGAGCCCATCGGGTGCCCCCAAGCTCGACTATATGTTCGCCCACTGGCCAGAACCCCAGCACTCCAGTGTGCTCACTCCTCAAAGTTTGCCTGCCACCCCGGAGCCCACCGAACTCTCTTCCTGCTCCGACAACGCTTCTGGTGGCTAACGATGGCAACTGACACCAGGGAGTTTGTGGGAGCTTGCACCACCTGTGCCCAGAGTAAGTCCTTCCATCGTGCACCCACGGGTCTCCTCCAACCCTTACCTGTTCCCCATCGCCCCTGGTCGCACATTGCAGTGGGTTTCATCACAGGTTTACCCCCGTCTGAGGGCAACACTGTTATCCTGACAGTAGTGGATCGGTTCTCCAAGGCGATCCATTTTGTTGCCCTACCCAAACTCCCCTCAGCAATGGAAACAGCTGGTCTCCTAATCCAACACATCTTTTGCCTCCATGGCATCCCCCAGGACGTCGTTTCAGACCGGGGCCCCCAGTTCGCATCGAGAGTTTGGAAGGCGCTCTGCGACACCTTAGGAGTCTCCTGCAGCTTGACCTCTGGCTACCATTCTCAGTTGAACGGGCAGGCAGAACGTGCGAATCAAAGCCTCAGATCCTCCTTGTACTGCGTCGCCTCCCAGCCTCCTGCGCCACACACCTCCCATGGGTTGAATACGCACACAATTCTCTTATCTGCACCGCCACCAGGATGTCCCCCTTCATTTAGATTAATGGGTTCCAGCCCCCCGTTTCCCAGCCAGGAGGTCGAGGTGGCCGTCCCATCGGTCCATGCACAGTTTCACAGAGCATGCCAGGTCTGGAAAAAAGCATGGGCAGCCCTGGAACGAACAGTGGCCCGAAACCGGAAGATTTGCCGAACACCACCGAACCCCGGCACCTCCCTACACGGTCGGGCAACAAGTGTGGCTCTCCTCCCGAGACCTGCCCCTGTAAGTTGACTCCAAAAAGCTATCTCCCAGATACATTGGGCCCTGTGTAATAGAGAAAATTATAAACCCCAGCGCATTCCGATTGAGATTCCCACCCTCACTCAAGGTACACCCAGTATTTCATGTTTCCTTAATTAAGCCCATGGTAGAAAGTCCCCTCCACCCTTCCACCGACCCCCCATCCCCTTCTCCCTGAATGATTGATGGACATCCCGCATACACAGTCAACCGTATACTTGATGTACGCAGACGGGGTCGAGGGTTCCAGTATTTAGTGGACTGGGAGGGGTATGGTCCTGAAGAGCGTTCATGGATTCCCCGCTCCCTAATCCTGGACCCGGACTTATTAGACGAATTCTATCGCCAGTTCCCAGACAAGGCTGGTCGGGCGCCACCTTGGGGGGGATAACTGTTATGGTCTGTGCTGGCTGGCGGAATTAACTCTTCTTTAATCATTGCAGGCGCTGGCGAGGGGCGTGGCGGTTGCCGGTAGGCGAGTTCCAAGCAGGGCGCACCTGGTCCCTATCTGCAATCAGCAATCAGCAAGCAGCCAGCTATAAATGGGAGCGGCGTGCTTCCCTCCAATGTCAGAAGATTGTTTTCCCCGTGATTCTGCTCCTTGGCTTTCTCTTTGACCCCTGGTTCTTGCTTCGTGCTCGACCGGTTCCCTTGACTTAGTATTCACGTAATTTGCTATCCCTAGTGTTTAATAAATCATTTGAACTTTCTTTTGGTCTACTGCATCTCTTTGTCCTACGCACACACCCCAGGCTTAACAGAAGTGCCAGTATGCACTTCCACATCTGATGTTATTGATTAAAACACAGCACTCGACCAAAGAATGGTCTGAGAATCCCACTGGCCCAATCGAGCAGTTCTTAAAAACATTAAAATGGTGTTTAAAACAATAAAACCTGTCGAGGCTGGCCATGGACAGTAGTCCATCCCTTGAGGGGAATCGGGTGTACTGTCGGCTGTTGCCATAAAAATTTCTCCAGACGTCTAAAGGTTTGTGTGTCTTGACAAGTTTCCTTAACGTCCTTTGCGAGGCAGTGTGTGGTTCAGGGTGATTCCGGTCTAAAAGATTATTTTTAGTACAATTAAAATCCCCCTGATAATCAGGTACTCATCCCGACCGTACCTCTTGATCACATCATCCAGGGCACTTAAAAACAGGAGTCTCTCTGTGCCTACGGTTGGAGCGTAAATGTTTAAAAAGAAAATCTTGATTCTTTCCAGATTTGCTGTAACTTTTAATATATGGCCCTCCATCACATCTTCACTGTGTACAGAAACTGGGTTAAAATCTCTGGAGAATAAAACTCCCCCCCACCATTGTTACTTTTGTGACCAACAAACACCTGTCCGTTCCATTCCCTCCTCCAGTCGCCTTCATTGTCTATGATGCTGTGTGTCTCCTGAATAAAAACAACATTTAGTTTCTTCACGTTGAATCAAACTAAAAATCGCGGCTCTTTTTAAGTCCTATTTGGCTTCAGAAATTTTGAAAGTCTCCATGTTGAAAATAAAAGAGGGGAGAGACTGAACCGTGAGAGGTAAAAGCAGGTTGAGTAAAAAGTAGATGAAAGAAAAACATTTGTCCACCTCAGCGAGCCGGCCGCTTTGCTTCATCCCCCTTCATGTCCATCCATGCCACACCTGAAACATTTCATGTTCCCTGATGTGACGTGTATGGTGTAGTCGAAGTTGTCAACCTTAAATTTCTGGGCCAAATTCAGCTCTTTGGGGCTTTTAAGGATCATCATTGTCTGCCGTCAGAAGGAAACAACATGCTTCAGGTGCAGGGACTTACAATTTAGAGAGATCATTCTAATTGGGGACAAAATTTTACCACAGCGAGACAACTTCCTCTCCAGAATCTTGTTACGTACAAAAGGTGGCACGTTTGAAATGGTGACTCGCTTGGCTGGACTAACCGGGAAAGAACAGGGGTGAAGGTTCCTTGAATCACAACCCCGCTTTCTACAACCTTGTTGACCTTATCCACATGATCCAAGAACTTCACCACTGCACTGTTCATCCTGGATGCAGATCTCACGCTTTCGAACCCGACCAATTCTCCAACAGCCAGAACACAGTCCTCCACCACGCAGCCGACTGCGACTGGGACCATTATAATAGCGTGCCGTCAAGTCAGCTTCTCCAGCCTAGAGCCAGCCAACATTTTCCCGGTGTGCTCAGCACAAGTGCTCACCTCCACCTCTGTCGCCACCACTCCCACCACAGAAAAACTTAAGAAGAAAAATTAACAAAACTGAGAAGGAAATAAAAGAGAAAATAGAAAAATACACAATGAAAAAGAGAAAAAGCGCTCTCTGCAAACAAGCGCGCTCCCAGCACACTCACACACACTCTGTGTGTGTGCGTGCGTGCGTGTGTATGTGTGCGTGTGTATGTGTGCACATGTGTGTGTGTGTGTGTGTGTGTGTGCACGTGCACATGTGTGTGTGTGTGTGTGTGCACATGTGAGCATGTGTGTGTGTGTGTGCACATGTGTGCGTGCGTGTTTGTGTGCATGTGTATATGTGCATTCGCATGTGTATGCGTGTGTGTGTGCATATGTGTGTGCACGTGTGTGTGTGTGTGTGTGTGTGTGTGTGTGTGTGTGTGTGTGTGTGATAATTACACTGCAGAAAATCTTCTCTCTCTTTGGGTTCTGAGTGTAAAAGTTGAACTTGTGCAGCTGTGGAGGCACAGAGACAGAACACAGATTTAACAAATTACACAAATATCAGTTTGAAGCATTAAAATAAAAAAAATGTAAAGATTCGGGGCTTATTATGGGATGTCTCGTGATCAGATGGATCACTTAGCGATATTCTATCAGAGGCCGGTCTCGGCACATCTGACCTGCAGGGTAAAGGCATCCGCCATCACAGGTTATTAATAGACTGTCACGCGGGTCTTCCAGAAGGCTGCTCTCACTTATTCTTGCTTCGCAATCCTCCATCACTGATCCTCGATGCACAAATACGGAACTGGGACGGTCCTTAAATATGGTGGAACAGAACGACTTAGAGTCCAAGTGAGGATCAAGGAGCGAGGAAATGACAAATAAGGGTTTTAAGATGCCCCCACTGTTGCACTGTCCCACCCATGTGTCACATGACCTACACGTACTGACATGATGGTGGCGGATCCCTTGTTTCCGTAGATCATTGGAAGAGAGCTGGTAGTGAGAGCATGCCTTCTGGTGACAACGAAGGATGATCTGAGAATGAGAAATTTTAGACAGACCCTGAGATGATGTCAGAAAAGTGGGCGGTGGACTCAGACTTCAATCCCCCGGTAGAGCATCACGTCACATGTCGATTGTTGCATATCGAGTCCTGTACGCACGCCTCTATACAGGACAGAATGTTCGCTGGTTTACCTTTTAGTCGGATTTTGATGAATTCATCCTTACAGTCTTCTTTTCTGGAGGAGATTTGCTCCTTCAGGTCAGAACTGGACTCCAGAACATTTTTAACGTTCTCCTCAGCTCCATCCAGAGAGGACTGGAAGATGAAGAAAGATTTTTATCGGCTTTATTTAATTTCACAAACATTGAAACATGATAAGGATATTGTTTTATTTCAACAGGATACAACACTGCAAATTTACAGGAGTACTCTTCTGCAAGGTCTTCTCCTTCTGAAGAGGAGGAGGAAGAGGATGAGGAGGAAAACCAAGAGAAGGAGAAGAAGCAGATGAAGAAGGAAATTAAGTCTGGTTTTGTTTGGATGGTACATGAACAGTATTGGCTGTTCCAAATTGCCCCTAGGTGTGAGTGTGAAGGTGTGTGTGTGTGTGTGTGTGTGTGTGTGTGTGTGTGTGTTGCTCTGCGATAGACTGGCATGCTTTTCAGACTCTGCACCCCAACTATGCCCACTGTTGGCTGAAATAGGCTCTAGCCTCCCTGCAACCATACTATGGTTAAGTGGCTCAACAAATGAACAAATGTATCTCTGCTCGGTTAAAAGACAGTGCAAGAAATTTTTTGAACCTCACCGCCCCTGGACTTTTATCAACGGGGAGTTCAAAGGCCTCACAGAAAACTTTAAACACTGAATCTTACCAAAATTAATCTACAATATATATTCTCACTTACGTTCAACTGCTTGTAACATGTCCTGTGGGTCTTCTGGAGCTTCTCCTCCAGCTTCTCCACCGTGTCTCCCAGAGTTTACACTTCTTTCTTCAGCTCAGATTTCTGGTTCAGTAGGCGAGCTTTGGACTCCAGAATATTCTTCAGTTTCTCCTCAGCTTTCAGCAGAGGGGATTGAAAGTACAACAAGCATTTTCCTCTGTTTTAACTTCTCATCCCTTCCATACTTTGGATCAAAGACCTCTCAAATAGCTGTATATGAGCAATAATGTCCCAAATGAGCAGAATAATTAAAGCTCAGAAGATTAGAGTTTCTAAAATCAAACAGTTCAAGTCAAAATAAAGCTGCAAGCAGCAAATCCCGGGGTCCCAGCAACGAGGGTGATGCCGAGTACAAGTGATGATGAAGAGTAGTAATGATGTAGAAGGCTTTTAAAGTGACTTTTATAATCAGTAGAAAAGGGAAAAAATAATTTTAAATAATAATAATAAGAGGGCAGTGGTGGACTGGTGGCACGATGATGGATCACTGATCCCAAGGTCAGGGGTTCAAGCCTTACTATCACCGAGTTGTCACTGCTGCCCCCACAGTGCACTAAATGGGTTATCAAAGGCCGGCTGTGTCTCTCACTGTCTGTGGTGGAGGTTCATATAAAAGAATCATTGCTGACTTTTGTCAAGAGAAGCTATGTATTTCTTAGTTTTGACTCACATATTATTTGTGGCATTGGTTTTATGCCGGATGCCCTTCCTGACACAACCCTCTGCATTTATCCGGGCTTGGGACCGGCATGAGGGTGGACACTTTTTTGTGCACATTGGTTCAGAAAATGAATGACTAATAATAATAAGGTCCAGCGCCTCTCGGATTTGTTAGCCTCCATTAGGGCTGTCCTTGGGCATTATTGGGCTTTGTGGACAGAATTTCTAGGCGTAGCTGCGGTATTGAGGAGTTCTGGTTTGGTGGCCATCAGATCTTGTCTCTGCTTTTTGTGGATGACGTTGTCCTTTTGGCTTCATCTATACAGAACCTTGAGCTCTCATTGGAGCAATTCGCAGCAGAGTGCAAAGCAGCTGGGATGAGAATCGTTATCTCCAAGTCTGGAGCCATCGTTCTTAGCTAGAAAAGAGTGGGATGCCCCCTCTTGGTCTGGATTGAGGTC
Organism: Plotosus lineatus; assembly: GCA_024760905.1. Taxonomy (NCBI): domain Eukaryota; kingdom Metazoa; phylum Chordata; class Actinopteri; order Siluriformes; family Plotosidae; genus Plotosus; species Plotosus lineatus. The sequence continues at coordinate 103,567 of CM045743.1, forward strand.
CTAGCCCAAGTAGAGAAGTTTAAGTATCTCGGGGTCTTGTCCACAAGTGAGGGAAGGATGGAGTGGGAAATCGACAGGCGGACCGCTGCAGCCTCTGCTGTAAAGTGGAGCTTGTACCGGTCTGTCGTGGTGAAGAGTGAGCTGAGCTGCAAAGCAAAGCTCTCAATTTACCAGTTGATCTACATTCCAACCCTCACCTGTGGTCACAAGCATTGAATAGTGACCAAAAGAACAAGATCACCGATACAAGCAGCTGAAATGAGCTTCCTTCACTGGGCAGTGAGGCTCTCCCTTAAAGATAAGGTGAGAAGCTCAGCCATCCAGGGGGAACTCAGAGTAGAACTGCTGCTTCTCTGCATTGAGAGGAGCCAGTTGAGGTGGCTTGGGCATCTGGTTAGGATGCCCCTGAACACCTCCTAGGTGTGGTGTTTCGGCATGTCCAGCTGGGAAGAGAGCCTAGGATCAACCTAGAACACGCTGGAAGGGCTATGTCTCTTGGTCGATCAGGTTCATTTGCACTTGCAGCATTTCACAGAGTGACTTACATTTATCATTTTTTTATACACCTGAGCAATTGAGTTTTAAGGGCCTGGCTCAAGGGCCCAACAGTGGCCAGTTTATGGGAATGGGGCTTGAACCAACAACCTTTAGATTAGTAATCCAGAGCATTAACCACTGAGTCAGTCCTGCCCTGCAGACCTCATCATTTTAAAAAATTAACTTTTTTTATGCAGATCAAATAACATTTGCAATACGTAAATGATCCTAAAGAGTTCACCTGTATTAACTCCGCCTTCTGCTGGAGCTCTGCCTCCCTCTTATCATATTTCTTTTGGAGGACCATGTGCACCTGGCACTTTTGCTCCAGCTCCTGAAAGACAGCTGTGGATTTGAACAGTTCTTACAGAGACCCAGTATTTACTCAAAACATAACAATTCAAAATGATTTCCTCGAATTCAGTTCTATGTTTTTCCTATTAAAGGGGCGGAGTCATGACACCACCCGTTTAATTTCAGAAAGTTGTTCCATGGTTGTTTTTGTTTTGCTTTTCACTCACCCTGGTTTTCATCTCACACTGTGTGGAAAGTTCCAAGAGCCATTGTTCTGGATCCGCCATTTTCTGCACCAGATCTGAAGGCACAGACACGTCAAGATTCTGTGAGATTCTGTGATTCAGTAGACTTTAAACTGATAAATTTACTTAAAGGGGCGGTGTCATGACTGTTTGAGGAAAATAACATTATAGGTATTTAGCAATCAAAAATGTAGTCATTACGATATTCATATGCAAATTGGGTTTGTGAAGATTAAGAAAAAATTATTTGTTTCATAACATCAATTTATTAAAATCACTATAAAATCATCATTATGACTCTGCAGGGATACATCAGTGAGATGTTCAAACGTCAACAACAAAAACTTTTTGGTATCTTACTATTTGTAAGATAAAAGGCTATTTACCAAAATATGCAGTAATATTTTGGACATTTATTGCATGTTTAAACAACTTTTTCGCAACTCAGGAATCCCATCAGGGAATTAAAAAATAGAGGAATAGGAAAATATCTGTGGGGTTCAGGGGCTGAATTCCCATTAAGTTATTGACATGTACAGATGCCACAGAACACATTTTTACACAATATGAACTCAAGGTAGGTAGTCTGTTGGGCTTTTTACACCCGAGCCTAGTAGTCCCATCAGACTGGTGCTTATCCCCGGTTTCTGTAGCGTGAAGATACCAGGAGTTCAACTCCTCCTGGAAGGGATGCTGGTCCATCGCAGGTTACCTTCCCAGTATATTTTACTGGTACCTATTTATAATGCTGGGTGAACAGAGACACACTTGTGCTTAAGACCTTGCCCAGGGGTTTTAGCACAGTGAGGGACTAACTGGGATTTGAACACACAACCTCCTGATCGAGTGCAGCACCCTAACCACTACGCCACCATCTCTACCAGTATTAACTTAAAAGTAATCAAAGTCAATGAGTGACATTGACATTCAAAGCAAAAAATGGGATGAACTACGATGTTATTGTTATATCACAATCGGTGGAGTAATTAGGCAAGTATTGTATATTGTTCAGAGAATTTGTTTTTATACCGGATACTGAAATTCCCGCTAAAAACAAAACAACGGTTCATGTTGCTAATTCTGACCTTCTCTGTACTTCTCTATTAACATCCTCAAGGCAAACACTGCATCTGTGGTGCTCTTTCTTGGCATGAAACCAAACTGTTGTTCACAAATGCTGACCTCTGCCTTTACTCTTGCTTCCACTATTCTTTCCCATAACTTCATCGTATGGCTCATGAACTTTATCCCTCTGTAGTTGCCACAACTCTGCACATCTCCCTTGTTCTTAAAAATGGGCACCAGCACACTTCTCCTCCATTCCTCTGGCATCCTCTCACTCTCCAAGACCTTGTTGAATGTTCTTGTCAGGAAATCTACTGCTTCCTCTCCCAGACACTTCCATACCTCCACCGGTATGTCATCAGGGCCAACTGCCTTTCCATTCTTCATCCTCTTCAATGCCCGCCTCACTTCACCCTTACTAATCTTTGCTACTTCCTGGTCCTCAACAGTCACCTCTTCTACTCTTTTTTCTCTCTAATTTTCCTCATTCATCAGCTCTTCAAAGTACTCTTTCCATCTTCCCAGCACACTTCTGTCATCAGTCAATACATTTCCCTCTCTGTTCTTAATCACTCTAACTTGCTGCACATCCTTCCCATCTCTATTTCTCTGCTGTGCCAACCTGTATAAATCATTTTCTCCCTCTTTACTTTCCAACCGAGCATACAAGTCATGTTTTGTTTCGCCTTCACTGTTTCGCCTTTGACACCGCTACCTTCGCCTTACGCTGTCTCCCTGTACTCCTGTTTACTCTCTTCGGTCCTCTCTATGTCCCACTTCTTCTTAGCTAATCTCTTCTTTTGTACACACTCTTGCACTTCCTCATTCCACCACCAAGTCTCCTTATCTCCTCTCCTTCCTGATGACACACCAAGTATTCTCCTATCTGTCTCCCTGATCACATTAGCTGTAGTTGTCCAGTCATCTAGAAGTACTTCCTGACCACCCAAAGCCTGTTTCAACTCCTCCTTGAAGACAGCACAACACTCCTGCTTTTTCAGCTTCCACCACTTTGTCTTCTGCTCTGCCTTTGCCTTCTTCACCTTCCTCACCATCAGCGTCATCCTGCACACCACCATCCTATGCTGTTTGGCAACACTCTCACCCACTACTACTTTGCAGTCACTGACTTCCTTCAAATTACATCACCTACACAAGATGTAGTCTACTTGTGTGCTCCTACCTCCTCTTTTATAAGTCACTATATGCTCCTCTGTTTTCTGGAAGAAAGTATTTACCACAGCCATTTCCATCCTTTTTGCAAAATCTACCAACATCTGTCCTTCTGCGTTCCTGTCCTAGATACCAAACCTGCCCATCACTTCCTCGTCCTCTCTGTTTCCTGCACCAACATGTCCATTGAAGTCTACCCCAATGATTACTTTCATCTTTGGGGGTATTCTGCATCACTTCATCTAACTCACTCCAGAATCTCTCCTTCTCTTCTAGCTCACATCCTGCCTGTAGGGCATAAGCACTAACAACATTGAACATCACGCCTTCAATTTCTAACTTGAGACTCATCACTCTATCTGACACTCTTTTCACTTCTAGAAAATTCCTGACAAACTCCTCCTTCAAGATGACTCCTACTCCATTTCTCTTCCCATCCACACCATGATAAAACAGTTTAAACCCTGCTCCTAAGCTTCTAGCCTTGCTACCTTTCCACCTGGTCTCCTGAACACACAGTATGTCCACCTTCCTCCTCTGCATCATGTCAGCCAGCTCTTTACCTTTTCCTGCCATAGTTGCAACATTCAAAGTCCCTACTTTTAGTTCTAGACTCCTGCCTTTCCTCTGCTCTCTCTGCCTACGGACACACCTCCCGCCTCTCCTTCTTCGATGTCTTCGATCAACAGTAGTCCAATTTCCACCAGCACCCTGTTGGTTAACAGCACGGATGGCGATCGTTGTTAACCCGGGCCTCGACCGATCCGGTATGAATTTTCTTGATATGACTCATGTTTTATTTGGCATTTGTTTTACGCCGGATGCCCTTCCTGACGCAACCCTCTGCATTTATCCGGGCTTGGGACTGGCGTGAGGGAGAGACACTGGCTTGTGCCCCTCCCTCACGGCTGCACTAATATCACATTGTGTATGTTTCAGGTTTATGATGACATCAGCAGGTGCCAGTTAAGTGCAGAGTTGAAAAGTTCAAGTTTGTGGACCATGTAAGCATGATGTGATGTTGTAAAGCTCCACTTCTGTTATTTTACAATAATAGTATATCTGGAATCTTTCTGTATAATGCAATTAAAAGCTGTTGGTATTTCAAATTATTTTCTGTTTCTTTACATTTTATATTTTAAGTTTGGCCTCAGTATATAATAATGTCAGGTCAGGTTTTGCCCTGCTACTGGTAACATATAAGCCGGTAAAATCTGTTGCTTGGTCGAGTGGCCCACAGGTTCCAAATTTGGTGAGTAGGTTGGCTAGCAACCCAGTGGGAATAAAAACAAGACCTATCAAAGGGCGGATGAACTCTTGAGTCAATGGACAGCTATAGCTAGACATGGTGTCTCGATGAAAACAGCCGGCAGAAAGGCCTCTAAAAATGCCCCCCCCCTTCCCCCGCATCTGGGTGCGGCGGGAAGGTTCATTATTCTAATAAATAACAATTTACCCCACCACACCCCCACCACACCGTTAATCTCTTTCTCACCGCAAAGTGCTTTCCTCGGATGTTGGAATTTAAAATAAACTTTGAGAGTGGCGATCCGTCCACGTCCAACCCGGACCGGTTCCGTATACTTTTCATCCCGTGTCTGGGCGAAGGGAGGGTACACCCTGGACAGCTCACCAGGCCGTCGTGGGGCAGAAACACGCGGGCAGCTCTGCAGCTCCTCTCGTGGAAAGTGAACAGTGGTTGTTTTACATGAAGCTGCAGCTGTCTCAGTGAGAGCCACACCCTTTCAGATCAGGCGGACTGTGAAAGGAAATATAAACTACAAACCACGAAGACTGCAGGTCACACGGAAATCTTAATTAAATTATAATAAGTATAATATTGGACTTGAATGATAAAAGGGTTTGTAATACAATACATACCAGCTGATTAACTTTCAAGATGATCTCTGCCTCCCCTGAATGCATGTTACTTATTATTATTATTATTATTATTATTATTATTATTATTATTATTATTTGTGTGTGGAGAGTTCTCTTTACCAGTACAGAAGGTTACACTCGGACTCAGAAGCCCTGCTGGAGATGAGCGTATCTTCAGGGGCCGGGGTGTTCTCTGTTCCTCCACACTATATCTGAACGTGTAATAAACACCAACAGCGCCACACACTACTATCCGTGCAAAACATCTGAGATACTGCATCGCTCCAGTCTCACCTGAACGAGCCTGAGCTTCACTTTATATACCCAGAGTGTGGCAGCTCAATGTCACTGCAGAGGATATCACAGGCGCTCACAAGGGATGTCATAGGCATGATTCTATTTCAAAGTAATTAATTGGAATAGGATAAAACGCAGCAATTATTTGGAACCGAAATGTTGAATGTTTGCCTGCAGGTGTGTGTTCTCCAGGTGTTGAAAATTCATTCATTCATTTTCTGAACCGCTTAATCCTAATTAGGGTCCAGGGCAGGCTGGTGCCCATCTCAGCCGACTCTGGGCGAAGGCGGGGTGATGAAAATGAAAGCTGAAAATAAAGAGGTGATGGTATTAAAGAGAGAGCTTTTCATTGAAACTAAAGAAAAAATAATAACTCTATGTCTGGCGAGCTGTCCAGGGTGTTCTCTGCACTCCCCTGGAGTCGGCTGAGATGGACGCCAGTCTCCCAACAACCCTAGAAAATGAATGAATGAAAGAATGAATAATAGCGGAGATACAGTCACATCCCATAGCCACAGTAATGGAATTGAAACACCACTGTGACCCCTGACCTTCCAGACATGTATGTATTGTGATGTAGTAATGATGTCACAGGGAACAAACTTAGAAACGTCAGACTATGTTGCTGTGACACTGCCGTAAGACTCCAGACCCCCCCTACCACCACCACCACCACCGTGACCAGCCCACAACTGATTCCCCGGATCCACCACCACCACCGTGACCAGCCCACAACTGATTCCCCGGATCCAGGCCTTTAGAATCTCTTCAACTGCAGTCCATGTGTAATTGCTGCATTCACTGGCTCAACTTAATAAATTGTCATCATGACGTCTTCTACCTAATCTGGGTTGTTTCTCAGGCAGGAGTTATGAGGACAAACAGCAATGCAAAATTTACCTCGGTACTCTTGGTGGAATTTGATATTTTATGTCTTAAATGATCTCGTGGAAATATATTGGAGTGAGTCTCCAGTGTCAGTGTCTCATGAACACGTAAGATTTCAAAACACTTAAAGATGAAGTAGCGTGGTGTCCCTGCAAAATAAAATGGAATCGGATCCAAAGTGTATTTCTGAAACCATTATTTTCTCCTGAGTTCATGTCGGGCAGTGGTAGCCGAGTAGTATAGGGCACTGGATTGCTGATACAAAGGTTGGGGGTTTGAGTCTCACGCTCCACAAAAATTGTCACTGTCCCCTCAGTGCAGATAACTGGGTTAACAAAGGCTGGCCATGTCTCTCACTGTCTATGGTGTGAGGCATGTAAAAGAACAATTGCGGACTTTCGAAAAGAGTCAGCTGCAGTGTCGTCAGCATGTTTCCAAAAAGGACCTGACCACCCATCACATTACCTTGGTTGAGAGTACGAGATGATAGAGCATGCCAGGTACAATATCATCTCAGCCACAGTAGCTCAAAAACAGAGTCACCTGGCGAATGAGTTCATGAACCAGGCGACCAAAAATGTGATGACATGACTTGTATGATAGGTTGAACAGTAAGGAGGGAGAAAATGATCTATACAGGTTAGCACAGCAGAGAAATAGAGACGGGAAAGACGTGCAGCAAGTTAGAGTGATAAAGGACAGAGAGGGAAATGTATTGACTGATGACAGAAGTGTGCTGGGAAGATGGAAAGAGTACTTTGAAGAGCTGATGAATGAGGAAAATGAGAGAGAAAAAAGAGTAGAAGGGGTGACCGTTGAGGAGCAGGAAGTAGCAAAGATTAGTAAGGGAGAAGTGAGGAGGGCATTGAAGAGGATGAAGAGTGGAAAGGCAGTTGGCCCTGATGACATACCAGTTGAGGTATGGAAGTGTCTAGGGAGGTAGCAGTAGATTTTCTGACAAGAATATTCAACAAGGTCTTAGAAAGTGAGCAGATGCCAGAGGAATGGAGGAGAAGTGTGCTTGTGCCCATTTTTAAGAACAAGGGAGATGTACAGAGTTGTGGCAACTACAGAGGGATAAAGTTGATGAGCCATACAATGAAGCTATGGGAAAGAATAGTTGAAGCAAGACTAAGGGCAGAGGTCAGCATTTGTGAACAACAGTTTGGTTTCATGCCAAGAAAGAGCACCACAGATGCAGTGTTTGCTTTGAGGATGTTAATAGAGAAGTACAGAGAAGGTCAGAAGGAGCTGCATTGTGCCTTTGTGGATCTGGAGAAAGCATATGACAGGGTGCCGAGAGAGGAACTGTGGTATTGTATGAGGAAGTCTGGAGTGGCAGAGAAGTATGTTAGAGTGGTGCAGGACATGTATGAGAGATGTAAGACAGTGGTGAGGTGTGCTGTCGGTGTGACAGAAGAGTTCAAGGTGGAGGTGGGACTGCATCAAGGGTCAGCTCTTAGCCCCTTCTTGTTTGCTATGGTGATGGACAGGCTAACAGATGAGGTTAGACAAGAATCTCCATGGAATATGATGTTTGCAGATGACATAGTGATCTGTAGTGAGAGCAGAGACCAAGTGGAGGAAAATCTAGAGAGGTGGAGGTATGCCCTGGAAAGGAGGGGATTGAAGGTTAGTCTTAGTAAGACAGAATACATGTGTGTGAACGACAAGGACCCAAGAGGAACTTTGAGGTTACAGGGGGCAGAGATAAAGAAGGTGGAGGATTTTAAGTACTTGGGCTCAACAATCCAGAGCAATGGAGAGTGTGGAAAAGAGGTGAAGAAGCGCGTGCAGGCAGGTTGGAATGGATGGAGAAAAGTGTCCGGTGCGATGTGTGATAGGAGAGTATCGGCAAGAATGAAGGGAAAAGTGTACAAGACGGTGATGAGGCCAGCGATGTTGTATGGTTTAGAGACAGTGGCCCTGGGGAAAACACAGGAGTCAGAGTTGGAGGTAGCAGAGATGAAAATGTTGAGGTTCTCTTTGGGAGTAACGAGGATGGATAGGATCAGAAATGAGTACATCAGAGGGACAGCACATGTTAGATGTTTTGGAGACAAAGTCAGAGAGGCTAGATTGAGATGGTTTGGACATGTACAGAGGAGGGATAGTGAGTATATTGGTCGTAGGATGCTGAGGTTGGAACTACCAGGCAAAAGGCCCAGAGGAAGACCAAAGAGAAGATTTATGGATGCGGTGAAGGCGGACATGAAGGTCGTTGGAGTAAGAGTAGAAGATGCAGAGGATAGGGAGAGGTGGAGGCAGATCATTTGCTGTGGCGACCCCTGAAGAGAACAGCCGAAAGGAAAAGAAGAAGATGACTGTTGCATTCATTTTGAGAATGAAAAGTGTCAGTATTCGCGTCGGTGGCTTTGCTGTCGCACCTCTAGGTGATCAGTCTCTTCAGGGTCTGGTTTAGAAACCTAAAAGGTAAGGGGTTCAAACTCTGGTTCCACCAAGCTGAAACTGCTGGGCCCTTGAACAAGGCCCTTAACTTTAGATTGCTCGGTATGTAATTGTAAACCACTGAATAAAGATGTCTGCTAAATGTAAAATTTTGTCATGGTGGCACTTGCACACTGTAAGAAATGGTGGAGATTCTTGAAATGCTTAGTTATGCCGCTGGCAGTGAAAGAACAACTCAGGAGCATTACAAGATGCAGAAAGTCACTGACAGTCGATACTATGCTGTTCTTGACACACAGATGGCACCCATGCCATCTTGCCCGGGAGATAAGTGGTGTCGAGGTGCTGAAGCATTTCACTGAAGATTTCTTGAGTTTGAGTCAGAATTTGCTTGTTTGTCCTCATGTTGACAGCATAACATCTCGTGACGTACTGACTCACTCCAGCTACTGCACACACCATGACTGTATCGCACTCCCTTCATATGCAGGAGACGTCTGAACACCGAAAGCTTTATCCTGGTGCTACCTGCTAGAAATTCATAATGTCCTTGCTTCTGCCTGCAGAACAGGGGTGGCGCAAGATACTGCTCACCTACCATGCGAGGACAACTGCAGGTTACACATTGCACTCATATATGGAACTCCATTTACTCCACCCACATCCTTCTCTGATCCATCCACAGGCTGCAGCATGGCTGGGGCTTTTGTTTCTTTGTTTTTTGTAGCTACCAGAACAAATGTGCTATTCCATTACCAACCGGCTTAAAAATGCACATTTTGAGAACTTGCACACACACACATTACAAACAGAGGACTCCAGTGGGAAATCGTTTCCTAATCAGTTTTCCTGTATTCACGCACAATCGTACATCCTCCAAAATGTCGCACTGTCCCTTAGTCTCTAACAGGGGTCGGGAACCTTTTTGACTGAGAGATCCAAAATAACCACATACAGTGATACCTCAGCTCACGAACATAATTGGTTCCCAGAAAGTGTGTGGAAGGCGAAAAGTTCATCTTCCGAACATTTATTTCCCATAAGAAACCATTAAAATGAGAATAATCCGTTCCCAGGTCCCCATAAAACATAATTTTCTACTAAATAAGCCTTAAAACTACACAAAAATATACCTTATTTTATGTATAATAAATGTGCTATTGTATTGTAATTAAAGAAATAAACTGTACTGTATAATAAAGTCGTTTTATTTACCTTTGTGATGGTAGTTGATGGCTTGATGGAATGGAGTGGGAGGAGGAGGAAGGGAGGGAGTTACTGTTTGGAAGGAGTGTTTGGAAACACCTACTGTTTGGAAACACCCTTAGCCACACACGCACCCTTAATAGCTTCCTTGTTCTTAAGGATGGTAGCAATGGTAGACTTAGCGTACTGGTACTGGGACGCTAAGTCACACAAACGCACACCTCGTTCGTGTTTTTCAATGATCTCCTTCTTCTGCTCGATCGTAATTTTCTTTAATGTCTTCTTAGGCTTAACACTAGCCTGTGGTGGGGTCTTTTTCAGTCCCATAATAGCAAAAGTACACTCACTATGGTCCAACATGTCTATCAAACACAAACCATGTCCGCACTCAAAGAAAGGGGGTGACGAACTGGGACGCCGTGAGCGTGCGTCAGCTTCTTGTGGCCGCCACCGTGGCGCTGTTCGACCGCGTGGTTTGGTTCGTCCGCTGAAAACTAGCTCGTCAGCAGAGACTATATGCTCGCGAATTTAATGTTCTTGAGGCGAAAAGTTCGTGAGCTTAAGCGTTCGTCAGAGGAGGTGACCATTTTTTTTTAATACTGAATACAACTAAATGGAAAAAGAAGACTAACAATTTGAGAGTATAATAAGACTCTGAATTTATTTTAAACAATATTATCATAATAAAGTTATTTATTAATTATATTATTATTTTTAATTATATAAATTAAATATTATATTATTAATATTTATTAATAATAGGAAAATTACTTCTTACTATTAGCGCAACTTCTGGTGCTGCATGGTTTGGCTGTGATGGCTTTGTAGTCTGGTTAATACATGGTGAGGTTCAGCTTCATGCAGGCGTTTAGGCTTCTGTCTGTTAAACGTGACCACAGGTTGGTCTTGATGTTTTTCAGGTCAGAAGGACTGCTCGCGTGTGCATATGGAGCCAGACATGGTCAATACGGCAAAACTCACACACTGCAGTGTTTGGTATGTGACAGGAAGCCATAGGTTCCCGATCCCTGGCCTATAATTATCTTTATTGAAATAAATACTCTATAAATAGTCTGTGTTCTGTAAAATATATTTAAATTACGCCTGAACACACATTGAACACAGCAACAGTGAGATAGTGTGCTTAATGAAACACAAACAATAATAATTAACACTATGCTCATTATTATTATAACAAAAAAAACCCCGACATCATATACGCCGAACAGTCCTATCTCTCTTTCTCCAAAACGTACATTAAATAAAAGAACCTCACTTTAAGATCCACGAGTGTTGAATGAGCTTCATGTGCAACAAATTTAATTTATTTACTTTTAGCTATACAATATTTCTAAAATTCTGTACAAATCCTTTTTCAGTTTTAGTAACACAATAAACAAGACTCTGAAACCAATACCACGGGACCGTAAGGTGGCATCCATACAGAAATCAATTAGCCACGAGCAATTTGAAAGTGAAACACCTTGAATTGCGCTCATGGCCATCTCTGGTTGCCTAGTAACCCTTTTGCATGTTTCCCACTTCCAAATGTTCCAAAGTGAAAGCTTGAGCAGTTTATTTCCTACCTCAAGGAGTAGCTGACCACTTCAGTAATAAATAGTTCATATTATTATTTTTATCCTTTTTAATTTTACTTTATATTATCATGATATCTTATTGATATGAATATTTATATGAATATTTATTCATTTTCTAAGCTACTTAATCCTAATTAGGGTCACAGGGAGGCTGTTGTCAATCATTGTGGGGTACACTCTGAACAGCTCGCCAGCCCATTGCAGACGCACACCCACGGGTGAGCTTACTGTGCATGTTTATGTACTGTAGGACGAAACTGGAGTACCCGGGGGTAACCTACTAAAGCATGGTGAGAACATGCAAGCTCCACACAGTAGCGCCCTCAACAAGCCTGGGAATCGAACCCGGGACCTTCTTCTTGTGAGACGAATGTGCTAACTACATGGACCATGCCACCCATTATTATTAATATTATTATATTGTCATCATCATGGGTGAATATAGAACACAGTCTCTGGGCATGAAGAAGCACAAAGTGTTAAGCATGTACACAGAACTAAAGTAAACAAACACCCAACATTTCATAATTCATCAGCTCTCGCTCTGCATGATCAATCTCTTCCTCATCCTCTGCTAGGTCTTCAGTGATCTCATCAGCTGCAAGACCAAGCCCCGCCTCCTTTAGAAACTTCAGCTGATTTGTCGGCACAGATGCCATCACCTATCAACAACAATTAAATCCAGTCATAAAATGTTATGAAGCCTGTTTACACCTCAGAATGTTTTGGAGTTCCCACCTTCTGACTCAAATTCTGTTTCTTCTGCCCCTGCTGATGTCTAAACCGTTGTGCCATAAACCAGATGTTTATCCAATTCCTTTCTCTACTAACATCTCAACTACCCTAGCTGTCGCTCAAGTTCCAAACTCATTCCTAACCCACATTCTAATCAAGTTGATGCTCCACCTACTACTGCAGCTCCCCTTGCAGCTTGTGTACAACTTCTGCAACAACTCGTATACCAGTTGCTGCCTTAACATCCTACTGTGGTTCGTGCCCCGACTTACTGTCCAACAGATCCTATCCTATCTCCTATCGCAGCTCCGCGACTGGTTTCTGTCGCAGGCCTCAGCTCACATCCTGGTCCCTTACCCAGACACCAGTTCCAACTTATATTTCAGTTCTTGCCAATGACTCTGCCCCATCTTTTGAAATAACATCGGTCACAACTTTTGTCCCAGCATTTGCCACAAATTCAATCTCAGTTCTATCACCAGTTTCTCTCTCTGCTCCTGACTTAGCCCTCATATTGGTTCTTACCCATAGTCAATTTTCTCGCTCCTGCTCCACCTGTTTCATCATCCAAGTTTCTGTGTTTGCTGCTTTCTAGACCCTTCTCCACTTCCTGTCCCACAAACTTTCTTGGTTGCTCCCCCAAGTCCTGACATTATTCGCTACCCACCTTCAGATCCACCTTTTACTCCAACTCTTGACGAGGTCCTGTCCAGGCATTACAACTAGATTTTATACTACCTTTTGTTCCAGTTTTCCCAGCTGCTATCCCAGGTCTTAGCTGAAGAGTTAGCACCTACCAATAAGTATATCCCAACTCTAGTCCCCTATTATACCCCAGCAGCTGTCTTAATCTTTGTCCCTGCTCTTGCCCCCCCCCCCCAAATAATATCCTTGGTTCTAATCTAGTTCATTTCCATGCTCGTGGCCCAACCTTCATCTAAGTATTTGACGAAGTTTCTGTTTCAGCTGTTGCCTATATCCTACCACAGCTCCTGCCAGATCCAGCTTTCCCAGTTCTGGTCCTGACTGCTGCCCCAGATTCTGTCTCAGTTCATTACCCAACTCCTGACCCAGCTTTTATTCCAGCTCTTACCTGAGGTTCTGTGCCCCCCCCCCCCCATTTGATAAAACTCTTGTCATTGGTTTTCTTCCAGTTGCCCCAGCTGCATTCCCGCTTCTGTCCCAGCTTCTAGTTCAACAGTATTAATTATATCCCAGCTCCAGCCCTAGATTATGCACATGTCTTCGCCTTTGCCCCTGCTCTTGCCCTAGTTTTATTTCCTAAACTACTGTACCAAGTTGTCTGGTAGCTTACTTCTTGGCTCCTCCCACAGCTTCTGCCCAAGTTTATGTTTAAGATGCTGCATAGTCCTCTCCTCTCTTGTGCCAAATGCTTCCATACCAATTTCACTCCTGGTTGCTGTCCTATGTTATGCCCGAGTTTACCATCCAACTCAAGACCTATTTTTATTATAAGCCTTGTAATCCTTGGTCAAGAGCCCAACAGTGGCAGGTTGGTGATACTGAGGCTTGAACCCCTAAAATTTTAAGCAGTAACCCAGAGCTTTAACCACTGAACCACCACTGTCACTTCCTGGCTCCTGGTCCAGCTTCTGTCTCAGTATTTGCCCAAGTTTTTGTCTTAACCGCTGCCTAGATTCTTTGTGAGCTCCTGCCAAATGCTCCTGTCCTAGTTCCTCTCCCAGATGCTGTCTGATATCCTGTATCAGTTCAATACTTAACCTTGGACCCTACTCCTACTTCTGTCCTAGATCCTGAGTCAGAGGAAAAAAACAAGGTATACCCCCAGTGCCAGTACTGGACAATGCCCCGGCTTTTGTCCTATGGACGCTCTCTATTTCTGCCTTGGACTTTGGTCCCAGATTCTGTATTACATTTCTTCTTACCTGTGTCCCTACATCAGTAATGAACTAACACTAATAAACTAACACTTGCCCCAGATTTTATCCTAATATGTCCTAGCATTTTCTTCCTGAGATGATTAGTATGAATCGATACAGTATTTACAGACTAAACCCTTCCAGCTGGAAAAATAAATAATAATAATAAAATAAACTGTTTTTACCTGACCCCAGATCAATTCTCCAACTCTGACAAAGATACACCAGAGCCACTGCTCCACATTCAGCGGGGAACAGCTAAACGCCTTTCCTCCAAATTGCACAATCACAATCTAACACACACACACACGCGCGCACACACGCGCGCACACACACACGCGCACACACACACACGCGCACACAGCATTACTAAATTGTTACTTATTTCTATTCTTGAGACTGCAATAAAATCTGAAAAGATGGGTGGAAGGGCAAACTGTTAATGAAATTTGACCTGTATAGCAAAAGTGCTGAGTACAATAGAGCAGAAGATGGGATTAGCAAAGATCCCATTAAAGACATTCCTCTCGCCATGGATCTTGCGTGCATTGATCTCATTGAAGAGCTGCATGAGGACGAATGTGTTAAAGATAATTGTGTAATGCTCACATGGAGGGGCATGGAGAGGAGCATAACGGCCACTATCAATATTGAATATTTTCTCACCTGAGAAGAAGTAGGAGAAAGAGGAGAAGAAAGAGGAGCAGGAGGGGATAACAATGAGGAAGAGATGGAAGGGAAGGAGAAGGAGGAGTAGAAGAAGGAAGAAGAGGAAAGGAGAAAAGAAGAGATGGAAGTGGAAGACGAGAGGGAAGTAGGAGGAGGAACAGGAGGAGGAGAAATTATTTATTACAGTAGAGCTTAATTCAGAATTTCTTCTCTCGCTCTCTCTCTCTCTGTCTGTCTGTCTTCCTTTCGGCTTTTTCCCTTTTACTCGGGAGTCGCCACAGTGAATCATCTGATTCGCACGTTTGATTTGGCAGAGCTTTTTACGTCGGATGGCCTTCCTGTCACAACCCTTTTAGAAAGGGACAGAAACACGCTGATGACTTTGCAGCTCCTCTTTACGAAAGTCAGCAATGGTTCTTTTACATGAACCTCTCACCATAGACAGCGACAGACATGGCCCGCCTTTGATAACCCAGTTAGCTGCACTGGGGGGGGACAGTGACAACCTTGTGGAGAGTGGGACTTGAACCCCCAACCTTTGGATCAGCGATCCAGTGCCCTATACCACTAGACCACCACTGCCCCCCCCTCTCTATCTCTCTATCTCTCTCTCTCTCTCTATCTATATCTCTCTCTCTCTCTCTCTATCTATATCTCTCTCTCTCTCTCTCTATCTATATCTCTCTCTCTCTATCTCTGTCTTTCTCTCTCTCTCATAAACAGACACACACCAACAAACAGAAGTGTGAAGATGATGATGAGCTGATAAACAGCATGACCCAGGATATTCTTCATCATGGTCCGGGAGATAAGAGGCTTGTTGCGGCCGTAAGGTTTCCGTAACAACAGGGACTCAGTTGGAGGCTCAGTGGCCAGAGCTAAAGATGCAAACGTGTCCATAATCAGATTTACCCACAACATCTGCACAGCCTTCAGAGGAGAGTCCTGTAACACACACACACACACACACACACACACACAAATTTATCCACATAGAACCTGACAGAAGGACAGTATTCAATCTAGGTCAGATACTACTTCTCTGCGTATGGAGATGTGGTGTAGTGATATTAGCACATCCATCTCACAGCAAGGATGTCCTGTGTTCGAGTTTCTTCTGGGTACTCTGGTTTCCTCTGCTCATGCATATTAGGGGAATTGGCTGTTCCGAACTACCCTAGGTTGTATGTGTTGCCCTGCAATGCTCTGAGGAGCTCCCCAAACAGCCTCCCTGTGATCCTAACAGTAAGGTTACATGGTTTAGCATATGAATGAATGTTATTGAATAAACGACAGATAAAACAAGATGGCGGCCGTGAGGCTCGCCCCGGCACAAGCTCTGTTTCTATGTCTTGCACTTTTGTCAATGTTTTATGTTAAAAAGTCGGAATGTCTTCTCACATACACTCATTGGGAGTTACTATCCCTTAGAGCTAACTCGGCAGCGACTGTTTCATCCATGATCTCATCGCTACCTGCGGAAATTCTAGAAATGAACAACTCGTCTGGATATCCGACCTCCTGGAGACGCAAGCGAGACAGGAGGAAGCGACGAGCCGGCGTCCTTTCCAGGTTCAGGAAGCGGCCGTACCGGCCACCTTTACCGGCTCTGCTGCTGACAAACGTGAGATCTATCAGAAATAAAATTGATGAACTCTTCTTTCTTCTCCAAAATAAGAAGGATTACAAAGACTGTCCTGCCATCTGCCTGACCAAGACCTGGCTCGACCACACCGTGCCAGACCAGGCGGTAACCCCGCCCGGCTTCTCACTCTACCGTGCCGACAGGTCAGTCAAGCTATCTACAAAAACTAAAGGTGGTGGAATTTGTTTCTTGATTAACCAACGCTGGTGTAGCAACACGACTGTATTAAACACTACTTGTTCACCGCAATTGGAATACATCAGCGTGAAATGCAGACCCGCCTACCTCCCGAGAGAATTTGCCTCCGTTATACTGATTGGCGTTTACATCCCGCCATCGGCTAATGCCAACTTCGCCATCACGGAGCTTGCAACCTACAAAACTCTCATCCCGACGCAGTAGTCACTGTGCTCGGTGACTTTAATCATACCAACTCGTCCACCGAACTCCCCAACTATATTCAACAGGTCACATGTCCTAGCAGAGGCACTAATACACTGGACCATTGCTACGTCACCATCAGCAATGCTTACCGAGCTTTCCCAAGGGCTCCGCTCGGAACATCCGACCACGCCATGCTGCTCCTCATCCCGAAATACAAACAAAAACTTAAATCCACAAACTCCACATCCAAAACAGTTAAGTCCTGGTCCAGGGCAGCCGTTGAGACTTTGAGTGGCTGTTTTGAATGCACTGATTGGGATGTATTCAGTGCAGGTGAGAACTGCCTCGACGTGCTCACGGATGTGGTGATGTCATACATCAACTTCACTTCTGCATGGATCTGTGTATCCCAACAAAAACTGTGGAGGCATACAGTAATAACAAACCTTGGTTTACAAAAGATATCTTACTCATACGCAAGAAAAAGAACTCTGCTTTCCTCAGCGGAGACAAGGAGTCATACACCACTGCCAAATATCAATTGAGGTCTGCAATCAGGAAAGCTAAATCAAACTATGCAATGAAGCTGGAACATCAGATCACATCAAACAATACCTGATATGTATGGAAAAAACCCTCCATTTCATCTGACATTGATATGGACCTTCCAAACAAACTCAATGAGTTCTATGGGAGGTTTGAACAGTAATCCAAACCCCCCCCCCCCCCTCACCCCCTCCCACACCCCTCATTTCACATCCAGGAGGAAGCGGTCAGGAACATCTTTAAGATCTTTAAGTCCCTCCGCCACTGTACAGTTCCACTGTGTTTCAAGGTTTCATCCATAATCCCGGTCCCAAAATCATCAAAGATCTCATGTCTCAACGACTACAGACCAATCGCCCTAACATCCGTGGTCATGAAGTCGTTTGAACGCATCATCCTTAATCATCTGAAGGATCCACTACCCCCCCCTGCTCGACCCTCATCAATTTGCTTACCGTGCCAACAGGTCTGTTGAGGATGCCGTCAACCTGGCCCTCTACCACATCTTACAGCACCTTGAGTCTCCTAACAGCTATGCTCGTATCCTTTTCATTGATTTCAGTTCTGCTTTTAACACAATAAACCTGGTCAACCTCTTCAATAAACTGACGGACATGAACATTGACCCCTGTCTACGCCATTGGTTATGGAGCTTCCTATGGAAAAGGCAACAAAGGGTTAAGATGGGTAACCTCTCATCTCGACCTCTGACCCTCAGCACAGGTGTCCCCCCAGGGTTGCGTCCTCTCACCATGGCTTTTTTCTCTGTACACAAACCATATGACATCCCATCACAGTTCAGTTTCCATTTTTTAAGTATGCAGACGACACTACTATCATTGGACTCATAACTATGGATAATGAACACCAATACCGCCAACAAGTCGCCCAAGCTGTCTCCTGGTGCCAAGAAAACAATCTCCAGTTCAACCCATCCAAAACACAAGAACTAATAATTGACTTCAGGCACACAGCCTCACTCAAAACTCCCATTCACATCTCTAATGAACCCATAGCCATAACTGACTCTTTCAAATTTCTCGGCACTCACATAAACAATACACTAAAATGGAACACTAACACAGATTACATTCACAAAAAAGTCCACCAAAGACTGTTTTTCCTGAGACAGCTCAAGAAATTCAGAGTGAAAACAAATCTCCTCCTCCGTTTCTACTCCGCCATCATTGAGAGCACTCTCACTTCATCCATAACGGTTTGGTATGGCAGCCTAGACAGCAACTCACAGAAAAAACTACAGCGCATTGTCAATAAATCATCCAGGATCATTGGCACCCCCCTTCCATCAGTCCAATCAATTTATCATAAACGCTCAATCTTAAGAGCATAAAAAATCACCTCTGATCCCTCTCACCCTGCCCATCATTTGTTTCAACCGCTGCCCTCTAGGAGGCAATATCGATCTCTACCCACCAGAACATCCCGTTTCAAGAACAGTTTTTTTCCCTACAGTCATAAGGACTCTGAACTCTTTGCACTTGTAACCCATGTAAACACATGGTTACTAATTTTATTGGAAAAAACCCTAATTTCCAACACTCCCTGAAAGCACTATAGTTTCCTAGTCCCCTTGAACGCATCATAGGCACGTGCTGCGTGCGCCTGCATGCGACCAGCAGAGAGTGCAACAGAGAGCGTGAGGAGCAGGACGCATACAGAGCCCTCGAAAAGCGACACGAGTGAGTCAACGATCAAAAATGTGATTAAGTGAACTTTTAACAAGTTTAACTAAGTTTGTGTGATTTTCAGAGCCTTGTATGTGTTTTGTTCTCTCTGAATCAAACCGGGTGGAGAGTGTTTGTTTTCTTGGAAGCTCCGGTGAGTCATTACAATATGAAGCTAGTTTAAGAACCTATGCTAACTTTACACGTGGTGAACCTATGCTAACTTTACACGTGGTGACTTTTAAAGCTGTGTGCACTATTTTTGTCTTTAAAAGGCTCCAGTCGGAGTACATAACAAAGATTGTGCTGTGCACAAAATGAACCTTACATTTTATTTTTCTAAAATGTTTTGTTGAAGCACTTTTGCTAATGCACTAAAGTAGTGCAGATAAGCTGTTTTGTTTTGTATTACATTCCATTCAGTGCCTTTCGTGCACTTTTGTCATTTTATTTAGGAATTATTGTTGTTAAATATTTTATTCATTGTGTCTGTACTGCATGTGCAGACTGGTTTTTTAGTGGATCTGGATTTGATCTTGAAGCTGGTTTCGGACACGGATGGCGAGCCAAATCCAGTGAGAACTCTTGGTGGATCCAGAAGCAGTGTGGCCAACTGTTCTCTGGATGCGAGAGTAGATCTACAGACCCAACCACTTCAAATCACAGGATCCCAGATAAGAACAAATAAAAACACCTTTATCCCAAACGGATCACAATCCTGGAAAAGACTCCCGGGTTCACACAAATCGAACCTTAGAGACTTAAGCTTATTTCATTTTATTTTTGTTTTGTAAAGAGTGTTCTACAGCATTGTTTGCACTGTTTCTTGTGATATTGTTAATTGTAATAAATCTGCCGGCTGTTCAACTTTAAATCTCCACAATTCATTTTACTCCTCTAGAACCTAGTATAAAATCTAGCACAGCTATATCAAGCTGGTGTTACATCAAAGTGGCGAGCCAGCCAGGAGGAGTTTTGGCTACATTTTGCCTCTAAATTAATAATTTGGCATACAGTTTGGCAGTTTTATGACAGTTTTTGTACAACTTTTCCCACAAAAGAAATATGGATATCATTGAACGTGAAGGTATCAAAGTACCAAATGCTGTATTAATTAGTGGTTTTTCTGGTACTGAGACTGATGAAGAAGTTATTAAGTTTTTATAAAAGTATGGTTCTATTACACGAACAGTGAAACTTACTACTTCTGACCCTGACTTTAAAAATACAGCCGTAGTTAAGTTTGAGTATGGCACTGCTATTGAGTCAATTCAGGCTGAACTACCATGTCAAAGAGCAACATCTGACCCAAAGGTTGTTCACAAAATTCAGCTCTTATCCCCACTTTATAGTGATAAGTTAACAGCTGATCTGACCAAGTCTTTTCTCTTTGATTTAAAGGGAATTGCCAAAGCAAGCGGAATAGATTATGAGAAATTGTTGCTTGGTGAACTTAACAAACTTCAGGCCTCTGCTGCTGAAAGTGAAAGTATAGCTTCCACTGACGCTACTCCAGTAACTGAAAGTTTAACAGGTGATTCTGTTGTGACACAAACAAATAGGGAAACTCTCACAACTACCTCAAACTCTGATATTCCCAGTTCTCCAATCAACAGCAGACCAACTCCTATTTTAAATCCCGAACACTTGAGCACCCCTGAAGTCCAGAGGGTGATTGTCGAGCACATTGTCAAAAGTGCTGACACGTCCCAAACTTATCTGAACTCTTCCAAGTTCAGGTCGTTCTCCGGAAAATTTCCGTGCCCTAATACGGAAGTAGATTATGACACTTGGCGCAGTCATGTTGAGTTTTATCTTGCCGACTCTTCTGTTTCTGAAAGACAGGTAGTAAGAAAAATTATTGAAAGTCTCTTACCACCAGCCGCCAATATTGTCAAACATTTGGGCCCCTTGTCCAGCCCAAAAGACTTTTGAGCTTGCTCGATTCTGCATAATGGAATGTAGATGATACTGATGAGCTGTTTGCGAAATTTTTGAGCACAAACCAAAATGCCGGAGAAAAACCTTCAACATACTTGCACCGGCTCCAGACTACATTAAGCAAAGTTGCTAAAGGGGGAGGCGTTACAGTCAGTGATTTTGATCGACAGCTTTTAAAACAGTTCTGTAGGGGTGCTGGGATGATAACCTAATTGCCAGCCTCCATCTAGAACAAAAGAAATCCAGCCCACCTACCTTTTCTGAACTTCTTTTGTTGCTGCGAACAGAGGAGGATAAACAAGCAGCTAAGTCCACTGCATGAAGCAGCACTTAGGACTTTCAAAAGTAAAGGTACAGTCCAACCCTTTAAATGTTTATGCAGACACTGAGTTTCAAGCTGCTGCTGCAGACAATTCTAGTAAAACGTCTACCAAGAAACTGTAGAAACAAATTGCTCAACTGCAAGAACAGTTAACTTCCTTAAAAGCGTCCATGGAAAAGACAGTTGAAAAGAAACCTCAGACAAAGTCCCCCAAAGTTGCAAAGAAACAACAGCGGAAAGGGACACAAACACAGAACTCACCGGAAAAGTGAAAGCTTTGGCAAAGGTAACAAAAGCCTCGCCCATGGTTCTGCTTTAACTGTGGCGAGGATGGCCATATAGCCCCTCTTGTGACAGTGACCCAAACCCCAAAGCTGTTGAAGCTAAGCGCAAAGAGCTTAGGTCAAAACAAAAGGCTTGGGAGGACCAATGTAACACTGATTTAAACTAGTTCCTGTTTCAGTTGAGGGACAAACTGGAACCAGTAGCGACACAAGTCCCACTCAGAAACCCCAGCCAAAACAGAGTTGTACGCTAACGAGTAAACACCATTCTAGCTTTCCCAAGGGCTTAATAGGTAAGAAGTGCACTGCTAATATAAACATAGCTGGCGTTAGCTGCAATTCTCTATTAGATTCAGGGTCGCAAGTTACGACTATTTCACACTCCTTTTACCAGAGACACCTGGTTGATTTTCCAATCCAGCCGATCAGTGACCTAGATGTTGAGGGTGCAAACGGTCAGGCGGTACCTTATCTAGGCTATGTAGAAGTTCCAGTTGGTTTTCCAAAAGAGTTTGTTGAGTCTGAGCCTCAAATTTCTACATTAGCTCTAATAGTACCTGATTTGCGCTCCAGCACAGACTTGCCAGTGTTAATTGGTACAAATGCCCTCGATGTTTTATATGAGGAACATTGTCGAGACACTCCCATTCTACCAGCTGTCTATGGCTATAGTCAGATTTTAAAAATCCTCGAGCACAGATACGAAACAAAGAGCACAGGGAAGCTTGGGCTAATGACACTGAGGGGCAACACACCTTATGTTATTCCAGCTCACAAGAAGGTCTGTCTTGAAAGCTACGCCCACTTAAGTTCGCCACTCACAGACAAATGGGCAGTAGTAGAGCAGCCAATGTCCTCAGCCCTTCCAGGTGGAATCTTTGTTGACTGCTGTCTTATCACAGTGCCAAGTCAAAGTCCTTACAAGCACCCTGTTTGGATAAGAAATGAAACCGATCATGACATTATGCTTCCTGGCAACTGTGTCCTTGCTGAACTGCATGTTGCAGACCAAGTTTTGGAAACTCAAAACCTGTCCAATACCAACTCAGCAGGTTGTTGTCGCTTGTCTGCAGACTCCTCATCACCGAAGGACCAGTTGACTTTTGATTTTGAAAATTCACCTCTGCCTGAGGAGTGGAAAAGTCGCATCACACAGAGTCTGAGTGCTTACAGTGATGTCTTCGTATGCCACGATCTTGACTTTGGCCATGCCACTAGAGTTAAGCATAAAATCAAGCTTAAAGACGAAACACCCATAAAACAGAGATCGAGGCCTATTCACCCAAATGACTACGAAGCTGTTAGGAAACACCTCAAAATGCTTCTCGATGCCGGGTAATAAGACCATCAGAATCCCTTTCTCGTCCCCATCGTTGTAGTTAAGAAAAAGACGGGTGAGAATGCGTCTCTGTGTGGACTACCGTAAGGTTAACGTTACAAACGGTTAAAGACGCCACGCTGTTACCAAATCTTGAAGAGACCTTCTCCGCTCTATCTGGGTCAAACTGGTTCTCTGTCATGGACTTAAAGTCGGGCTACTACCAGATAGAGATGGATGAGGAAGATAAGGCCAAAACAGCGTTTGTATGCCTCCTAGGGTTTTATGAGTTCAATCAAATGCCTCAGGGAATCACAAATGCTCCCAGCACCTTTCAGAGGTTAATGGAGAGGTGCATGGGAGACATTAATCTTAAGGAGGTGCTCGTCTTCCTAGACGATTTGATTGTTTTCTCAGACTCCCTAGAGCAACACGAACAGAGGCTAAAGCATGTTTTGTACCGTCTTCGTGAATATGGCTTAAAGTTGTCCCCCCAGAAATGTCGCTTTTTTCAGACATCGGTTAAATATTTAGGCCATATTGTTTCAAGAAATGGCGTAGAAACAGATCCTGAAAAAGTAGCAGCCATTAAGACCTGGCCAGTGCCACAAAACTTGAAGCAACTCAAGTCGTTTTTAGGGTTCACCGGCTACTATCGCCGATTTGTTAAAGATTATTCAAAGATAGTTCGGCCCTTAAACGACCTTACATGTGGCTACCCACCTTACAGAAGAGTCCAGAAACGAACCGACACTTCTAAGTATTTCAACCCTTGAGAACCTTTTGCCGAGAGGTGGACATCTGTCTGTCAGTCAGCCTTTGAATGCATTAAGGAGAAATTAACATCCTCTCCTGTATTGGGCTTTGTAGATCCAAAGCTCCAATATGTTCTGCATACCGACGCCAGCTCTACAGGCCTAGGTGCCGCTCTTTATCAAGAGCAAGGTGGTAAAATGCGCGTCATAGCCTATGCCAGTAGGGGGCTGACACCAAGCGAAACCAGATATCCAGCTCATAAGCTAGAATTTCTAGCTCTGAAATGGTCCATTGTAGAAAAGTTTCATGATTACCTTTATGGTAATGAATTCACAGTTGTAACGGATAATAATCCGCTTACATACATTCTGACCACTGCAAAGCTTGATGCAGCTAGCTATCGCTGGTTAGCAGCGCTATCCACCTTCAATTTCCAAATCAAATACAGAGCTGGAAAGGCTAACCAGGACGCAGATGGCCTATCACGAAGGCCCCACCAAACACTAGCTGCGGATTATGTGACATTAGAAGAGGAGAACCGAATACAACAACTCACCTCACGCCTTCTCGGATCCCTCCTCGATGTAGTGATTTATGTCCTGATACTATTGCAGCAGTATGTCACAAGCATTTTCTCAATGAGAAAACCAAAGATTCACCTCATGTCATTCTTGTTGAGTCCTTGGCTATGAATGCTGACGCAATTCCTGATGTATACAGTGATGCTGAAACATCTGGTCAAGTAACTGTTCCCTTGTTTTCTGCTCATGAGCTTAAAGAACAACAAAGATCTGACCCAAGCATCAATCGTGTCATTCAGTTACTTGAAGCTGGAGCAGATGTTCCACATAACAACAGAGAAACATTTGAAATAAAACTGATGCTCCGAGAATGGAAACGTCTTGAAATGAGGGATGACCTTTGTTCAGGAGACGACAATGTGACCCAGATACAACTTACCAGCTTGTACTCCCTGTCTCACTTAGACCCACTGTTCTAAAGTTACTCCACGATGACATGGGTCATATGGGGTGGGAGAGGACTCATGAACTAGTGAGAGCAAGATTTTATTGGCCTAAGATGGGTCATGACATTGAGACCAAAATAAAGAACTGTGGTCGTTGTGTTCAAGAAAGTCCTTGCCTGAAAAGGCCGTCTTTAGTTAATATTAAAACCACGCGACCAATGGAATTGGTCTGCATGGACTTTCTTTCGATTGAGCCCGATAGTAAGAGTACCAAGGACGTTTTAGTCATCACAGATCATTTTACAAAATATGCGGTGGCCTTGCCCACTCGTGATCAAAAGGCAACCACTGTGGCTAAAAATCTCTGGGAAAACTTTTTGGTTCACTACGGGTTCCCGAACGCCTCCATAGTGACCAGGAGGGATTTTGAGTCACATGTGATTAAGGAACTGTGTGCTATTACGGGCATCAAAAAAGTGAGAACCAGTCCTTATCACCCGAGGGGTAACCCTGTAGAGCGATTCAATCGCACCCTCCTTAGTATGTTAGGTACTCTGAAGGATGACCAAAAGTTCATTGGCGTGATTTTGTCAAGCCTCTCACACACGCCTACAACTGTTCAAAGAGTGAGGTTACTGGGTTTAGTCCTTATGAGTTGATGTTTGGCCGTAAGCCTAAGCTACCAGTTGACCTTGCCTTTGGGTTGCCCGTTACAGGGGACTCACCTGCATCCCATTCTCAGTATGTGCGCAGTCTAAAGGCTAAACTCGAAGAAAGTTACCAAATTGCCCTTGAAAACTCCAAAAAATTTGCAGAGCGCAATAAGAGCAGATTTGATAAGAAAGTCAGAGAATCCACTCTTGAAGCAGGAGATAGAATTTTAGTCAAAAATGTCCGTTTGCGCAATAAACATAAACTTGCCGACAAATGGGAACGCATGGTGTACCGTGTTGTCAAGAAAATGGAAAATGTTCCTGTGTATGTGGTTCGACCAGAGAGGTGATGGTCCAAGTAGAACTCTTCACCGAGACCTTTTACTTGCGTGTGGTGACCTCTCAGACATTGAGGATGAAGTTGAGACAAGACCAAAACCTCCACGTGGACGCAAAACTCGACAAAGTCCTTCCGAACCACAGGACACAGATCTGTCAGAATCAGAGGAGGAGTATGAACCCATGCCAGGACAACCTTCAATCGAAACAGAGACATTCATTAAGATTTATGACAATAATCAAGACCAATCAAATGTACGAAACCAGACAACAAACTCGGATATTTCAAATGAACCACTCTCACTCAATAAGGATACCTCCTTGCACCCAACAGTTTCAGTTGAGACAGACACAGACGAGATGGACAATGAACAGGAAAATCAGAATGAGGCCGAACTACTCAAAGAGGAATCACATTCAGATGTCATGGAAGGAGGAGATGATGAAAACCAAATACAAGGAGGACCAGACGTCAATATTGTGGACACAGAGCAAAATGGTGATGTGATTGACCAACATACAGAACAGACAATTGAAACAACAAATGAAACTCCCAATGTGAGAAAATCTGAAAGATTAAAGCGAGCCCCAGGACGGTTTCATTACCCTCAATTGGGTCAACCGCTGATATCTTTTGCACAACGGTTCTTGGATAACTTTAACCAAGCCCTAGAGTCATTTAGTAGCTATGAAAACCATCAGATCTATGATGTTTAAACAAACATTTAAGTACATGACGGGACTCATGCTTATTCAAGGGGGGAGGGTGTAACCCATGTAAACACATGGTTACTCATTTTATTGGAAAACCCTAATTTCCAACACTCCCTGAAAGCACTATAGTTTCCTAGTCCCCTTGAACGCATCATAGGCACGTGCTGCGTGCGCCTGCATGCGACCAGCAGAGAGTGCAACAGAGAGCGTGAGGAGCAGGACGCATACAGAGCCCTCGAAAAGCGACACGAGTGAGTCAACGATCAAAAATGTGATTAAGTGAACTTTTAACAAGTTTAACTAAGTTTGTGTGCTTTTCAGAGCCTTGTATGTGTTTTGTTCTCTCTGAATCAAACTGGGTGGAGAGTGTTTGTTTTCTTGGAAGCTCCGGTGAGTCATTACAATATGAAGCTAGTTTAAGAACCTATGCTAACTTTACACGTGGTGAACCTATGCTAACTTTACACGTGGTGACTTTTAAAGCTGTGTGCACTATTTTTGTCTTTAAAAGGCTAAGACCAGTCGGAGTACATAACAAAGATTGTGCTGTGCACAAAATGAACCTTACATTTTATTTTTCTAAAATGTTTTGTTGAAGCACTTTTGCTAATGCACTAAAGTAGTGCAGATAAGCTGTTTTGTTTTGTATTACATTCCATTCAGTGCCTTTCGTGCACTTTTGTCATTTTATTTAGGAATTATTGTTGTTAAATATTTTATTCATTGTGTCTGTACTGCATGTGCAGACTGGTTTTTTAGTGGATCTGGATTTGATCTTGAAGCTGGTTTCGGACACGGATGGCGAGCCAAATCCAGTGAGAACTCTTGGTGGATCCAGAAGCAGTGTGGCCAACTGTTCTCTGGATGCGAGAGTAGATCTACAGACCCAAGCACTTCAAATCACAGGATCCCAGATAAGAACAAATAAAAACACCTTTATCCCAAACGGATCACAATCCTGGAAAAGACTCCCGGGTTCACACATATCGAACCTTAGAGACTTAAGCTTATTTCATTTTATTTTTGTTTTGTAAAGAGTGTTCTACAGCATTGTTTGCACTGTTTCTTGTGATATTGTTAATTGTAATAAATCTGCCGGCTGTTCAACTTTAAATCTCCACAATTCATTTTACTCCTCTAGAACCTAGTATAAAATCTAGCACAGCTATATCAAGCTGGTGTTACACACTGAATGTACATTACAGCCTTGTCTGTCTTTTTGTTGTCTATTATTACTGTAGTTGTTATGGAAATGTTTGTAATCATTGGTTTTCATGTGTGCTGTCTTTGTTGTATGATGTGTGTTGTTAATGTCCTTTGTAACTTTTGTCATAGCTGAGTGCTGTACCGACAGCAAATTCCACCAACTTGGTTGTGTGGTCATTAATAAATAAATGAATGAAATGAAATGAATGAACGTAGGTCAGGGGTTCAAGCCTCACGATCAGTGGACAGTCTCTGCTGTCCCTATAGTGCAACTAACTAGGCTATCAAAGGCCGGCTATATCTCTCACTGTCTGTGGTGAGAGGTTCACATAAAAGAACCATTGCTGACTTTCATGTGTTTCTACCCTGCAATGGCCTGGCAAACTGTCCAAGATGTACTCTGCCCTCGCTCCGAGTCGGCTGAGATGGGTGCCAGCCTCCCTGTGACCCTAATTAGGATTGTGTGTGTGTGTGTGTGTGTGTGTGTGTGTGTGTGTGTGTACCTGTGTAATACAGGCTCTAGTGAAAGCCACTATAACAGCCACCACATTAACTGTCAGTTGAAACTGCAGGAATTTGGAGATGCTGTCATAAACGTTTCGGCCCCACATCACCGCCTTCACAATGCTGCTGAAGTTATCATCTGTTAAAATAATATCTGACGCTTCCTTCGCCACATCTGTTCCAGCAATACCCTACAGACACACACATATATATTATATTATTATAGTTATATTCGGAAAAATAAATAAACAAATTATATATTTATATATTGTTTAATTTTTTTTTTTTACTTCACTAGGGTCCGAAAATATTTAGAAATATCATGAGAAATTATATAAACAGAATTCTTGTGTGGATATGTATTTATATACAGTGGTACCTCATCTTACGATAGTCCCAGCAAATGAAAAATCCAGGTTATGAAAAACATTTTCCAAAATTTTTTGTCACTGTATACGAAACAAGTTCTCCTTATAAAGCACACCGTTCAAACATTCAAACGCGCCATTCAAAAAATGCTCAAGCTGCTCTCCCATTGACTATCTAACATCCCGCCCCGCTAGCCTCCCATTGGCTAGGAGAGATGATGCAGCTCCCTTGAGGAGCAGCTTGTTTCATGAGTTTTTTGAGTGCGCTCATTGCAACTTTATTTTTTGGCTCAGGCTTTTAACCTTCCATAAACATTTGTAAGATTATAACTGCTAAGAAGACATGCGCGCACACACACACACACACACACACACACACACACACACAGGCGCGTGTGTGATTCCCGGTGTGAGGGAAAAGAAGAAGCAGGCTTGTGGCATGCGGTTGAGTGATATCGCGAAGGAATATGGCCAAACTCGTCTACCATTGGTACGATATTGAAGGAGGTCTTAAAAGCTATGCTTTTGTAATTTAAAAAAAGGGTTTAGGGGGTAGTGTTGGGAGCCTTGGAACAAATGACACATTTTACATGTAAAATGCGGTTCAACTTACGAAAAATCCAGGTTATGAAATCACTTCCGGATTGGATCAATTTCGTAAATTGAGGTACCTCTGTATTTTATGTTTATGGTGGCTCAGTGATGTGGTGATTAGCACGTCCACCTCACTGCAAGCAGGTCCTGGGTTGGAGTTCCAGGTTCAGTCAAGACGTTCTGTGTGGTGTGTGCATGTTCTCCCCATGCTTGTGTGGATCACTGAATGAGTGAGTTAATGAATAAGTGAGTCAGTAAGTAGGTTGATTAATGAGAAGGTGAGTGAGTGAGTGAGTAAGTGAATGAGTGAGTGAGTGAATGAATGAATTAGTTAACGGATGAGGGTTGTACGTGAGTGGTTGGGTGGGTTAATGAATAAATGAATTGGTTAATGCATGGGTGAGTAAGTGAATGAATGAGTGGTTGGGTGAGTGAGTGAGTGAGTGAGTAAATGAATCAGTAATGGGGTGATTGAGTGAATTAATGAGTGGGTGTGTCAGTTAGTGAGTGAATGAGTAAGTGGGTGAGTGAATCGGTGACAGTGAATAAATGAATGAGTGGGTAGGTGGCTGAGTGAGTGAGTGATTGAGTGGTTGAGTGAATGAGTGAGAATGCATGAATGAGTGGGTGGATGAGTGAGTGACAGTGAATGAATGAGTGAGGGTGAATGAATGAATGAATTAATTAATGAATGAAGGAATGGGAGCGTGGATGAGTGGGTATGTGAGTGAATTAATGTGGGTGACCATGAATAAATAAATGAGTGGGTGGGTGAGTGAGTGAATGAGTTAATGAATGAATGAATGTGTCAGTGGGTGGGTAAGTGAGTGAATGAGTGGGTGAGTGAATGAATAAGTGGGTCGAATGAATAAATAGGATGGTGACTGAGTGTGTGAGTTAATAAATCAATCAATGAATGGGTGAGTAACAGTGAATGACTGGGTGAGTGGGTGACAGTGAATGAATGAATGAATGAATGAGCTGGAGGTTGTGTGTGTGTGAATTAATGAATGGGTAGGTGACAACGAATGAATGAATGAATGGGTGAGTGAGTGAATGAATAAGCGGGTGGTTTAGTGAGTGAATGAATTACTGGGTGGGTGAGTGAGTGTGTGAGTGAATTAATGAATGAATGTATTAGTGAGTGAATGAGTGTGTGCATGTTTTTCTTTTCACCATTGCAAAGCCAACGTCGGCTTTCTTCAGTGCAGGACCATCATTCGTACCATCACCGGTCACCGCCACAACCTGCCTTTGTTCTCCAATAGTGCTGTCTATGATGCCTACACACACACACACACACACACACACACACACACACACACACACACAATATTGCCCAGGTTGTCAACAGATATAAGTACAACCCTCCATTTACACTTTACTCTTGTGTTTACGTTAAATTTCATATAAGGAGATTCACTTCAAACCTAGAATAAAATAATTGATTCATTACATAGTTGAATACTGCGATGATATAAATAAAAGATGACGTGAGTAATCGCATCTCAACTCAACTATGAGTACTGTACTCAATTATGTAGCAAGCAATTTAAAGAAACCCCAAATTCGCAAAGATTCAACAAAAAAAAATTAATTTAGGACAAACATAATGACATCCCATAGAAGAGTGAGGAATTCTGGAACACAGGAAGATTACAGATGTGCTCTATAGTGGCCACATTATCTCCCTCCCTCCCTCCATCCAGCCATCCATCCATCCATTCTCTAAGATGATTAATCCTAATTAAGATTGCAAGGAGGCTGGTGTCCATCACACCCTGGACAACTATTTCTAGGGTGTCTTGTGGGTGTGGCTTAGATAATCAATTTTAATAACTTCAATGTGTACAAAAAACTAGTAAAAATAAATCAATGATAAAGCGATAGTGTGTGTGAGATACAGAGAAAGAAAGATGATAAAGTTGTGTGTGTGTGTGTGTGTGTGTGTGTGTGTGTGTGTGTGTGTTTGTTTGTTTGTTTATGCGTGCGTGCGTGCGTGCGCGTGTTTATGTACCTTTGATGAGTGTATGTTTGGTTTGTCTGTAGGAGATGAGCGAGCCAGTACCCTGAGTTTCGGCCAGATCTTATCGATGCGTTCCTGTTCAATATGAAAAAGGAAATAAATCATTACATAAATCAATATCATTCAAGATACATTTTGTGACAGTATCCAACAGCATTAAATTACCCACAATGCCTTTTTTTCAGAGACGTTGCCCTTACTTGCCTTGACTGGAGTGAGGCGTGTAATGCAGTGGGGCTTTAGTGATTTATTCTGTCCAGCTTGTTTACTTCCTTCTCTGTAAACAGATCAACTTCTGCAGTTTCAACTTTCCCTCTCAAGTCCCTGCCAGTGCCATCACTAACCAACGCATCCGAGACCCTGCTTTTAACCGTACATCGTTCAGGTGCAATGCATTCTGGGATGTTGAGTCTCTTTAATGAACTGATTAACTGTCACTCTTTCATGTTTGTTTGTTTGTTTGTTTGCTTGCTTGCTTGAGATTGTTCAGATTATCATCATTGTTATTGTACAGTACTTAACAAAAACAAACTTTAAATAAATAATTTTGTTACATCAGAACGTAAAGGTACACATTTCCAGAACACTGTTCTCTAGTACAGTGACCTTACAGAGACTAAATTCGCATTACGACTGCGCATGTGCGGGGAACGCTCTGATCCAAGCGTCACTGCTACCAAACTTTGTTGTAGCCCCTTGCTTTTGTATGTAAACACATCCTAACAACTGCCGCTTAAAGCCTGAAAGTACATGTATCCATACGCCAGGTGTGCATTGTGCCGCAGTGAATTATGGGAACGGCATTTATCATCTCGAGCGTTGGAAAAAGGAAATTTGCAGTAAACTGTACATGCCTGCAAATTTGGGACTAACGTGTGTACATGTCCACTGCCATTCACATTATTTACCTTCCCTACCAAGCTGAAGGATCCGGAGGGATGCAAACGTTGGATTAAAGCAGTTAGTTTATTATTAGTGTTATTTATTCGAATTCATAGACCTTATAGACTATATTACCTTTTATTTACCTGTTAAATTACTGTAAAAATCGGCGATGCCGTAATCATTAAATATCATAGACTTAGATCTTGAAAATTACTGTTATGTTAATTTGTAAAATAGACAAACGAGAGCTGTCAGATCACTCGGTGACAGCTGTCAAACTTGTATTTACCTTCGTTGTAGTCATTACGAAGTCACGCGAGTAGGGGTGCCTGGTCCTTCATTAACAAAAAATCCGCTATGTCAGCGTACATACACGGCAGCCACTTCAATAAGGCGTCATTATCTGTCTCCCAGCCGTCTTTAAGTCCCAAGTGGTCGGAATTGTCACGCTTCCCTCATCCACTTCAAATGTCAACATGTTGGCATAGTCATGTTGGAATTGTTTAGATTCCTTTTGTAACGTCGCCGCAAATTCAAGCGCAACAAGTTCATCTTTACGCATGTGAGAACAACCAGGAAGAACCCTACGTATACAATACGCTCGAAGGTCGGGAACTTTCCATAAATTAAACGTATCGATAGTGCAGTTCTCATCCACATCAAGGTTTACTTCCGCCACGTTTGGTA
Source organism: Plotosus lineatus (assembly GCA_024760905.1). NCBI lineage: Eukaryota > Metazoa > Chordata > Actinopteri > Siluriformes > Plotosidae > Plotosus > Plotosus lineatus. Next base: position 136,289 of record CM045743.1, read on the forward strand.
GTCGAGATCCCATGATGCCATGCGCGAGCCAAGATGCGAATTTAGTAGAAATGGTGGGTGAAAAGTTTACAGTCACGTGATGTGTTGAGACTCCAGCGACTGGGGGCGGCACACGGGATTCTGGGCGTTGTACTGAAACAGAGAGCTTGTAAAGGAACTAAAACTAAACGGAATAATTATTACTAAAAAATAAAAATTAATACTAAAACGAGTAATTATTTTTGTCCAGGAAAGAAATTCAAATGTAATCAAACAAAATAAAGCAATCTGATTGGCTAGTGAATTTCTCAAATGATGTTTCTGTTCTGTTACACAATCGAGTGAGTTAAAATTCAGATATCTAGGAGGTGGAGCTTATAGGTGATTGAAAACAGTACAAACTGATTGGCTAAGAACAAATCGTACCTCTCCTTTCTCGTTCCTGATTCTCCGGTTAAAGTCTTTCCCCTCCATACACGTGAAGTCGTCTCCGATGTTAATGATGCCACATTTCATGGCAATGGTGCGCGCTGTGTTGATGTTGTCTCCTGTAACCATCCGCACCGTGATTCCTGCCCTCTGACACTTCCAGATAGCATCCGGAACTGATTGGACAGTGACAGACAAGATTCTGGGTAACCTGGACAGATGTTTAAACTATATTTTATAATTTGAATATGAGATTAGATTATGACATTCATCATAGATCAAGGGTGTCGGCTGGTCTGACCGTGGGGGGGGGGGGTGCACATCTCGGTTGACCAGAACTCGAGTCCCAGGGGCTCGCGGCCTAAGCCTTAAAGGGCAAATGAAACGCCGACTAAATAAGTTGGCGGTAGCTTAAGTATAGTTTATTGAAGCGATTGTTGCTTAAATTTTATATCATAAATAAACCATTGCACACACAGCGGTTTTGTTTTATGTGCTGGTCGTATAAGTTACCGACCCGAAAGCTGCCATTGCTAAGTGCCCGCCTACACAAAGTTACCGTGATGTCACTGGGTTGGTACGAAGTACTACATGAAATATAGTGTATGCATATCACAGCATATGATATAAACAACATGGAATCTCATGCCAACAACACGCACAGTTTTTCAGCAGAAGACTATTACATCTATTACTCTCAGAACACGAATCAAATACTATAGTTCAACCAAAAACATTCTCAAATATATTTCAAACTACATCTGCAAGTACATGTGCTAAATACATTTACAAATTGAGCTAAAGTTATTTATCTAGTCAAAGGCACAAACAAGAATTAATACATATTTACAGCACAAAAACATACTATTAATTGTATAAAAGTACTGAGCATTAGGCTGCAGATCCAGGCTGGATGGCTTCTGATTATTTTAGCCATTCATTCTCTGTGCGTCATTGTTTGTGTTCTAACACATGTCAAGGAGCCAGAGGCGGTACTAACAAACTGTGCTTTATTCTCACACTCACATTTTCTTTGATTGACAGTGTTCAAGCTATTATTGATTACTGATAATATGTGAGGTACGCGAAAGTAGGTACTGTACGTACTTGTCTTTGATTGTAGATTGGTCAGCTCGGGCTTGCACATGCGCAGTGCCCATTACACGTTAACTTCCAGTTTACGTCAACTCCTGCCCCCCCCCCCAGCCTACGCCTTTGTTGATTGAGATGGTTTGGACATATACAGAGGAGGGATAGTGAATATATTGATAGTAGGATGCTGAGGTTGGAACTACCAGGCAGAAGGCTTAGAGGAAGACCAAAGAGAAGCTTTATGGATGTGGTGAAGGAGGACATGAAGGTAGCTGGAGTAAGAGTAGAAGATGCAGAGAAGGAGAAGGAGGCAGATGTTTCGTTGTGGCTACCCCGGAAGGGAACAGCCGAAAGGAAAAGAAGAAGAAGATTACGACATTCATTGAACACATCTGTATCAGTTTTATTAAATTATGACCTGTGGAGCCTCCACATTAATCTAACGCTCTGTTACTGCATTTTATTTTGTAAAAGTTCACCTCTGGACGAACTGGATCCTCGATTCCCACCACAGAGATGCACGTGAGGTTGTCCCACTCCGGAAGCGGATCACGAGGAAGATCACGGAATGCGACACAGATCGTACGGAGGCTGGTGCACGCCATCGGCTCAATCACCTTCTTCACCATCTCGTCTCGATCCCGAGGTCCAAACGGACGAGCCAAACCACCCTGAGACAAAATGGAAGAGCACCTACGGAGTGGGGAAGGGACATGGCGGCTCGTTCAGAGACAGGAACAGTGACCATGATTCCAAAGTTTTAATAATTTGAATTAATATTAGCTTTAAACTAGTCTGGATGAGATTCGTTCGGGATATCTTTACAGAGACGAAGTAAAATCTTGGATTAGTACTTGCTCAATCATTAATAACATGATCTTTGTTCCCAATTATTTATTCAATTAGTCATTTGCTGGACCAGCTTGCCATTCTAGGGATGCGGCAAGGATGGAGCCCATTTCAGCCCACTCTGAACCCTGTACAACTCGCCAGTGATCGCAAGGCAACATACACACAACCACGCTCACACACTCCAAGGCGATTTGGAACAATTACTGTGTTTCTGCCTCTTATGATTTGAAATGACTTGTATGATAGGTTTGACAGTAAGGAGGGAGAAAATGATATATACTGGTTGGCACAGCAGAGAAATAGAGATGAGAAGGACGTGCAGCAAGTTAGAGTGATTAAAGGCAGAGTGGGAAATGTATTGACTGAAGACAGAAGTGTGCGGGGAAGATGGAAAGAGTGCTTTGAAGACCTGATGAATGAGAAAAATGAGAGAGAGAAAAAATAGTACAAGAGGTGACTGTTGAGGACCAGGAAGTAGCAAAGATTAGTAAGGGTGAAGTGAGGACACAGTTGGTCATAATGACATACCGGTGGAGGTATGGAAATGTCTAGGAGAGGTAGCAGTAGAATTCCTGACAAGAACATTCAACAACGTCTGAGAGAGTGAGAAGATGCAGGAGGAATGGAGGAGAATTGTGCTTGTGCCCATTTTTAAGAACAAGGAAGACGTGCAGAGTTGTGGCAATTACAGATGGATAAAGTTGGTGAGCCATACAATGAAGTTATGGGAAAGAATAGTGGAAGCAAGACTAAGGGCAGAGGTCAGCATTTGTGAACAACAGTTTGGTTTCATGCCAAGAAAGAGCACCACAGATGCAATGTTTGCTTTGAGGATGTTAATAGAGAAGTACAATGAAGGTCAGAGGGAGCTGCATTGTACCTTTGTGGTTCTGGAGAAAGAATATGACAGGGTGCTGAGAGAGGAACTGTGGTATTGCATGAGAAAGTCTGGAGTGGCAGAGAAGTATGTTAGAGTGGTGCAGGACATGCATGAGAGATGTAAGACAGTGGTGAGGTGTGCTGTCGGTGTGACAGAAGAGTTCAAGGTAGAGGTGGGACTGCATCAAGGGTCAGCTCTGAGCCCCTTCTTGTTCGCTATGGTGATGGACAGGCTGACAGACGAGGTTAGACAAGAATCTTCATGGACTATGATGTTTGCAAATGACATTGTGATCTGTAGTGAGAGCAGAGAACTACTGCAGGAAAATCTAGAGAGGTGGAGGTATGCCCTGTAAAGGAGAGGAATGAAGGTTAGCCGCAGTAAAATACATGTGTGTGAACGAGAAGGACCCAAGAAGAACGGTGAGGTGACAGGGAGCATAGATAAGGAAGGTAGAGGATTTTAAGTACTTAGGCTCAACAATCCAGAGCAATGGAGAGTGTGGAAAAGAGGTGAAGAAGTGTGTGCAGGCAGGTTGGAATGGTTGGAGAAAAGTGTCTGGTGTGATGTGTGATGGGAAGGCATCAGCATGAATGAACGGAAAAGTGTACAAGACGGTGTTGAGGCCAGCGATGTTGTATGGTTTAGAAACAGTGGCCCTGGGGAAAAGACGGGAGGCAGAGCTTGAGGTAGTAGAGATGAAAATGTTGAGGTTCTCTTTGGGAGTAACGAGGATGGATAGGATCAGGAATGAGTACATCAGAGGGACAGCCTATCTAAGATGCTTTGGAGACAAAGTCAGAGAGGCTAAATTGAGATGGTTCGGACATGTACAGAGGAGGGATAGTGAGTATATTGGTAGTAGGATGCTGAGGTAGGAACTACCAGGCAGAAGGCCGAGAGGAAGACCAAAGAGAAGATTTATGGAATTGGTGAAGGAGGACATGTAGGTAGTTGGAATAAGAGTAGAAGATGCAGAGGATAGGGTGAGAAGGAGGCAGATCATTTGCTGTGGCGACCCCTGAAGGGAACAGCCGAAAGGAAAAGAAGAACTGTGTTTCTGTCAGGAAGGGCAACCAACATAAAACCTAGTCAAATCAAACATGCGAATCAGATGATCCGCTGTGGTGACCCATGAAAAAGGGGAAAAGCCGAAAGGAAAAGAAGTCGTCATCATCTAATGTGCATGTATGTTTTTGGGCTATGGGAGGAAACTAGAGTACTCAGAGGAACCCACAGAAATTGAGGACAGCATAGAAACGCCCATGCCCAGTTAGTGAAGGTTACGTTAGTCGAGATAAGTTGTGTGTGTGTTGGAGGGAGTTGGTCATGATTGAGTCAGGATTATATACCATTAGAGTTATGTTTGAGTCAGAGTCTGTGTTAGTTTAGAGCAGGGCTCACCAATGCAGTGCACGTGGGTGCATGGTCGCCCGCGACGACCACTCAAGGCGCCTCCACGTCAAAAATCTCTAAAACCTCTAACAATAGCACTGGTCACAATAGAATTTAATATAATTAATAAAAAAAAAGTTGCATAAATTTTTTTGAACAGAAGCATACATTAATGCAGATTTTTAAACGATGTTATTATAATGTTAAAAAAATGTAATACAGGCTATAATGAAGTCGCCTCTTTTGAGGTCAAAGGTCATTAGTGCGTGGTCAGTACACCTCTTTCCTGACACAGTGAAGCGATGATTCAGCCTGTTTGTAGTTTCGGGAAGATCATAAATAGCGTCCGCTCCAAAGCTAAACAATACGGAATGTTTCAGGTGCTGTTGGACAAGCTGTCCGCTGAATATAATGAGCTTTCATTACACACAGAAATCCGATGGCTCACTAGAGGGCGTATTCTGTAGCCTTTTTTGTCACTTCTGGGTGAAATCAGAGTTCATGCACTCAAAGCGGGGAGACGCATCACTGCTTTAGGACATGGAGCGGATACTCGACCTTGCGTTTTTAACAGATTTGACTGAGAAACAACCGTTTGAATCGTGAGCTGCAAGGTAAAGATAGGCCTCGCTCACATGATACATGCAGTAAATGCATTCAAAGCCAGGATGAACATGTTCTTCGTGCAAGTAGAGAGAAAAATGCAGCGTTTCCCCTCCGTGCAGGCTGCGTCAAATTACAATGCTTCTACATCTGCATCTCTGGGTGAAGCTGTAAAAAAGTCATAAACACATTCGGACAGGAATTTGAAGACAGGTTTTGTGACTTTGTTCCAATTCGTTACAAATCCTATCATGCACGTGGACATGACATCCACTGATGAGCAGCTAAGTGCTCTTACTTGGATGCTGGTCAGGCAGCGATGAAAACTGACATATTTTTTTAGTTCCACCTCTCTCTGTGAATCAGCCATCGCCCATGTGAACTTTATCAAGAACAAACACAGACCCCACATGACTGATACACATCTACAGGACTCAGTCAGAAGTGCAGTGTCAAATTTTTCACCATACAGACGCCCCTGACTTATATTTTTAATTGGTTCCGGACGGCCGAACGTAAGTTGAAAATGAACGTAAGTTGTTACAGTGATGTATGACGTATGACGTGTGACGTATAACGCTCATACCGTACTATACATCCATAAATACCATTACCATATCTCATAAAACACCCCTAAATAAATTATTATAAACAACATTGTAAAATAATATCAAATATATCAAATAATATCAACATTAATTTCAAATAAGTCACTTATTTATGCCGAGTCACTTTACATGAAGCTTAAAACAGCCAATCAACACTTACAATATGTGAGGCACTCAAAACCGAAAGTAGTGTACTTGCAAAAGTAGTGTACTCGCTGTGGGTTATACAGACTTCCGGTCTTTCAAGTGCACAAGGCGCCATTGAACTCGTTTAGAACTCAGCCTGCACTGATGTGAATCACCAGCAGAGCAGAGAGTTCTCTCTGGATTCGGGCTTTCATTCATTTTACAACTCTCTTTGCTTAACTGAGAATGTATGGTAGATTGCGCCAATCCGAGCGGATAGTTAATCCATCTCTGTGTATGAGACTTGCACCGATGCTAGTAGGCTTACGCTTCTGACCAATCATATTTGCCTAGGGTTACAAAAGTTTGCAAAACAGTGTAAACACAAAGATCACAGAGACGACGTCTTAATATAAGGGTAACACACTATATAACTGAGTTATATACAGTCATCCCTTGCCACTTGTGCGATTTGAGCATCGCGGTCTTAGTACATCGCGGTATTTTAATAAAAAAAATACAAGTAAAAAAAATATTCATGAAATATTCAAAATTCGTGCTGAAACTCATATGTAAGCAAGCGGAAGGCAGGGACCCAAGGCAGGCTGCGTCCATAGTTTCCAAATGACAGACTGAATTGCCCCTCCTCCCCCGTTCAGGCAGGGACCGCCCACTCAATTCAATCTCGCAATCTGATTGGCTTAGACGAGTGGCGCTTTTGCCTCCCGCTCACTCAACGCAATCTTGCAAGCTGATTGGCTTAGACGAGTGACGCTATTGCCTCCCGCTCACTCAACGCAATCTCGCAAGCTGATTGGCTTAGACACCGTGACGCTGTTGCCTCCTGCCCACTCAACTCAGTCTCACAAGCTGATTGGCTTAGATGAGTGACGCTGTTGCCTCGCACATTCCCACGGGATTTTTTGTGATTTTGTGATCTTACTGTATTGCATTTGTGAACGTCCTGCACCGCAGACAAGAGCTACAGTACAGTATTGTCAGAGGTGAGCACAGTACTTAAAGTATTTATACATAAATTCTATTTAAATATTAATACATTACAGTATTTACATATGCATATAACTGTGTACCATTTAATACACACTTCTTGTTATATTGTATAGACGTGAAAACATATAGAAATGGGACAACATAGTAGAAATGGGGGGGCGGGGCATTCCTACTTCGTGGTTTTTCCAAATATCGCGGCCAGGTCTGGTCTACTTTATCTGCGATATTCAAGGGATGACTTTGTGTGTGTGTGTGTGTGTGTGTGTGTGTGTGTGTGTGTGTGTGTGTGTGTGTGTGTGTGTATGTATATATATATATATATATATATATATATATATATATATATGTGTGTGTGTGTGTCAAATGGGTGTTGTGATGTGCAAAGTGTGGTAGTTGTGGTCGTAGTGCTTGTCACCTCTCGCTTTCAACTAACACCGCTGGCTAGCAGCTTGCCTGTGAAAAGGGGAGCCGAGTGAGTAAGTCTCTCCCTGTCAGTACATAGCCTCTCCACCATCAAGCCCCATGGAGTGCCTCCTCGCGGCGACACATGGTAACTGAGTACCTTGCGGACTCAGGCTGAACTACAGGGGACTCGGAGGAGGTTTGGCCCCCAGACATGTGGCATGCAGGCCCACCGGCGTGTGGACACGCCCTGATGCCCATGACCCAAACCCCCAACTATGGGTTAAATAGTCCCACTGCCTTGTGGATTCTCTTAGTTGGGAGAAGGCTAAGGAGTAAACCCGACAGAAATCCGGAGTGGAGCCCCTAAGGCAGTTGGTCTGAGGATTCCCCTACCTTCTGGCAACTCCTGCAGCTGTGCTGGTACCAATTTGTACTGGATCTTCCTTTCCTTTGGATGCTATCAGCGAGGCCGAGAGGGGGGACTTGACATCTGGGCAGCACAAGTTCTCCATAGTTCCCGCCCAGGCTCGAAGCACACCAGAGAGGACACTCCAGCGTTGATGCAAGACTTCGGCTCAACACGGGAAGTGGCAGTTACCGGTTAAAAGCTCATTCCGATTGGCGTAGGATAAGGGCGCCTGGGGCTATTTCCGACAGTAGGAGAGACCATCGTGTGTCACTGGACAGCTACCGCCCGCTCCAAGCTGGGCAGCCCCAAGCCAGTAAGGTGCTGTCCCGCCACAGCTCGCCTGCCTTGCTGGGTGCGTAGGGCTTAGGGACTGACCATCCCGAAAAGCAAGCTGTAAATTCTGCACCAGGCAGACAAAAACGGATAGATACGAAGATTCCAGCTCTTCGAATAGCAAGCTGGAATGTACGGACTATGTGTCTTGGACTGACAAGTGATCTTCAGCAAATTAACGATGCCCACAAGACTGCAGTCATCGACCATGAACTGACACGTCTGAATATCGACATTGCTTGTCTACAGGAAACACGCCTGGCTCACAGTGGTACTATCAAAGAGGCCAACTACACCTTCTACTGGCAGGGCTTGCCACAAGGCAGCGTGAGACTGCATGGTGTAGGGTTCGCTGTGAAGAACTCGTTGACTATGGCGATTGAACCTCCTACCAGTGGATCGGACAGAATCCTCGCTTTACACCTCTCTACAACTGCAGGTTTTGTAAATCTCCTCAGCATCTATGCACCAACACTCAGTTACACCCCAGAGGCCAAGAGCCAGTTTTACGAGGCTCTGGATGATACAATTTCTAGGATCCCCAGCAATGAAGGACTTTACCTACTAGGAGACTTCAATGCTAGAGTGGACGCCGACTGTGACACCTGGCCTTCCTGCCTTGGTCACCACGGCATAGGCAGGATGAATGAGAATGGACAGAGGTTGTTGGAACTGTGCTGCCATCATGGCCTGTGTGTAACAATTACATACTTCAAGTGCAAAGACCGCCACAAAGTTTCCTGGAGACACCCCAGATCTTGCCACTGGCTCCAGCTAGACCTTATCCTCACCAGGCGCATGGATCTGAGCAGCGTTCTCCACACTAGAAGTTTCCATAGCGCAGATGCGACACAGTTGGAAGCAGGATAAGGCTGACAACAAAGAGGGTCCATCACTCTAAAACTAAAGGCCTCCCACGCATCAACACCTGCTCCTCAAGGGATCTCCAGCGAATCCAATTGTTTCATGACACAGTCAAGGAGAAGTTGGCTTTGCAGACTCCTGGCAAAGACATCAACAGCAAGTGGAGCTTCCTAAGAGATACTATCTACACAACAGCCCTCACCGCTTTTGGGAAAAAAGAGCGTCGGAGTGTAGACTGGTACGAGGCTCACTGGGAGGAGATGCAGCCTGTGACAGAAGCCAAGAGGGAAGCCCTCCTAGCATACAAGCAAAACCCCAGCACCAGTACTCGGGACACCCTCAAAGCTGCACGAAACAAGGCCCAGCAGACAGCCCGCCGCTGTGCAAATGACTTCTGGCTAAACCTCTGCAGCAAGATCCAGATGGCACCTGACACTGGCAACACAATGGCCATGTACAATGGCATCAAGACAGCTACTGGCCCAACCACAATTAAGACTGCACCCCTCAAGACCAAGACCGGGGAGGTGATCACGGACCAAGGCAAGCAGCTTGAACCCTGGGTGGAACATTACCTGGAGCTGTACGCAACCAAGAATGTGGTGACCGATGCAGCATTAAATGACCTGCCAAACTTACCTGTCATGGAGGATCTGGCTTACCTGTCTTCAGTGGATGAACTGGGCAAAGCCATTGATTGTCTGGCCTGTGGAAAAGCCCCTGGAAAGGATGGCATCCCCCTGAAGTCTTGAAGAGTGGCAAGCCAGCACTCCTGCTGCACCTCCATGAGCTGCTGTGCTTATGCTGGAAGGAAGGGTTCATCCCCCAGGATATGCGCAATGCAAACATTGTAACCCTCTACAAAAACAAGGGTGACCGCAGTGACTGTAACAGCTACCATGGCATCTCCCTCCTTAGCATCATAGGGAAAGTCTTTGCTCATGCTGTCCTTACTCGCCTTCAGATTCTTGCTTCCCGGCTGTACCCAGAATCGCAGTGTGGTTTCAGGGCAGGCCGATCCACAGTCGATATGATCGTCTCACTTCGTCAACTGCAAGAGAAGTGACAGAAGCCCCTGTACATTGCTTTCATAGACCTGACTAAAGCATTCGACCTGGTCAGCAGAAGCAGACTCTTCAGCCTCCTGCAGAAGATTGGATGTCCTCAAAGGTTACTTCAAATCGTGACCTCCTTTCACGAGGACATGCACAGCACAGTCTGCTTCAATGGTGCGACTTCTGAAGCTTTCCCAGTGAGCAGTGGTGTGAAGCAAGGCTGTGTCCTAGCTCCGACACTCTTTGGGATATTCTTCTTGATGCTTCTTCAGTATGCCTTCTCTGACAGTGAGGAAGGGATCCATATCCACACCAGGTCAGATGGAAAATTGTTTAACATAGCTCGACTGCGGCGCTAAGGCGAAGGTGAGGCAGGTCCTCATCCGCGAGATGCTGTTCGCGGATAACGCTGCACTGACGTCCCACATTGAAGCTGGTCTTCAGGAGCTAGTCAATCGCCTGTCTCATGCCTGTAATGAATTCGGACTGATCATCAGTCTGAAGAAGACAAACATCCTGGACCAGGGCACAAACACAGTCCAAAACATCAACATAAATAACACACAGCTTGAGGTTGTGGACTCCTTCACCTACCTGAGATCCACTATCACCAACACTTTCTCTCTTCACATAGAGATCTCATGCAGAATCGGTAAAGCCGCCGCAGTGATGTCCAAATTGAACAAGCGTGTATGGAGTAATACCCAGCTAACGGAGAACACCAAGCTACGTGTCTACCAGGCCTGTGTACTCAGCACACTCCTTTATGGCAGTGAGGCCTGGTCCACGTACGCTGGTCAGGAAAAGCGGCTCAACAGCTTCCACCTCCGCTGTCTCAGGCGTCTGCTCCATATAAAATGGCAAGACAGAGTAACCAACACCGAGGTACTACAGCGTGCTGGCATGCCAAGTCTGCTCACATTGCTGAGCCAAAGACGACTTAGGTGGTTGGGTCATGTACGGCGAATGGACTAGGGGCGCATCCCTTAAGACATGTTGTATGGAGAGCTGAGTGAGGGCTCCCGCCGCACAGGAAGACCACAGCTTTGGTACAAGGACGTGTGCAAGCGGGACATGAAATTATCTGGCATCGACATCCCTGGGAAGGCACTGCTAAAACACGCCAGCTCTGGAAGACCACTGTCAACGAGGGGATCAACAAAGCTGAAACTAACAGAATAAACAAGCTAGCTGAGAAAAGAGCAAAGAGGAAAGAAAGGGCAGCCCCCATGGCTCCTCAAAGCCCGTTCGTATGCAATAATTGTTTCAGAAACTGTCACTCTAGGGTGGGCCTTTACGGTCACTACCGCAAATGCCTACCATAGCGCTACACCATCGTCTCGTACAGCTGCCGCCGCCGCCGCCGCCGCCGCCGCTGCCGCCGATCGATATATATATATATATATATATATATATATGAAATGATATATATAACTGGGAAGAAGGAGGGGCACATTCAGTTCGTCGTTTGTAAACAATGGATGCAGTGTCATTACGTCATTGCATCATTACATCAGCGTACTACGTAGGTATGTCTAAACTCAAAATTTGACTTTTTTTGGGGGAAAAAAACCCCCGTAAAATCGAAAAAAACGTAAAACGGATGAACGCAATTCGGGGAGCGTCTGTATTATAATACACTGGAGAGAAGAGTGCAGTGCCACGCCTCCCCATCAGCAAATGAGAAAACAAATCACGGAGAGTATTTTCATTGACATAACAAACAGTATTAAACTAAGAATGTTGCATCCAATATTAATATATTCATGAAATGTTCAAATAACTGAGTAACTTGTTCTGACAACAGGACTGATGATTTCGTTGGCTTAAGAAATGACAGAAGTGAACTTTTGCACTCCAAATACAGCAGGTGTCCCTCCTGACTTTCAAACGTTTCAGCAGATAAACATAAATAAATTATTCATGTTTATGAATGTTTTCATTATCATTACTATTGTGTGAGTCATTGATTATAATTGTGGAAGATAAATTATGAATGATATGTGAGCAATCAGTTCCCATAGTAATAACGACTGCTATTATTATTATTATTATCATCATCATGTACTTTTCAACAATGGGTGAGACTATGCAGAAGTCTCTTCATCAGGTGGAATCCTCTTTCATTGGATGTTTCGGCACTGTCCACGACATCCTCAAGAGGTGTGCCGACCGAGGGAGATCAGTCCTCGGAAAGAGACTGGTTAGCTGTCAACTGCTGATCTCTTTTCTGCCAAAGCTATTGTGAGGTTAATTCTGCTTGTCTGCAGACATCTGTTATCGCCCGTTTCCTTGTCATGTCCGTGATGCTATGTACTCCGTAGGCTATCCAGAGTGACTTCCCGGCAAAGCCCCGACTGCCAACCTCGACAGGGAGGTTCCAGGTCTTCCATCCTCTCTGTCGGCACTCATCCAATAACGTTTCATATTTGGCCTTCTTTCTCTTGTGTGCCTCTTCCATTCTCTGTTCTCATGGCACTGTCAGCTCAATAAGCACTATCTTTTTAGTAGCTCTTGACAGCAACAGCAAAAGTAGTGGTGGCGACTTCTGGTGGGAATCTCAGCCGCTTCTTGAGATCTACCTGCAGCCAGAAGACCAGTGTCTGTAGATCTCTAATTAGTGGGTGCTGCTACCTTCTCTCTGACAAAGTTGATGAAAGTCAGCTTTGTCTGAGCTGTTGGCTTCTTCCTCCATGCCACATCAAAGCTGGTCGCAATCTTGCCGAGGATATTGTCATGTCACCATCAATATCTTCCATCCATCAGTGCCACTCTGCAAGAAGATAGAATGTGTTCCAGGTTTGCTGGCCTACCCCATAACTTGCAGGTAGAGTCTTCAGTGAGCTTCCAGGTTCTGAGGTTGACTGGTGTAGGCAGTACATCATAAACAGAGCGTAAGAGAAATCCAATTCTCTGGTGGTCCATCTTCCACATGTCGCTCCAAGACACCCTCGTTGACTGGACTCCTTCCCATCTCAACCAACTGCCCTGTTTTTTTTTTTAATCAAAACGGCTGCCACTTGTCTTGTCTCTTCCTCTGTGGGCCGAACCTCACACTCGGCCATCTTCCTCTTCTCTGCATTTGATGCTGCCCTCCAGCTTGCTCTGGTTACACATCCTAGCCCTAACCTGCCCGTAGTTGTCGTCCCCACTATGTCACGGTGTCTGAGCCTGGATTCTGCATCCTTTACAGCCTTGTCTGCTTTCCACTTCTGACCAGTGTTAACCTCCACCTGGGCTCCACTAACTTTCTCATCTGCACTGTCTCGCAACATCATAACCTTTAAGTTGTTAACTTTGGTGACCTTGAACTCTTCTGTTACAGAGGAAAGTGGAAGTTGCAGCTTGCTGCCAGTACTGTATAGGCCAATGCTATAGAAGCTTCTTGGAACTCCAAGCCAGCTTCTGATGGAGCCACTCAATCTCTTCTCCATAGCTTCGACAGTCGATATTGGGACGTTGTACACCAGAGGAGGCCACAGTAGTCTTGGCAGCACTCCATGTTGGTAGATCCAACCCTTGTACTTTCCTGGTCTTCCTGGTCCTGGTCCACTCTTGTCCACGGCATTCATCCAGTCATCTACCTGCTGCCGCATCCCCTTCACACTGTCCTTGTCGTTAAGAGAGCTCCTGAACTACTTGCCTAGGCTCTTCACTGGCTGCTTGGTTACTGTAGGGACAAGTTCCCCATTGATCCCAAAACTTCAACAATCTGTCCTGCACTTTCCCTCTCTTCAGGACTTAATCCTGCAGGATTAAACTTCATCCTTGCCCATGTTATCAGCCTTTCCAAGTCTTCTAACATCCATCTTCCTTCTGGAACTGACTTCGCTGTTATCGTCATGTTATCCATGAAGGGTCTTGTGGGTGGCTGGCGACCTCCTGAGATAGTTATTGGGCCTCAGCTCATTTTCTCTGCTGTTTTCACCATCAGGTTCATTACTGCAGAGAAGAAAATGATGGAAATAATTCAACCGGTAACTATTCCTACCTCGAGGCATTGCCATGACATTGTAACACAGTGAAACGCATCTTGACTTTATCAAAATAGTGTCTCAGCATCTGTAGAACCTTCTCAGGTACGTGGTACTTCTTCAGTGTTAAGCCTACAAGCTTGTGGGGAACTGTTCCATATGCGTTGACCAAATCCAACCACAAGACCGTGAGGTCTCCTTTGTTTGCCGTGGTTTCCTTAATGAGCTGTGTCAGCACATTGGTGTGTTTAAGGCACCCTGAGACTCCTGGTTCTCCTCCCTTTTGCACTGAGCTGTCCATGTACTTGTTTGCCAGCATGTATCTGGTGAGCCGCTTTCTCTGGATGGACCAAAACACCTCCCCCCAACATTCAAGAGAGAAATCGTCGAAACTGTTTTAGTGTCTTGGAGTCTTACTCCTATGGTATGAATCATCCCTCTGCTACCAACCAACATTCTGGTAACTGACCCTTCCTCCACACCACTTTTATCAGTTTCCAAAGTCTCTCCAACAGTTTCAGACAATTCTTGTAAACCTTATATGGGATTCTGTTGGGGCCTGGTGCTGATCCTATTCTTGCCTTCCTGATGACGTCTTTGACTTCCTGCAGCCTTGGCTCCAATATTATTGTAGAAAGTTGTTGGCGGTTCTGGAGTCATGGCGTGTTGGAGTCTCCATGGGCTTGGTCTCTGTTCTCATCAGAGTATACTTTCCATCGGTGGTCCTCGAGTTCTTGTCTTGAACAATCCAGCCTGCCTGATCTCTTGTCTCCAAGGAGCTTCTTTGTGAACTGGAAGGGTTTAGCTGTGAAGCTTGCACGCTTCCTTGATCTCTCCTTCACGGTTCTTCCTGTTGTTTTCTGCCCTTCTAAGTGAAGCGATCTCTTCACACAGATTCTTCATCAACTCAGCCAATCCTGGTCTCTCTTTCTCTGGAGCTGCCTTGTATCTGGCTGTGAGGCGTATGTCGCCTCTGAGCCGATTGATTTTTTGCTGATGTCGATTTATTATCAATGTTGTCCTTAGGGCTTTCTTCTCCTGAATACCAAATCTGCTTAGAGCCATACTGTACATGATTGTTGCCATAGCTGCAAGCTTGGGGTCTACCTCCCAGCAAGAATTATTATTATTATTATTATTATTATTATAGGGACAGCTCGTCTCTCTTTAAAGTCTTGCCAGTTCGTGATTTGAGCATCGTGGTCTTGGTACATCATGGTATTTTAATGAAAAATAAAATTGAAAAAATATTCATAAAAAATTCAAAATTTGTGCTGAAATTCATATGTAAGCAAGCGAAAGGCAGGGACCCAAGGCAGGCTCGTCCATTGTTCCCAAATGACAGACTGAAGTGCCTCTCCTCCCCAGTTCAGGCAGGGACCGCCCACTCAACTCAATCTACTTAAGCTGATTGGCTTAGATGCCGTGGCGCTATTGCCTCCTGCCCACTCAATGCAATCTCGCAAGCTGATTGGCTTAGATGCCGTGGCGCTATTGCCTCCCGCCCATTCAACTCAGTCTACTTAAGCTGATTGGCTTAGGCGTGTGGCGCTGTTGCCTCGTACATTAATGCGGGATTTTTGTGATTTTGTGATCTTACTGTATTGTGTTTGTGAGCGTCCTGCACATGAAGAAGAGCTACAGTACAGTACAGTATTGTACAGTACTTAAAGTATTTATGTATAAATTCTATTTAAATATTAATACATTACAGTATTTACATATGCATATAACTGTAACGTTTAATACACACTTCTTGATATTGTATAGGCGAAAACATATAGAAATGAGACAACAGGGTAGAAATGAGGCGGGCGTTCCTACTTTGCGGTTTTCGAATATCGCTGCCAGGTCTGGTCTACTTTATCCATAATATTCAAGGGATGACTGTATTTAAAAATCAATTAGTTTGGGTTGTTTGACTTTAGAATAAATCTCTTGCTATCTCACTCTCACACACACTCTCTCACTCTCACTTGCTCTCTCTCTCTCTCTCTTGCTCTCTGGCCCTCTCTCTCGCTCTCACTCTCTCACTCTCACTTGCTCTCTCTCTCTCTCTCACTCACTCTCTCGCTCTCTCTCTCTCTGTATCTCTGTCACCCTGTTCCCTCTTTCGCATTCTGTCTCAATCTCTCTGTCTCACTTTCTCTGTCTCTCTCTCTCGCTCTCACTCTTGCTTTCTGTCCTCTCACTCTCTCTCTCTCAATCGCTCTCTCTCATCTCGCTCTCTCTTTCTATCATCGCTCTCTCACTCTCACTCACTCTCACTCATGCTCTCTCTCTCTCTCTCTCTCTCTCTCTCTCACTTTCACTCGCATGGCACCTAGCGCCAAAACCTTTCATGACAGAGTCATATACACATGACCCTCGGTCCTCAGTGGCTCTGGACCCACTGTTCAAGGTAGCAAGCAGACAGGGAAAGGAGCAGAGGGTCTGAAGAATCTCTGGGTTTGGACAGACTACCGTCAATGGAAACGGACCGGAAAACCTCTAACACTTGCCGCTCGGAATCTCGCACCCTTTGAGATAGAAAGGAAGCCAACAGACCAGACATAAGGACCGCCTTAGTCACAAGGGAGCTCAAACAATTCAAACATGGACATTGCTGCCCTCAGCGAAACAAGGTTCTTGGACAAAGGAGAATTAAGCAAAGTTGGTTTTGGTTATACACTTTTTTGGTCAGGTCGCAATAGTGTAAGGAAAGCAGGCATTGAGAACACTAATGGTAGACTCCTGTTGTCTCTCTGCTCCAAGCATAGTCTCTCGGTCACAAACACCTTCTTCAAAGTCAAAGATGTATACAAGACCACCTGGATGCACCCAAGATCTAAGCATTGGCATCAGCTAGACTTCATCATATGCAGGCAACATGACATTTGTGACTTTCATATCACAAGAGCCATGAGAAGTGCTGAATTCTCAACAGACATCTACTCCTTAGATCCAAAGTGTGCTTTCAGATTCGAAGAAAAAGAAGGCCACAGGGAAAGAAACTGCCAAAGAAACTGCACATCAGACAAACTAAACATCCAGACATTGTATCAGCCTTATAAGGTGAACTCTCAAAGCACCTTGAACAAATAGACTTCTGCAAAGGTAACACAGAAGAAAACTGGGCCAAGCTTAGAAATGAAGTTGACTCTGCTGCAAGGGAGACTATAGATGTCCTGATAAAGCATCACCAGGACTGGTTTGATGACAATGACACGGATATTCAAGGACTACTTGCTGAGAAATATGTTGCACACAAGGCCTGGCTCGCTGACAAACAATCAGGCGTGAAAAGGGACAGGTTTCATCCTCTTAGGGAAAACTTCAGAGGCAACTGTGCTGCATGAAAGGCGAATGGTGGAAAAAGAAAAGCAGAGGAAGTCAGGGTTATGCTGACTCAAGCTCTTTTACTCAAGCCTGAAAGAAGTATATGGGCCATCACAATGAAGTGCAGCCCCAATACGCAAGCTACAAGGTGAACTCCTCAGTGATAATGAGGCTATTAATAAGAGATGGTCAGAACACGTTGAGCAGCTTCTCAACAGGCCTTTATCAATAGACCCAAGTGTCATTGAAGAGATCCCTTAGAGACCCCTTCGCTTTGAACTGGATGACCTACCAACAGAAAATGAAGTGGAAAAGGCAATCAAAGACCTGCAGTGTGGCAAAGCAGCAGGGTCCGATGGCATCCCACCTGAAGTATTTAAAACTGGTGGCCAGTTGCTGGTGAAGAAGCTCACTGAATTTCTTTGCATGTGTTGGGAGGATTGAAATCTGCCCCAAGATTTGAAAGACACAAGAATCGTACATTTGTACAAGGGCACAACTATCGTGGAATCTCCCTTTTGAGTATCGCAGGAAAAATCCTTCGTAAGGTCATTTTAAACAGACTTAACTCTCACCTTCTTGACGAGACAGTACCTGAAAGCCAATGTGGTTTCCGCAAAAACAGAGGTACAGTTGACATGATATTTGGTGCCAGACAGATCCAGAAGTGCAAAGAGCAAAACAAAGATCTCTATGTCCTCTTGTCGACCTTACAAAAGCCTTTGATACTTTTCCTCGCCCAGGTTTATGGTGTATACTACCACGAATTGGAATACCCCCGAAGATGGTGCAGATAAGGACAGTGTTTGCATGATGGCATGAAAGCTGGATTAGTTCTCTCTCTCTCTCGCTCTCGCTCTCTCTCGCTTTCTCTCTCTCACTCATTCTCACACTCGCTCTCACTCTCTCACACTCTCACACTCTCTCGCTCTCTCTCTCACTTGCTCTCTCTCACTTGCTCTCTCTCTCTCTCTCTCTCTCCCCTCTCTCTCTCTCTCTATCTCACTCACTTTCTCTCTCTCACTCTCACTCGCTCTCTCACTCTCACTCGCTCTCTCACTCCCTCTCTCTCACTCGCTCTCTCTCGCTCCCTCTCCCTCACTCACTTTCTCTCACTCTCTCTCTCTCTCTCTCTCTCAATCGCACTCCATCTCACTTGCGCTCTCTCTCATCTCGCTCTCACTCCCTCTCTCTCTCTCACTCACTTTCTCTCACTCACTTTCTCTCTCTCTCTCTCTCACTCACTCTCACTCACTCTCTCTCTCTGTCACTCACAGTCTCTCTCTCTCTCTCACTCACTCTCTGTCACTCACGCTCTCTCACTCACGCTTTCTCTCGCTCTCTCTCTCTCTCACTTGCTCTCTCACTTGCTCTCTTTCTCTCTCTCTCTTTCACTCGTTTGCTCTCTTTCTCACTCACGCTCTCTCTCTGTCCTCTCTCTGTCTCTCACGCTCTCTCTCACTCTTGCTCACTCACTCTCTCATACACACAAACACATACACACTTTTTGAGCAGGATCTCAGATGCCCCTTTGCTGTAGATGCGGAAGTGTCCATCTGGGAGCTGGATGACGGTGCTCATGGACTTGCGGGCGGAGTTGAAGGTGTAGACCTTGTAGAGTTTCTCTTCTGGAACCTGCGCTCGTATGGATTAATAATTACATTTCAGATCCAGCACGAGACCGAACAGCGCACACTCCGTCTTATTCCCTATTTGCTTTGGTAGCTCCCCTTCCTTCTCTGCTGCCTAAAGGGATTGAGAGAGAGAGAGAGAGAGAGAGAGAAGAGAAGAAGTGAAGAAGAGAAGAAGAGAGAAGAGAGAGCAGATTGGAAAGATGCTCATAAAATGTGTTATGATGCACAGGTCAGTGACGTAGCTCAGCTAATACAGACCATAAACTAAGCTCAAGTTTACTCTACAGTAACTTCACAACATCAGCAAAGTGATTATATTAAAGATGTAAAAAATTATATGATGTTGCTATAGCAACCATTCTGTTCCATCCTGTGCTGCATATTATGTTTGGGAATAAGGTACACAGACCTGGCCCAGTCTTTCTTACCCAGGACGTGAACACATGGATGTTTGCCGGTTGTCGGAGCTACCCACCGTGATCTTGGAGGTGTAGGTGCTGTTGATGGAGATGGCACTGGCGAGCAGCTCCAGCGTGTGAGCATTCACTTGTTGCGGCGCTGGGATTACCATCAGGTATTGATCTCCGATGTAGATCTGGACAGCTGTCATGCGATTGGTTGTCAGCGTTCCGGTTTTGTCCGAGTAGATTGCCGTGGCGTTGCCCATCGTCCTCACATGCGTCCAGATGGTGCACCAGATTGTTGTCCTTCATCATTTTCTGGATGAAATTTTTACAAATTATTTCAGACATGATCTCATTAACGCTGCCCAGCTATATGACAGCAGAAACATAAACACAAAGCCAAAGCAACTATTGCTGAAGAATCCGGTGATAAACGCTGATGACTCACCTTTACAAAGTGCGCCAGGAGATGGTGACAGCGAGTGGCAAACCTTCAGGAACCGCCACGACCAGCACGGTCACGGCGATGATAAAAAACTTCATGAAGTACTGAACGTATATGGGGGTGCAGTCAGGGAGCCACGAGCGTCTCTGAACGATGAAGGTCTTTATCATGAAGTATAGCATCAGGATGATCACAGTGATGGTGGACATCACTAAACCTGGAGAGGACAGAGGGAGGGGCTTGTTTCCTTTGATCTCTGGCAGTAATGACTTTAGCTTTGCTACTCCCGACTCACCTGCTTTCCCGATCTGCACAGCCAGTTTGGTTAGTTTTCCCTGACGTACCGATTTCTCTTTTTTGGTAAAGTTTGATTTCTTTCTCTCTTTTCCCTCCATCTCTTCGCCCTCTGCACTCTTTAGAGGTTGCATTTCCATGGCAACGGCATCATCCTGTTTAATTCCTGTTAAATCAGGGAGTTAAAATCCAAACAGAATTCCAATAAAAAGCAGGAAAACAAAAAGAGTAGCTGCATAGCTGTCAGCGTGTTTCTGCCCTGCGATGGTCTGGTGAGCTGCCTTCACCCGACATGGGTGCCAGCCTCCCCAAGAGCCGAATCGGTTCAGAAAATGAATGAATCGGGATTTAAAAGTTAAAAATTGCAAAGTGTGAATCTTAATCTCACAATCTCAAAATTAATTCATGATCAAAACCATTTAATCCTAATTAAAGTGGCAGGAGGCTGGTGGTCACCTCTGTCGACTCTGGGCGAGTACACCCCAAACAGCTTGTCAGGCCATTGCAGATCAACACACACTCAACCATTCACACTCACTCTCACACCTGGGGGTAATTTGGAACAGCCAATTATCCTACTGTACATGTTTATGGTCTGACGGAGGAAACCCACGCAAATGCGGAGAGAGCACACAGACATCACACAGAAACGCCCCAGTCCAGTATTCGAACTGGGACTTTCTTTCTGTGCAGCAGACGTGCTAATTGCTGTGCAACTGTGATGCATATAAGTCAAAAGTCTGAAAAACTTCTAGGTTAGAAAAAAGAATCAAGATTTAAATTCCTTCCACATGCTATGCTATGCTATTTAAAAAAGTAATTAAACCAAAATCTATTCAATTATGATGTAATGAATTCTCCTCATAAACAGCGTTGTGATATTCTAATCAGTGTGGATATTACAGATCCGAGAACATCAAAGAAACATCACAGCGTTCCTGCAGTTCAAAGATTGATATAAACATTTCAATCAGAGCTTCAGTCGCTTTCTAATGATAATGGTGTGGCGTGTGTGTGTGAGTGTGTGTGTGTGTGTGTGTGTGTGTGTGTATGTTCGGTCACCTTTGCTGGGCCTATTCTCCATAGCGCCATCTTGTTTTCTGCATGAATGAAAACAGGGAAACTGAACACAGAGGTGCTGTGTTGCTGTCCATCCACAACAAACCACCAACAACTGCCTTCAGTTCATCAGTTATCACAAACCTGCCTTGCGATGGTCTCGCATGGTCCAGGTGTACTCTGCCCTCGAGCAAGGTCGGCTGAGATTGGTGCCAGCATCCCCGTGCCCCTAATTAGGATTAAATGGTTCAGATAAGCGAATGTAGGAATCATCAGGAACCAGCGAGTATCTCCAACAGCCTCAGTGATTTCTAATGCTTTCACGCTTTTAGCATGCTGGGGGTGATTTAGATGTCTGATTTTTGTAATGTGTGTAGGCTGATCATTGAAAACGTGTTTGACATTTCACTGTTATGGGTTTTAAAACTTGGATCGAGGTTCCATTTCGGGCAGAGGCGAGAGCAGGGCAATTGCTTCCTGGGGTTCCATTCCCTGATGCTCTGTGATGTGTTCAGACAGGATGTGGAGTGTATGAGCTGGTGTCAGAGCTGGTCATTATATGTTGATAAATTATAGTGTATCAATAAGATAATGAACATCGTCAGTATCGTGACGGAGCAGAAACATTGACGGTCCTCTGGAAATGAACAGCTGTGGTGTTGTTTTTCTGTGCGAATACAGCGTTGAAGAGTGTGTATAATAAAGCATGATGGTGAGAGCAAGTCCAATAAATACTGGATTACGATATTACTATCTTACTTACTTATATATAAACACCCGGCCTTAAAGACAGCAGGGCTTCCTCAGCAGAGCATGAGCTCCAATACAAGCTTGCATTCACAGCTAGGTGTAATTTGGGACAGCCAGCTGGCCTAACATGCATTTCTTCAGAGTGTGGGAGGCAACTGTACTACTGAGTCCCGGGCAAGCATGATGAACATCCAACCTCCACACAGGAATGCCTTTGCCAGAGCACAGGTTTGGACCCAGGACTTTTGTGCTCTAAGGAAAGAGTGCTCTGCCACCAGGCTACTCATGTTCTTACTGTGGATGATAGCTGGAGATGGAGCAGCAAATGACTCCTGGATTCTGAGGATAAAACATGGCTTTATTAACCACGATCCCTTCCTAGAGCGTGCATACGCATAAAAGTGCACAGTCATGTTCTTTTCCTCTAAACAGTATTAATATAGGCTCAGGTGTCACGGGTCGCACATTCACCTCATAGCAAGAAGGTACTGGGTTCGATTCCCAGCCTTGAGGCGTTTCTGTGTGGAGTTTTTGTTCTAATATGCCCTGTATTTGGGTTGGTTTCCTCCGGGTGCTTCAGCTTCTTTGCATAGTCCAAAAACATATGAAGTAAGCTAACTGTCTGTTCCAAATCTCCCTAGGTGCGAGTCTGAGTGTTAATGGTTGTGTATATGTCCTCCTGTCCAAGGCATACCTCCACCTCTCTAAATTTTCCTGCACTTGTTTTCTGCTCTCACTACAGATCACAATGTCATCCGCAAACAACATAGTCCATGGAGATTCTTGTCTAAACTCGTCTGTCAGCCTGTCCATCACCACAGCAAACAAGAAGGGGCTCAGAGCTGACCCTTGATGCAGTCCCATCTCCACCTTGAACTCTTCTGTCACACCGACAGCATACCTCACTACATCTTACATCTCCCATACATGTCCTGCACCACTCTAACATACTTCTCTGCCACTCCAGACGTCCTCATACAATACCACAGTTCCTCTCTCAGCACCCTGTCATATTCTTTCTCCAGAACCACAAAGGTACAATGCAGCTCCCTCTGACCTTCTCTGTACTTCTCTATTAACATCCTCAAAGCAAACACTGCATCTGTGGTGCTCTTTCTTGGCATGAAACCAAACTGTTGTTCACAAATGCTGACCTCTGCCCTTCGTCTAGCTTCCACTATTCTTTCCCATAACTTCATCGTATGGCTCATCAACTTTATCTCTCTGTAGTTGCCACACCTCTGCAAGACTCCCTTGTTCTTAAAAATTCCTCTGGCATCCTCTCATTCTCTAAGACCTTGTTGAATGTTCTTGTCACAAAATCTACTGCTACCTCTCCGAGACACTTCCATACCTCCACAGATATGTCATCAGGACCAACTGTCTTTCCACTCTTTATCCTCTTTAATGCCCTCCTCACTTCACCCTTACTAATCTTTGTTAATTCCTGGTCCTCAACAGTAACCTCTTTTACAGGAATATTTTTCTCTCTCATTTTCCTCATTCATCAGTTCTTCAAAGCACTCTTTCCATCTTCCCAGTACACTTCTGTCATCAGTCAATACATTTCCCACTCTGTCCTCTATCACTCTAACTTGCTGCATCTCTTTCCCATCTCTATTTCTCTGCTGTGCCAACCTGTATAAATAATTTTCTCCCTCTTTACTGTCCAACCGAGCACACAAGTAATCATACACCCTCTGTTTGTCCTTTGACACCGCTACCTTTGCCTTACGCTGTGTCTCTCTGTACTTTTTTTTTACTCTCTTTGGTCCTCTCAGTGTCCCACTTCTTCTTAGCTAACCTCTTCCTTTGTACACACTCTTGTAATTCCTCATTCCACCACCAAGTCTCCTTATCTACTTTCCTTCCAGAAAACACAACAAGTACTCTCCTAACTGTCTCCCTGATCACATTAGCTGTAGTTGTCCAGTCATCTGGAAGCACTTCCTGACCATCCAAAGCCTGTTTCAACTCCTCCTTGAAGACAACAGACGCGTGCGTAGGCCTCCGTCAGTCCCGAAGGACTATGGCTGCGCTCTGGCCAGTATCCCGACTGGTGATACTCCCCAGTGCACAGAGCCTGGGTAGGGAGTAATGAGGGACAGGCTGTTACCCAAGCAGCAAGTCCCCCCCTGTCTCGGCGCCACCGGAAGGATCCAATGGATCTTGCTGTGAGGCGGACGTGCTAACCACTACGCCACCGTGCCGCCAAGACAACACAACACTCTCCCTTTTTCAGCTTCCACCACTTTGTCTTCTGCTCTGCCTTTGCCTTCTTCGCCTTCTTCACCTTCTTCAGCGTCATCCTGCACACGGCCATTTCCCTCCTTTTGGCAAAATCTATCAACGTCTGCCCTTCTGTGTTCTTGTCCTGGATACCAAACCTGCCCATCACTTCCTCGTCCCCTCTGTTGCCTGCACCAACATGTCCATTGAAGTCTGCACCAATGACCACTCTTTCACCTCTGGGAGTACTCTGCATCACTTCATCTAACTCACTCCAGAATCTCTCCTTCTCTTCTAGCTCACATCCTGCCTGTGGGGCATAAGCAATAACAATATTGACCATCACGTCTTCAATTTCTAACTTGAGACTCATCACTCTGTCTGACATTCTTTTCACTTCTAGAACATTCCTGACAAACCCCTCCTGCAAGATGACTCCGACTCCATTTCTCTTCCCATCCACACCATGATAAAACAGCTTAAACCCTGATCCTAAGCTTCTAGCCTTGCTACCTTTCCACCTGGTCTCCTGAACACACAGTATGTCCACCTTCCTCCTCTGCATCTTGTCAGCCAGCTCTCTACCTTTTCCTTGCATAGTTCCAACATTCAAATTCCCTTCTCTCAGTCCTAGACTCATGCTCTTCCTCTTCTCTCTCTGCCTACGGACACACCTCCCACCTCTCCTTCTTCAACCTCTCCTTCTTCGACCAGCAGTAGTCCAATTTCCACCAGCACCCTGTTGGTTAACAGCACTAATGGTGGTCGTTGTCAACTCAGACCTCGACCGATCCGGTATGGGATTTGTTTTGACAATTCACATTCTGTATTCTGGCAAAAGTTTTACACTGGATGCCCTTCCTGTCACAACTCTCTGCATTTATCCGAGCTTGGGACCGGCGTGAGCATGGACACTGGTTTGTGACCCCCCCCCCCCCTTTCATGGCTGCAGTCGTGATTTCAGACTTTTAACTTTTTTCTCGATGTTGTTTATGATAGCTGATGAACTGATGAACACATATACAGTGTTTACTACTGACATGTTGCTCACCTACCATTAACAACGCTGCACGTTTTGGGAGAAATGCCAGAAAACTGGATGGATGGGCTACGACTGATCTCTACTGCAGTAAGAAAACATGGGTGGGAACGGCATGCAAAAGAAACAGTGAGAGGACGATAACATTAAAGAGAAATTATAAATAAACAAACAAAAACAACAACAGATGAATAATCCATCCCATCAGTCCTCTATTACCTTTCAGTGATAAACAATCCTGATGGAAATGGAATGAAACTGTTCCTTTGTGTAGGATGGTGGGTGTGTGTTCAGGTGTGGATGGAAAAAGAGGTGAAGGGACCAGGACGTAACATTTCTCATTATCCTGAACAGCAGTGTGTCGTGCAGACATGTGTTGCGCTAACGATGATACTTATGCCCACTAAAGTAACCGTGCATAAAGCATCTGCTAAAGAAACCTTTTGCACCACACCACTGCTGAGCTCTGGCCTCTGATTGGTGATGATCTATGTTTAAGAACACTTAGAGCTTTGACAGTATGGCAGGTTTATATTACAACACACATTCTGATACATTAGGGCAGGGGTCACCAACCTTTTTGAAACTGAGAGCTACTTCATGGGTACCAATTAATGCGAAGGGCTACTAGGTCGATACACACCTCTGAAATTACAAATTTGCTCAATTTACATTTAATTAGATTTAATTAGATGTTATTATTAATAATTAATGATATTCATCTATGTGAAGATATTGACTTGATTTAAAAATATATTCAAAAAAATTATATGCAGCTCAATGGAGAGTGGCGCTGTCCTAAAAATGGGCCTGTCCTAAAAATAGCAGTGAACAGGTCATGGGCAACTTATATTGTCCTTGCGGGCTACCTGGTGCCCACGGGCACCACGTTGGTGATCCCTGCATTAGGGTTTCCATAGTAATAGCTCATTCCTCGAGGAGGGTTTATGATGTAACATAAATGGGAGGGTTTCCAGCATCAGTGTTTTGTAAAGCTATAAAACTTTAAGCTTCTGTCCAGTTACTCAGTAAAATAACACGCTGTGGGTTTCTATTTCTTAAAATGGAGTGAGACTAAAGAGACGCTGGTAAAACTGTGGTTGTAATTGTTGGCAGATCGCTGTGGCGTAAGAGGAATAAAACAGCGCAGTTAAAGAAAAACAAATCACTTCAGGATGGTGTGATGTGGCAAATACTCACAGAAAACGAGGACACACCTACCTTTTATGATCTCCCTCTTTTCTTCCTCCGCTTCTCCAGATCCAAGCAGGGTGAAGATAATTCCTGTTTGGGAGTTGACCCCGACTGCTGTCACCAGCATGCGCCCCGATCCCTCCATCACATGTGTACCTAAAACATACAACAACATGAAAGAGAAGATCTTTCAATTTATTTCATTTACTCAAGCTGGCTTCACATGCAGCCGTGGGGGTGCACAAACCATTGTCTCTTCCTCACGCTGGTCCCAAGCCGGATAAATGCAGAGGTTTGCGTCAGGAAGGGCATTCGGCATAAAACAAATGCCAAATAAAATATCACGAATCACAAGAAAGAATGACATACCGGATCGGCCCGAGTTAACAACGACCGCCACCAGTGCTGTTAAACAACAGGGAGCTGGTGGAAATTGGACTACTGTTGGTCGAAGAAGTGAGCGCAGAAATAATCTAAAATGGTTAAGATATTCAGCTCTTTTTCCTCCAGTCAATTCCTTTTACTCATTTTTCATTTTGAGTTCATCTCTGATTGCACTTTGAAGACTTTAAAGACATCATCATCATCTTCTTCCGCTTCCTCCAGGAGTCGGGTCGCAGGGAAATCTAAGCAAAGTGGTCCAGGCGTCCCTCTCCCCAGCCACCTCATCCAGCTCTTCCAGGGGGACACCGAGGCGTTCCCAGACAAGCTGAGAGACAGTCCCTCCAGCATGTTCTTCGTTGACCCCGGGGTCTCTTCCTGGATAGACATACCCGAAACACCACACTAGGGAGGCGTTCAAGAGGCATTCTGAACAGATGCCTGAGCCACCTCAACTGGGCCCTCTCAATGCGAAGGAGCAGCGGTTCTACTTTGAGCTCTCTCCAGATGGTAGAGCTTCTCAGCTTATCTCTCAGGGAGAGCCCCGCCACCCGGCAAAGCAAGCTCATTTCAGCCGCTTGTATATGCGATCTTGTTCTTTTCGGTCACTACCCAAAGCTCGTGAGCATAGGTGAGGGCCTTGCTGCTCAGCTCCTCTTCACCATGATGGACCGGTACAGGCTCTGTTTAACAGCAGAGGCTGCAGTGATCTGTCTGTCGATCTCCCACTCCATCATTCCCTCACTTGTGCACCACGACCCCAAGATACTTAAACTACTCCACTTGGGGCAGGAGCTCATTCCCGATCGGGAGGGTGCATTCCACCCTTGTCCGACTGAGAACCATGGCCTCGTAATTGGAGGTACTGATTTTCATCCCAGCTGCTTCGCACTCGACTGCAAATCGCTCCAATGAGAGCTGGAGGTCCCGGCTTGATGAAGCCAAAGGACAACATCATCCGCAAAAAGCAGAGACGAGATCCGATGGCCACCAGACTAGAACCCTTCAATGCCTCGGCTGCACTTAGAAATTCTGTCCATAAAAATTATGAACAGAATCAGTGACAAAGGACAGCCTTGGCGGAGTCCAACCCTCACCGGAAACTAATTCGACCTGTTACCAATACGAACCAAACTCTGGTTCCACTTATACAGCGACTGAATGGCCCATAGCAACTGGTCCGGTACACCGTACTCCCGGAGCACACCCCACAAGATAGCCCAAGGGACATGTTCAAAAGCCTTCTCCAAATCCACAAAACACATGTAGACAGATTGAGCAAACTTCCACGCCCCCTCCAAGATCCTGTGGAGCATAGTTGGTCAAGAGTGCTATGGCAAGAACGAAAACCACACTGTTCCTCTTAAATCTGAGGTTGAACTATCGATCGGACCCTCCTTTCCAGTACCCCTGCATAGACTTTCCCGGGTAGGTTGAGGCATGTGATTCCCCAATAACTGGAACGTCCCTCCGTCCCGATTTTACAAAAGAGAGGACCACCCCGGTTTGTCAATCCAGAGGTACAGCCCTCGATGACCACACGATGTTGCAGAGATGTGGCAACCAAGACATTCCTACAGCATCCAGAGCTCTGAGATATTCAGGGCGGATCGCATCTACCCATGGAGCCTGATCACCAAGGAGCTTTTTGACTACCTCAGTGATCTCTGTTCCAGTGTTGGGCAGACCCATGTCCAAACCTCCAGGTTCTGCCTCCTCCACGGGGCGTGTTGATGGGATTGAGGAGGTGTTGGTGGGATTGAGGAGGTCCTCAAAGTATTTTTTCCACCTCCCGACGACATACCCAGTTGAGGTGAGCAGCTTTCCACCTCCACTGTATACAGTGTTTATGGAGAACTGCTCCCCTCCTGACGCGTCGGAGGGTGGTCCAGATCTTTTTTGAGGCCAACCGATAATCACTCTCCAAGCCCTCACCAAACTTCTCCCACGCCTGAGATTTTGCATCTGCGACAGCTTTGGCTGCAGCACGTTTGGCCTGCTGGTACCTGCCAGAGTTGAGAGTTAAAGGTCTCTTGGAAAGGAGACACCAAAAAAATTTTCTCAGCAGACCCTAAAAACACGATTGGGCCTGCCAGATCTGGAAGACCCCCCTCACCCCACTGCCACCCACCCACCATCAAAGCCAGCTCACCACTAGGTGGTGATTGGTTGACAGCTCAGCTCCCCTCTTCACCCGAGTGCCCAGAACTTGCGATCGCAAGTCTGGTGACATGACTACAAAGTCGATCATCGAACTGTGACCTAGGGTGTTCTGGTGCCAAATTCACTTATGGACATGCTTATGTTCGAACATGGTGTTCATGATAGACAAACTGTGATGATCACAAAAGTCCAACAACGAAACACCATTCAGGTTCAGACTGGAGAGGCCATACCTCCTGATTACACCCTTCCAGGTCACACTATAATTTCCCACATGGGCGTTGAAGCCTGCCAAGACAACGAGTGAGTCTCCCCAGTGAGTGTTCTCCAACCACCCCTTAAAGACTCCAAGAAGGGTGGGTACTCTGAACTGTCATTTGGTGGATAAACACAAATAACAGTCAGGACTTGTCCCTCCACCCGAAGGCAGAAGGAAGCTACCCTTTTGTCAATTGGATGGAACCGTAACCTCTGGGCACCGAGACGGGGGATGCCCACAAGGATACCCACACCAGCTCGCTGTTTCTCCCTATGAGCAACTCCAGAAGGGAATAAGGTCCAGCCTCTCTCAAGATGGGTGGTTCCAGAGCCCAAGCTATGCATTGAGGTGAGCCCGACTATATCTAGTCAGTATCTCTCCCCCTCATGCACACCAGCTCACACTCCTTTCCTTCCCCATCAAAGAGGTGACATTCCATGTCCCAAGAGTCAGAGTCAGTAACCAAGGATTGGTCCGACAGAACCTATGACTTCGGCTGCCACCCAACTCACATTGCACCTGACTCCTATAGTCCCTCCCACAGGTGGTGGGTCCATGGGAGGGTGGACTCATGTCTCCTTTTCGGGCTAGGCCTGGCTGGGCTCCATGGGCAGAAGCCCACCCATCAATCGCTCGCCCTCGTGCCCCTTCCCAGGCATCGCTCCAGGGGGGGACCCCAGTAGAAATGCAGAGGGTTGCGACAGGAAGGGCATCCGGCATAAAACTTTTGCCAAGCTACAAAATGCAAACCGTAAACACAAATCTCATACCGGATCAGTCGAGGCCCGGATTAACAACGACCGCCATCAGTGCTGTTAGCCAACAGGCTGCTGGTGGAAATTATACTACTGTTGGTCGAAGATGTCAAAGAAGGAGAGGTGGGAGGCGTGTCCGTAGGCAGAGAGAGAAGAGGAAAGGCATGAGTCAAGGACTGAGAGAAGGGACTTTGAATGTTGGAACTATGCAAGGAAAAGATAGAGAGCTGGCTGACATGATGCAGAGGAGGAAGGTAGACATACTGTGTGTTCAGGAGACCAGGTGGAAAGGTAGCAAAGCTAAAAGCTTAGGAGCAAGGTTTAAGCTGTTTTTTCATGGTGTAGATGGGAAGAGAAATGGAGTAGGAGTCATCTTGAAGGAGGAGTTGGTCAGGAATGTTCTAGAAGTGAAAAGAGTGTCAGACAGAGTGATGAGTCTCAAGTTAGAAATTGAAGGTGTGATGTTTAATGTTGTTAGTGCTTATGCCCCACAGGTGGGATGTGAGCTCGAAGATAAGGAGAGATTCTGGAGTGAATTAGATGAAGTGATGCAGATTACGCCCAGAGGTGAAAGAGTGGTCATTGGTGCAGACTTCAGCGGACATGTTGGTGCAGGCAACAGAGGGGATGAGGAAGTGATGGGCAGGTTTGGTATCCAGGACAGGAACACAGAAGGACAAATGTTGATCGATTTTGCAAAGGATGGAAATGGCTGTGGTGAATACTTTCTTCAAGAAGAAACAGGAGCATATGGTGACTTACCTGCGGAGGCAGGAACACACAGGTAGACTACATCTTGTGTAGGCGATGTAATTTGAAGGAAGTCAGTGACTGCAAAGTAGTAGTGGCTGAGAGTGTTGCCAAACAGCATAGCATGGTGGTGTGCAGGATGACGCTGATGGTGAGGAAGGTGAAGAAGGCAAAGGCAGAGAGCAGAAGACAAAGTGGTGGAAGTTGAAAAAGGAAGAGGGTCATGTTTTCATCAAGGAGGAGTTGAAACAGGCTTTGGGTGGTCAGGAAGTGCTTCCAGATGACTGGAAATGTGCCAGCAAATGTGATCAGGGACATGAAGGTCATTGGAGTAAAAGAAGAAGATGCAGAGGACAGGGTGAGATGGAGGCGGATGGTTTGCTGTGGCGACCCCTGAAGGAAACAGCCGAAAGGAAAAGAAGAAGATATGACCATTATTCACCTGAGGCGAGGTAGATATTACTGAATACTTCTATCTCAGGGTGAAAATTCAGTGATGTCATCAGCTGAAGATGATTGATGGAAATAAATGTTGTGATGTTGCTGATGTTTGTCAAAACATTGTCATGGCGAGTATGTGCACCGAAAAAAATTACAGTGCAGGACTTTTGTTTTGTGCAGGCAGTGCATAAGTCACACAGGAAAGGTGCAATCCAATTGTTCATTATCTCTGGATTATACATCATTATGCTGGGTGGATAATACTTCAATTAAATTGCTGGACACATAGTTTGTCACGTGCATTCGTGCAGGCTGTATGTGTGTGTGTGTGTGTGTGTGTGTGTGTGTGTGTGTGTGTGTGTATATGTGTATATGTCTGTGAGTGTATATGTGTGTCTATTTCCAATTGTGTGAGTGTGTTTGTATGTGTGTATGAGTTTGTGCATGTCTGTGTGTGTGCATGTGAATGGATTTGTGTGTATGTGGATGTGTGTGTGTGCAAGTGTGTGCTTATGTGTGAGAGTGTGTTTCTGTGTGGTATGTGAGTCTATGTGTGTATATGTGTGAGTTCACATGTGTGTCTATTTGCAAATGTGTGTGTGTGTGTGTGTGTGTGTGTGTGTGTGTGTGTGTGTGTGTGTGTGTGTGTGTGTGTGTGTGTGTGTGTTTGTGTTTGTGTTTGTGTGTGGGACCTTGACTCGGCAGTCATGCTAAACTAAGTGAGGGGCTCGCCAGTCACTGATTGGCATTGCTGGGGATGCCACCTCTTAAGTGCATGAGGTGGACGCTATCGCAAAGCATGTCCCACCATGGGGAAAAAGGTGAGGACATCCACCTCTGCATTAGTACGCAGATTAGATGATAGGCTATTCAAACTGGCATGGAAGGCAATTAAGCATAGTTGTGTGGACAACTGAAAAGGGCAAGTATGGGTCCAACAGATACTTCTGGCCATCCACTGCAGCTGAACACACCTCCAGTCATCTCGACTCGTCATGCCATTGGATCAAGATTTGGGAAGCCAAGAGAGTGGGATAGACGCAGCACATATCTCTCCCACTATAAAATTATCACATGCAGGTACCTTATGAATCATTCGTCTACAAAGCCCTGTGGTGATGGGCAAGTGGCGAAGCTTGTTGACATTCAGCAAAAACTCAGCAGGAATATGGATGAGTCAGTGGGAATCCTCAAATCCCCATCTAAGGATGTAGAGGAAGAGTGGAACACTTTCAAGAAGACTGTTCACCAAACAGCAGAGACAACGCTTGGCATGGCCAAAAAACATCACCAGGACTAGTTTGATGAAAATGATGTGGCAATTATAATGTACAGCCAGTGAGCAGCTCGAAGCTGGATACAAGGCTTAAAAATTGTCATAATAATAATAATAATAATAATAATAAGAATAATAATTCAGGAGCTGCTGAGCCAAAAGCATGCTGCACACTTGATGTGGATGAAAGATAAAAGTTCAACATTGAAAAGAGCTAAGTACACAAAGGTAGGAAGTGAAGTTCAACACAGGCTGAGAGAGATAGAAACCTGGTGGAAAAGAAAAGCTGAAGAAATGCAAGTATATGCAGACCAGAATGACACCAAAAGTTTCTACAGTGCAATTAAGGCCATACATGGACCGATTCGAAATGGAATAGTACTGTTAACTGCTGATGAAACCACACTCCTGACTGATAAAAACCTGATCAAGAAAAAGATGGGCAGAGCACTTCAGCACCCTGCTAAATCAGCAGTCAGACATTGATCCAGATGCCATAGAAGAGATTGTACACAAGCCCATTGTGGCAGCTCTTGCTAACATACCATCACTCGCGGTAACACAGAAAGCCATCAAAGCTTTGTCAAATGGCAAGGCACCTGGATCAGATGCCATACCAGCAGAGATCTACAAGTTCGGAGGTCACCACCTTGTTCACCATCTGACCAAACATTTCCAGATCATGTGGGAAGAGGAAAAGATACCTCGAGAATTCAAGGATGCATCAATCGTCAGTTAAATCGTCAGTTGCGCTTTATCCACAATATCACTGAAGCATTCCTTCCAGAAACTCAGTGTGGCGTCCGCAGTGGCAGAAGAACAGCAGATATGATATTTGCAGCAAGGCGAAGCCAAGAGAAATGCAGGGAGTAGAATGTGGATTTGTACATGGCTTTTATTGATCTCACAAAAGCTTTTGAGACAGTCAGCAGAGAGGGATTGTGGAAAATCCTTGCCAAGCTGGGATGCCCAGAGAATTTCACCAAGATGGTAATGCAATTCCACAATGGCATGATGGCTAAAGTAATCTCAGATGGCAACACATCAAATCAATTCCAGGTTACAAATGGCGTGAAGCAAGGCTGTGTCATGGCTCCAGCATTGTTCAGTGTACTGTTTGCAGCGATGCTACTGAATGCCTTCTAACACATGGACAGAGGGGTATACATACAGTTTTGGACAGATGGGAAGCTATTTAATCTCAAGCGACTCAAGACCTCCACCAAGCTGGTTGAAGATCAAGACCTTTTTGCTGATGACTGTGCATTGCTTGCCCACTCAGAAGAAGACCTCCAGCTGATAATGAACCACTTCTCTTCAGCATGTAGAAAATATGGCCTCATTATCAGCCTCAAGAAGACTGAAGTGATGTATCAGCCAGCTCCTCAGAAAGTCTATGTTCCATCACCATTGAAGATGCAAGGCTAAATGAGGTTGACAGATTCACTTATCTGGGAAGCATCCTGTCTCGATCGGTCTCCTAGATACACTCAAGGCCCGCCTGAAGAAGTGCCACATAGATGACAGCCAATGGGAGGTCCTAACAGAGAATCGGAAGAGCTGGAGATCCATCAGTCACAAGGGCATCAGCAATTTGCAGACGAGCCTATACAGGCTGCTCAAGAAAAATGGCAACTGAGTAAAGCAAGAACACATGAGGCAGTTACATCAGGACCATCCTGTGATGTGTGTGGTTGTATATGCTGCTCATGCTGATGTCCACAAATCAAGACAAGGAATGAATTCATGAATAGGCGGTGTTTGTCGGATCGACAGACAAACAGGAAACATATATACAGTCGGCTCCCTACTTCCGAAATTAATCCGTTCCAGCACCTTTTTAAGTAACGTGGAAGTTTCGTAAGTAGAGGTGCATTGTACATGTAAAATGCCTGATTCGTTCCAATGCTCCCAAGACTACCCCATAAGCCCTTTAAAAATGATAAAGGCACACCAATTTTGTATGAAATATGCATGAATTATGTGTTAAAATTAAAAGAAAATTATTTATTAAACGCCCGTCCCTGAATCGCCACCTTATCATGGTGGAGGGGTTTGCATGACCTAATGATCCTAGGAGCTATGTTGTCGGGGGAATAATGCCCCTGGGAGGGTCACCCAAGGCAAACAGGTCCTGGGTGAAGGTCCAGACAAAGTGCGATTCAGAAGACCCCTATGCCATCTCGGAGTAAACGTTTGAAGCAGTCTCCCTTGCCCGGACGCAGGTCACCAGGGTTCCCTCCTGGAGCCAGGCCCAGGGGAGGGGCTCGAAGGCGAGCGCCTGGTGGTCGGGCTTATGCCCATGGAGCCTGGCCGGGCCTGGCCGAAAGGAGACATGGGTCCGCCTTCCCATAGACCAACCACCCGTGGGAGGAGTTTTAGGGTCGGGTGCAATGTGAGTTGGGTGACAGCCAAAGGCGTGGGTTCTGTCGGACTGATCCTCGGCTACTTACTCTGACCCTTGGGACATGGACTGTCACCTCTCTGGCAGGAAAGGAACCTGATTGCCTGGTGCGTGAGGTGGAGAGATATCGACTAGATATAGTTGGGCTCAACTCAACGCATAGCTAGGGCTCTGGAACCATCCATCTCGAAAGAGGCTGGACCTTCTTCTATTCTGGAGTTGCTCATGGAGTGTTGGAGAACGCTCCCTCGGGAGACTCGCTCATTGTCTTGGGAGACTTCAACGCCCATGTGGGCAACAATAGTGTGACCTGGAAGGGTGTGATCGGTAGGTAGCCAGTCTGAATCCGAGATGTGTTTCGTTGTTGGACTTCTGTGCTCGTCACAGTTTGTCCATCACGAACACCATGTTCGAACATAAGGGTGTCCATAAGTACACTTGGCACCAGGACACCCGAGGTCGCAGTTCGATGATTGACTTTGTAGTCGTGTCATCGGACTTGCGACCATATGTTCTGGACACTCGGGTGAAAAGAGGAGCTGAGCTGTCGACCGATCACTACCTGCTGGTGAGTTGGCTTTGGTGGTAGGGAGATTGCCTTCCAGACTTGGCAGGCCCAAGCGTGTAATCAGGGTCTGCTGGGAACGTTTGGCGGAGTCCCCTGTCCGAGAGGCCTTTAACTTCCACCTCCGGCAGAGCTACAACCACGTCCTGGAGGAGGCAGGGGACATGGAATCCGAGTAGGCCATGTTTCGTGCCTCCATTGCTGAGGCGGCAGCCCATGGCTGTGGCCGTAAGGTCGTCAGTGCTTGTCGTGGCGGTGATCCCCAAACCCTGTGGTGGACATCTGCGGTGAAGGGGGCCGTCCAGCTGAAGAAGGAGGCCTATCGGGTTTTCTCAGCCTGTGGGACTCCCGAGGCAGCAGACGGGTACCGGCAGGCCAAAAGGTGCTGCAGCCAAGGCTGTCGCAGATGCAAAATCTCGGGCGTGGGAGGAATTCGGTGAGGGCCCAGAGAGTGATTATTGGTTGGCCTCAAAATGGTTCTGGACCACCATCCAACACCTCAGGAGGGGGAAGCAGTTCTTCACAAACACTGTTTACAGTGGAGGTGGGGAGCTGCTTACCTTGACTGGGGATGTCGTCGAGAGGTGGAGGGAATACTTTGAGGACCCCTTCAATCCCACCTCTGTGGAAGAGGAAGACCCTGGGGGTTTAAGTGAGGGTCCGCCCATCACTGGAGTGGAGGTCACTGAGGCTGTCAAAAAGCTCCTCGGTGGTCGAGCTCCGGAGTTGGACGAGCTCCGCCCGGAATATCTCAGGGCTGTGGATGTTGTAGGACTGTCTTGACATGTCTCTGCAACATCGTGTGGTCATCAGGGGCTGAACCTCTGGATTGGCAAACTGGGGTGGTGGTCCCAATTTTTAAGAAGGGGGACCGGAGGGTGTGTTCCAATTGCCAACCGATAGTCGAACCTCAGATTCAGGAGGAACAATGTGGTTTTCGTCCTGGCCGTAGTACTCTTGACCAACTCTATATGCTCCACAGGATTCTGGAGAGGGCATGGGAGTTTGCCCAATCTGTCCATATGTGCTTTGTGGATTTGGAGAATGCTTTCGACCATGTCCCGCGAATGATCTTGTGCTCCGAGAGACGGCGTTCCGGACCCGTTGCTACGAGCTATTCGGTCGCTGTTTTTGTGGATGATGTTGTCCTTTTGGCTTCATCAAGTCGGGACCTGCAGCTCTCATTGGAGCGATTCGCATCCGAGTGCAAAGCAGCCGGGATGAAGATCAGTACCTCCAAGTCCAAGGCCATGGTTCTCAGTCGGACATTTGTGGAATGCACCCTCCGGGTCGGGAATGAGGTCCTACCCCAAGTGGAGGAGTTCAAGTATCTTGGGGTCTTGTTTACAAGTGAGGGAAGGATGGAGCGAGAGATCGACAGACAGATCGCTGCAGCCTCTGCTGTTAAGCAGTGCCTGTACCGGTCTGTCATGGTGAAGAAGGAGCTGAGCCGCAAGGCGAAGCTCTCAATTTACTAGTCGATCTACGTTCCAACCCTCACCTATGGTCACAAGCTTTGGGTAATGACCGAAAGAACAAGATCACGGATACAAGTGGCTGAAATGAGCTTCCTTCGCCAGGTGGCAGGGTTCTCCCTTAGAGATAAGGTGAGAAGCTCCACCATCTGGGGAGAGCTCGGAGTAGATCCGCTGCTCCTCCGCATTGAGAGGGGCCAGTTGAGGTGGCTCAGGCATCTGGTCAGAATGCCCCACGGACGCCTCCCTGGTGTGGTGTTTCAGGCATGTCCAACCGGGAAGAGACCCCAGGGTCAACCTAGAACACGCTGGAGGGACTATGTCTCTCAGCTAGTCTGGGACTGCCTCGGTGTCCCCCCGGGAGAGTTGGAGGAAGTGGCTCAGGAGAGGGACGTCTGGACCTCTTTGCTTGGTTGCTGCCCCCGCGACCCGACCCTGGACTAAGCGGAAGATGATGGTGTATGGTGGTATTTATTAAACCATTTAAACATTTCATTAACATATTAAACCATTTTATTAACATATTTATGAATGAAACCATTATTAAACATTTTTATTCACGCACAGACACACACACCACTGTCTCTCTCTCGCTATTTCTCTCACTCACACACACACACACACACACACACACACACACACACACACACACACACACACACACAGAATACACATACAGAATACACATGGCACTCTCCGCTGAATGCAGGCTCTGCCCACACGCAGGATGCCGGAACATATTAAGACAGGGAATTCAAAGCGCATTCCCTGCTTGACAGATCAGAGATCCAAACTCAACTTTAACTTGATTCCTTGAGGGATCGGAGCTCCAGATGAGCCTCCTTTCATCTCTGACTGACTCTGTGGCAGTCTCTCTCTCTCTCTCTCTCTCTCTCTCTCTCTCTCAAACACACACACACACACACACACTGTCTCTCTCTCTCTTTCTCTCTCTCTCTCTCTCTCTCTGTCTCACACACACACACACACACACACACACACACACACTCATTGTCTCTCTCTCTCTCTTTCTCTCTCTCTCTCTCTGTCACACACACACATACACACACAAAACTCTGTCTCTATCGTGTGTTTTGCCGAATGCGAGCTCCACCCACACACAACATGCAGCTGACGGAACACTTCGATTTAAATGTTTAAATGGACGGAATGTTGTATTTAAAGCAGAATTACAGTACCTGTTTTTTCAAACAGAGATCAGAGGTCCTGATTTAATATTAACTTGCTTCCTTTCGAGATCGGAAGTCTTGTTTCATGGAGCACTCTGCTCATGCTTCAATATCATGCCGAAATAATCACTGTATTTCTGCTTTAAGGTTTCCTTCTGCTTCCACATCATCCCGATTGTAGAGGGGTTTCGGCGATAATGAAAGGAATAATAAAGTTAGTTGAACTAACCTACCTGGACCAGCCTAATGCTCCCATGGTGGCCCAGTCTACTCAAAGGCAGGCACGGACTGATAGGGATTCTGGCCCTCGTCAGCCACCGACCAGGCCGGGTGACTTCTATGAGCTGTAAAGGCCCACCCTGGAGTGACAGTTTCTTAAACAATTATTGCACACGAAAGGGCTTTGAGGAGCCATTGGGTAAGCCCCTTTCTTTCCTCTTTGCTCTTTTCTCAGCTAGCTTGTTTATTCTGTTTGTTTCAGCTTTGTTGATACCCTCATTGACAGTGGTCTTCCAAAGCTGGCGTGTTTCAGCAGTGCCTTCCCAGGTGTTTATGTCGATGCCAGATAATTTCATGTCCCGCTTGCACACGTCCTTGTACCGAAGCTGTGGTCTTCCTGTGCGGCGGGAGCCCTCACTCAGCTCTCCATACAACATGTCTTTAGGGATGCGCCCCTCGTCCATTCACCGTACGTGACCCAACCACCTAAGTCGTCTCTGGCTCAGCAGTGCGAGCAGACTTGGCATGCCAGCACGCTGTAGTACCTCGGTGTTGGTTACTCTGTCTTGCCATTTTATATGGAGCAGACACCTGAGACAGCGGAGGTGGAAGCTGTTGAGCCGCTTTTCTTGACCAGGGTACATGGACCAGGCCTCACTGCCATAAAGGAGTGTGCTGAGTACACAGGCCTGGTAGACACGTAGCTTGGTGTTCTCTGTTAGCTGGGTCCATACACGCTTGTTCAGTTTGGACATCACTGCGGCGACTTTCCCGATTCTGCATGAGATCTTTGTGTTAAGAGAGCGTGTTGGTGATAGTGGATCCCACGTAGGTGAAGGAGTCCACGACCTCCAAGCTGCGTGTTATTTATGTTGATGGTTGGGACTGTGTTTGTGCCCTGGTCCAGGATGTTTGTCTTCTTCAGGCTGATGGTCAGTCCGAATTCATTACAGGCATGGGACAGGCGATTGACTCGGCTCTTGAAGACCAGCCTCAGTGTGGGACATCAGTGCAGCGTCATCCATAAACAGCATCTCGCGGATGAGGACCTGCCTTACCTTCGTCTTAGCGCGCAGTCGAGCTATGTTAAACAATTTTCCATCTGACCTGGTGTGGATATGGATCCCTTCCTCACTGTCAGAGAAGGCATACTGAAGAAGCATCAAGAAGAATATCCCAAAGAGTGTCGGGGACGCAGCCTTGCTTCACACCACTGCTCACTGGGAAAGCTGCAGAAGTCCCACCATTGAAGCAGACTGTGCTGTGCATGTCCTCGTGAAAGGAGGTCATGATATGAAGTAACCTTTGAGGACATCCAATCTTCTGCAGGAGGCTTAAGAGTCCGCTTCTGCTGACCAGGTCGAATGCTTTAGTCAGGTCTATGAAAGCAATGTGCAGGGGCTTCTGCTGCTCCCGACACTTCTCTTGCATTTGACAAAGTGAGAAGATCACAGTCGATAGACTGTGGATCGGCCTGCCCGGAAACCACACTGCGATTCTGGGTACACCCGGGAAGCAAGAATCTGAAGGCGAGTAAGGACAACACGAGCAAAGACTTTCCCTATGATGCGAAGGAGGGAGATGCCACGGTAGCTGTTACAGTCACTGCGGTCACCCTTGTTTTTGTAGAGGGTTACGATGTTTGCATCGCGCATATCCTGGGGGATGAACCCTTCCTTCCAGCATAAGCACAGCAGCTCATGGAGGTGCTGCAGGAGTGCTGGCTTGCCACTCTTCAAGACTTCAGGAGGGATGCCATCCTTTCCAGGGGCTTTTCCACAGGCCAGACAATCAATGGCTTTGCCCAGTTCGTCCATTGAAGGCAGGTAATCCAGATCCTCCATGACAGGTAAGCTGGTAGGGCATTTAATGCTGCATCGATCACCACATTCTTGGTTGTGTACAGCTCCAGGTAATGTTCCACCCAGCGTTCAAGCTGCTTGCCTTGGTCCGTGATCACCTCCCCGGTCTTGGTCTTGAGGGGTACAGTCTTAATTGTGGTTGGGCCAGTAGCTGTCTTGATGCCATTGTACATGGCCATTGTGTTGCCAGTATCAGGTGCCATCTGGATCTTGCTGCAGAGGTTTAGCCAGAAGTCGTTTGCACAGCGGCGGGCTGTCTGCTGGGCCTTGTTTCGTGCAGCTTTGAGGGTGTCCCGAGTACTGGTGCTGGGGTTTTGCTTGTATTCTAGGAGGGCTTCTGTCTTGTTCTCTTGGCTTCTGTCACAGGCTGCATCTCCTCCCAGTGAGCCTCGTACCAGTCTACACTCCGACGCTCCTTTTTCCCAAAAGCGGTGAGGGCTGTTGTGTAGATAGTATCTCTTAGGAAGCTCCATTTGCTGTTGATGTTTTGCCAGGAGTCTGCAAAGCCAACTTCTCCTTGACTGTGCCATGAAACAGTTGGATTCGCTGGGGATCCCTTGAGGAGCAGGTGTTGATGTGTGGGAGGCCTTTAGTTTTAGAGTGATGGATCCTCTTTGTTGTCAGCCATATCCTGCTTCCAACGAGGGTGTGGTCTGTGGCACAGTCTGCGCTATGGAAACTTCTCGTGTGGAGAACGCTGCTCAGATCCATGCGCCTGGTGAGGATAAGGTCTAGCTGGAGCCAGTGGCAAGATCTGGGGTGTCTCCAGGAAACTTTGTGGCGGTCTTTGCACTTGAAGTATGTATTTGTTACACACAGGCCATGATGGCAGCACAGTTCCAACAACCTCTGTCCATTCTCATTCATCCTGCCTATGCCGTGGTGACCAAGGCAGGAAGGCCAGGTGTCACAGTCGGCGCCCACTCGAGCATTGAAGTCTTCTCGTAGGTAAAGTCCTTCAGTGCTGGGGATCCTGGAAATTGTATCTTCCAGAGCCTCGTAAAACTGGCTCTTGGCCTCTGGGGTGGAACTGAGTGTTGGTGCATAGATGCTGAGGAGATTTACAAAAGCTGCAGTTGTAGAGAGGCGTAAAGTGAGGATTCTCTCTGATCCACTGGTAGGAGGTTCAATCACCGTCGTCAATGAGTTCTTCACAG
This sequence comes from Plotosus lineatus, assembly GCA_024760905.1. NCBI lineage: Eukaryota > Metazoa > Chordata > Actinopteri > Siluriformes > Plotosidae > Plotosus > Plotosus lineatus. The sequence continues at coordinate 177,567 of CM045743.1, forward strand.
CGAACCCTACACCATGCAGTCTCGGGTTGTCTTGTGGCAGGCCCTGCCAGTAGAAGGTGTAGTTGGCCTCTTTGATAGTACCATGTCAGCCAGGCGGGTTTCCTGTCGACAAGCAATGTCAATATTCAGATGTGTCAGTTCATGGTCGATGACTGCAGTCTTGCGGGCATCGTCAATTTGCTAAAGATCACTTGTCAGTCCAGGACACATAGTCCGAACGTTCCAGAAGAGCTGGAGTCTTCGTATCTATCCATTTTTGTCTGCCTGGTGCAGAATTTACAGCTTGCTTGTCGAGATGGTCAGTCCCTCAGCCCTGCACACCACCAAGGCAGGAGAGCTGTGGCAGGACAGCACCTTACTGCCTGGGGGCTGCCCAGCTTGGAGCGGGCGTTAGCTGTCCAGTGACACACGATGGTCTCTCCCACTGTCGGAAGTAGCCCCAGGCACCCGTATCCTACGCCAATCGGAATGAGCTTTTAACCGGCAACTGCTACTTTCCGTGTTGAGCCGAAGTCTTGCATCAACGCTGGAGTGTCCTCTCCAGTGCGCGACGAGCCTGGGCGGGAACTGTGGAGAACTTGTGCTGCCCAGACGTCAAGAGGGGGTCTCGGCCTCGCTGATAGCATTCAAAGGAAAGGAAGATCCAGTACATTTTGGTACCAGCGCAGCTGCAGGAGTTGCCAGAAGGTAGGGGAATCCTCAGACCAACTGCCTTAGGGACTCCACTCCGGATTTCTGTAGGGTTTACTCCTTAGCCTTCTCCCAATCAAGAGAATCCACAAGGCAGTGGGACTATTTCACCCATAGTTGGGGATTTGTGTCATGGGCATCAGGGCGTGTCCACACGCCGGTGGGCCTGCATGCCGCATGTCTGGGGCCAAACCTCCTCCGAGTCCCTTGTAGTTCAGCCTTAGTCCACAAGGTACTTGTGTGTGTCGCCGCGAGGAGGCACGACATGGGGCTTGATGGTGGAGAGGCTATGTACTAGCAGGGAGAGAATTACTCACTCGGCTCCCCTTTTCACAGGGAAAGGGCTAGCCAGCGGTGTTAGTTGAAAGCGAGAGGTGACAAGCACGACTACTACGACCACAACTACCACACTTTGCGCATCACAACAGCCATTTGACACACACACATATATATATGACACCAATGCACCAATGACCACTCTTTCACCTCTGGGTGTAATCTGCATCACTTCATCTAATTCACTCAAGAATCTCTCCTTATCTTCGAGCTCACATCCGAGCTGTGGGGCATAAGCACTAACAACATTGAACATCACACCTTCAATTTCTAACTTGAGACTCATCACTCTGTCTGACACTCTTTTCACTTCTAGAACATTCCTGACCAACTCCTCCTTCAAGATGACTCCTACTCCATTTCTCTTCCCATCCACACCATGAAAAAAACAGCTTAAACCTTGCTCCTAAGCTTTTAACTTTGCTACCTTTCCACCTGGTCTCCTGAACACACAGTATGTCTATCTTCCTCCTTTGCATCATGTCAGCCAGCTCTCTATCTTTTCCTTGCATAGTTCCAACATTCAAAGTCCCTTCTCTCAGTCCTGGACTCATGCCTTTCCTCTTCTCTCTCTGCCTACGGACACGCCTCCCGCCTCTCCTTCTTTGACGTCTTGGACCAACAATTTGCACCAGCTAACAGCACTGATGGCGGTCGTTGTTAATCCGGGCTTCGACCGATCCGGTATGAGATTTGTGTTTCCGGTTTGCATTTTGTGGCTTGGCAAAAGTTTTACACCGGATGCCCTTCCTGTCGCAACCCTCTGCATTTCTACTGGGGTCCCCCCCCTGGAGCGATGCCTGGGAAGGGGCACGAGGGCGAGCGATTGGTGGGTGGGCTTCTGCCCATGGAGCCCAGCCAGGCCTAGCCCGAAAAGGAGACATGAGTCCACCCTCCCATGGACCCACCACCTGTGGGAGGGACTGTAGGAGTCAGGTGCAATGTGAGTTGGGTGGCAGCCGAAGTCATAGGTTCTGTCGGACCAATCCTTGGTTACTGACTCTGACCCTTGGGACATGGAATGTCACCTCTTTGATGGGGAAGGAAAAGAGTGTGAGTTGGTGTGCATGAGGGGGAGAGATACTGACTAGATATAGTCGGGCTCACCTCAATGCATAGCTTTGGCTCTGGAACCACCCATCTTGAGAGAGGCTGGACCTTATTCCATTCTGGAGTTGATCATAGGGAGAAACAGCGAGCCGCTGTGGGTATCCTTGTGGAACTGATGAAGGTCGGTTAAGTAGGTTACTGAAGTGCTCTTGTCAGCGCGTGCTCAAGCCCTCTTGGTCTTTGATGAGGGCAGAACCATCTGAGGATGACGACGGTGAACAGCCTGAGGTGGAGGGGCCAAAAACTGTCTTCAAAGCGCTGAAGAATTTGTTGGAGTTGTGAGTATTGCATAGTGCGGGACTTTGGCGGCTTTATTCTGCCACCATTGGCCGTGCATCATTCAAAGGTCAGACTGGACCTTTGCCTGCAGAGTTTTAAATCTTTCACGCTTAGAGACTGAGGATGGATCATTCTACCACTCGATGTAGGCCATGTTTTTAGCGTGGAGGGCTTCTCTGATTTTGTCATATTGTTTTCGTCAAACCAGTCTTCATGCAGTCTAGTTTTAACTCCAAGCACTTCTTTTGCAATCCCAGCAATGGTATCCTTGAAAGAGGACCAATTTTTGGAGCTGCTTTTGGAGCTCAGACCATCTTTGAGTTTTCCATCAAGTGCTTCTTTTGAACTTTGCCAGATGGATTGAGTTGTTGAGCCTGGTAACGTTGTAGGAGGCCCTGACAATCTTGGGTCGGTTTCTGTAAGGCAGTGTGATGTACAGTGACAATACAGCCCTGACCAGCCTGTGGTCAGTCCAGCATTCAGCACCTCTCATGGCACGGGTCACTTGGACGTCCCTGATGTCACGTTGTCGATCATGTGCCAGTTTTTAGACCGTGGGTGCATCCAGGTGGTTTTATACTTGTCTGCCATCCTGAAGAAGGTGTTGGTGATACAAAGGCTGTGTTCTGCACACTTACTAAGGAGGAGCAGGCCGTTTTCAGTGATTTTGCCTACACCATGTCTGCCCAGAATGCCTTTCCAGCTATTGTGGTCTCTTTCTACTCTAGCGTTGAAATCACCGAGCACAGCAAGTTTGTCACTCTGTGAAGTTGACCGAATGACCTCGTCAAAGTGTTCATAGAACTTCTCTTTATCTTCATCTGGACTGGTGAGCATAGGAGCATATGCACTGGTGACTGTGAGGTGTCTGGCCTTGCTGAGAGGAATGGGCAATGTCATGAGACATTCGCTGATTCCTACTGGCAGGGCTGGTATGTCCTTCAGCAGTGCTGTTCTAATGGCAAATCCAACACCATGCTCAGCTTGCGATTTTCCTTTCCAGAAGAAAGTGTATCCATCTCATTCTTCTCTCAGGGATCCTTCATCGGCAAGACGTGTTTCGCTGAGTGCGGGAATGTCTCTCCAGTATCGCTGGAGCTCCTTTGCAACAACCGCTGTCCTTCTCTCTGATCTCAGTGTGCCAGCTCGGTCCAGAAGTGTTCGGACATTCCAGGCTCCCAGAATGAGCCTCTGGAGTTTTTTTCTTCTTTTGCATTGTTCGACCACTAATGAGGATGAAGTCTGTCAACCGCGGTAAGCTGACCAGATGCCAGAAGGGCAAGCATTTGTCTGGGGCACCTTTTCTAGCCCCCTCCTTCAGGGTGGGCAGTGCTGTCCAAAAGAGGCTGCCCAGTCGTCCACAGGTGCTGCCGAACTGTTCTGTTGCCCTTGGATTCAGAAACAGAGCGAACACTTACCCATGGACCGCCTGCATGCAGGTTTGTGACTACAAAGTGTTCATCTCCACCTGTTGCCCCGCATGCACCCATCGCCGCAGGACTTGAGGGGTGTTTGCTGACAGGTCAATTGATGAGATGAGATGCAAAACGTACCTGTGCGTGAAGGCTTTATAGTGAGAACACCGTTGCACAGGGGCAATCCCACTCTCTCATATCCAGTTCAAGGCTCTCCATGACGCTTGCTGCCACCACCTTCACAACCGTTGGATCTCAGGTGATGATCTCTTCCGATTGTTCTGCTGGGAGTCAGACTTCGCGTGCAGCAGGGCTGGCTCAACCCGAACCTAACTCACTGAGGGTTTAAGAACCATCAGCTACCTTCACCTGGTTCAGCCGACTCGCCAAAACCGTTGTCCGGGGGGTGGTCGCTGTTGCATGCGACAGCTTCGAGGAGCCACATGTGAAAGCTGAGTGCCAGGGGCTGCCCTGAAAAGGGCATGGCGTGCCCCCTGCCAAAAGGTACTATCTCTCCTTGCCATCCCGAACCCCCCGCGTATCAGTATATATCACGAGAATGCTAAAACATGTTCATCAGTTACATTTCAAATTAATTTATAGTGACATCGTGGTTAGCATGTCCGCCTCATGACAAGAAAGTCCTTGGTTCAACAACAGGGCTCAGTGAGAGTGTTTCTTTGTGGAGTTTGCATGGTACCCGCTTGCATGAATGGATTTCCTCAGGGTACTCCGGTTTCATCCCACAGTCCAAAAATATGTACTTTAGGCAATTTGTTGATCCAAGTTGCCCCGAGGTGTGAGTCAGAGTGTGCATAGTTGTACATATATGCTGGCCCGATGATGGAATGGGAAGCTGTTCAGGGTGTACTGTTCCCTCATTCCAAGAGCCGGCCGAGATGAACATGAAATGGATGGATGGATGCATTGGACACCACATTTAGTAAACAAGGAATTATTTGGTGCTTGATGGAAATATAGTTTCCTGAAAGCGACATACTGCTGTTCTTTATTGTACAGTTTCCTTTGAATCTGTGCAGTAAGGAATCTGTGATCCAGCACCGGCTTTCCATTGATGAAAAGGGAAAAAAGGCCTTATTGATTTCTTTAGGGATGAGGATGAGGATGAAGAATGATCTTACAAACCAGGGCGGTGTGTTGGAGGAAGAGTTTCTATCTGAAGAGCTAAAATCAGCGCAGCTCCACTACCTTGCTGTCACCTCTTACTCAGCCTGTCAGTGACCTCATCATCACCATGACGTGTTTGCCAGTGAGTAGAGGAGCTCTTCAGAGGGAAATCTCTCAAACTGATGTTAAAGTACAGAAACACAATGAATGTTCTGAGCGTTCGGGATGATGTGAGCTCATCTCTAAAACTCTACCTCTTTCTCTGAAAATCTTGCCTACATTTCACTTTCGGGTGCTTTTTACATATACATTCACAGCATTTAGCAGATGTTCTTACACAGAGAAACTTAAAGAAGTGCTTTAAAGTCACTATAAATGAATACAGATGCTCTCCGACTTACGTTTTTAATTGGTTCCGGATGGCCGAACATAAGTTGAAACTGAACGTAAGTTGTTACAGTGACGTATGACGTGTGCCGTATAATGTTCATACTGTACTATACAATCAATAAATACCATTACCGTATCTCATAAAACACCCCTAAATCAGTTATTATAAACATAACATTGTTAAATAATATCAAATATATCAAATAATATCAACATTAATTTCAAATAAATTAAATTCAAGCAAAATAATTTCAAATTGATAAATTTGAATCAAATTCATTCATCAAATATCAAATACAGTATCAAATATAACGTTTAACATTCTCTATGGTGCAATCTTTCAGCTTGTAAATGGTTCCGATGGTCGCCGGATGGTCACTTTGCATGAAGCTGAGCTGAGTCACACATTACATGAAGCTGAGCTGACTCACTTTACATGAAGCTTAAAACAGCGAATCAATGCTTACAATATGTGAGGCATTATTTGAAACAATATTTGAAACAAAGTGCGGGTTACACAGACTTCCAATCTTTTAAGTGAGCAAGGGCGCCGTTGAATTCATTTAGTACTCAGCCTGCACTGATGTGAATCACCAGCAGAGCGGAGAGTTCGTTCTTTCTGTTTTTCATTCATTTTTCAACTCTCTTTGCTGAACTGAGTATGCATTTTAGATTGCGCCGATCCGAGCGGATCGTTAATTCTTCTCTGTGTATGAAACTTGCACCCATGCGAGTAGGCTTAGGCATATGCTTCTGACCAACTATATTTTTTGCTAAGCATTACAAAAGTCCGCAAAACAGTGTAAACACAAAGATCACAGAGACAATGTCTTAACTCAAGAGTAACACTCTATACAACTGATGTATATCGGCGGCGGCGGCGGCGGCAGCCGTACGTCTCGAGAGACGATGGTGTAGCGCTATGGTAGGCATTTGCGCGAGTGACTGTAAAGGCCCACCCTAGAGTGACAGTTTCTTAAACAATTACTGCATACAAAAGGGCTTTGAGGTGCCGTGGGGGCTGCCCCTTCTTTCCTCTTTGCTCTTTTCTCAGCTATGTTTATTCTGTCAGTTTCAGCTTTGTTGACCCCCTTGTTGACAGTGGTCTTCCAGAGCTGGCATGTTTCAGCAGTGCCTTCCCAGGTGTTGATGTCGATGCCAGATAATTTCATGTCCCGCGTGCACACGTCCACGTCCATGTCCTGCTGTGGTCTTCCTGTGCGGCGGGAACCCTCACTCAGCTCTCCATACAACATGTAGTTGGGGATGCGTCCCTCGTCCATTTACCGTACATGACCCAACCACCTCAGTTATCTCTGGCTCTGCAGTGTGAGCAGACTTGGCATGCCAGCACGCTGTAGTACCTCGGTGTTGGTTACTCTGTCTTGCCATTTTATATGGAGCAGACGCCTGAGACAGTGGAGGTGGAAGCGGTGTGGATGGGAAGAGAAATGGAGTAGGAATCATCTTGAAGGAGGGGTTTGTCAGGAATGTTCTAGAAGTGAAAAGAGTGTCAGACAGAGTGATGAGTCTCAAGTTAGAAATTGAAGCCATGATGTTCAATGTTGTTAGTGCTTATGCCCCACAGACAGGATGTGAGCGAGAAGAGAAGGAGAGATTCTGGAGTGAGTTTGATGAAGTGACCCAGAGGTGAGAGTGGTCATTGGTGCAGACTTCAATGGACATGTCGGTGCAGGAAACGGAGGGGACGAGGAAGTGATGGGCAAGTTTGGTTTCCAGGACAGGAACACAGAGGAAGTCAATGACTGCAAAGAAGTAGTGAGTGAGAGTGTTGCCAAACAGCATAGGATGGTGGTGTGCATGATGACCCTGATGGTGACAAAGTCAGAGAGGTTAGATTGAGATGGTTTGGACATGTACAGAGGAGGGATAGTAAATATCTTGGTCGGAGGATGCTGAGGTTAGAACTTCCAGGCAGAAGGCCGAGAGGAAGACCAAATAGAAGATTTATGGATGTGGTGAAGAAGGACATGAAGATAAGTGGAGTAAGAGTAGAAGATGCAGAGGATAGGGTGAGATGGAGGCAGATCATTTGCTATGGCGCTGCCTGTGATGGGAACAGCCAAAAGGAAAAGAAGAAGAAGAAGAGAGACTCTTTACTCCGTCTGACACTCTTTTCACTTCAAGAACATTCCTGACAAACCACTCCTTCAAGATGACGCCTACTCCATTTCTGGGCCCATCATACCATGCTAAAACAGCTTAAACCCTGCTCCTTAGCTTCTAGCTTTACTACCTTTCCACCTGGTCTCCTGAACAGACAGTATGTCCACCTTCCTCCTCTGCATTATGTCAGCCAGTTCTTTACATTTTTTTTGTTCCATTATTCAAAGTCCCTATTCTCAGTTCTCGACTCATGCTTTTCCTCTTCTCCTACTGCCTACGGACACGCCTTCCGGCTCTTTTTTTTCGTCCAACAGTCGTCCAATTTCCACCAGCACCCTGTTGGTTAACAGCACAGATCGTTGTTAACTCGGGCCTCGACTGATCCAGTATGAAATTCATTTTTATGATTTGAATTACAATTTTTGGCACAAATTTTTAAGCCAGATGCCCTTCCTGACTCAACCCTCTGCATTTATTCAGTCTTGGGACCGGCGTAAGGATGAACACTGGCTTGTATGGCTGCATTGGGAATATAAGAAATATATATATATTAAAGTTGATGAGCCATACAATGAAGCTATGGGAAAGAATAGTGGAAGCAAGACTAAGGGCAGAGGTCAGCATTTGTGAACAACAGTTTGGTTTCATGCCAACAAAGAGCACCACAGATTCAGTGTTTGCTTTGAGGATGTTAATAGAGAAGTACAGAGAAGGTCAGAAGGAGCTGCATTGTGCCTTTGTGGATCTGGAGAAAGCATATGACAGGGTGCCGAGAGAGGAACTGTGGTATTGTATGAGGAAGTCTGGAGTGGCAGAGAAGTATGTTAGAGTGGTGCAGGACATGTATGAGAGATGTAAGACAGTGGTGAGGTGTGCTGTCGGTGTGACAGAAGAGTTCAAGGTGGCGGTGGGACTGCATCAAGGGTCAGCTCTGAGCCGCTTCGTGTTTGCTATGGTGATGGACAGGCTAACAGACGGGTTAGACAAGAATCTCCATGGACTATGATGTTTCCAGATGACATTGTGATCTGTAGTGAGAGCAGAGGCCAAGTGGAGGAAAATCTAGAGAGGTGGAGGTATGCCCTGGAAAGGAGGGGATTGAAGGTTAGTCTTAGTAAGACAGAATGCATGTGTGTGAACGACAAGGACCTAAGAGGAACTTTGAGGTTACTGGGGGCAGAGATAAAGAAGGTGGAGAATTTTAAGTACTTCGGCTCAACAATCCAGAGCAATGAAGATGTGGAAAAGAGGTGAAGAAGCGCGTGCAGGCAGGTTGGAATGGATGGAGAAAAGTGTCCGGTGTGATAGGAGAGTATCGGCAAGAATGAAGGGAAAAGTGTACAAGACGGTGATGAGATCAATGTTGTATGGTTTAGAGACAGTGGCCCTGGGGAAAAGACAGGAGTCAGAGTTGGAGGTAGCAGAGATGAAAATGTTGAGGTTCTCTTTGGGAGTAACGAGGATGGATAGGATCAGGAATGAGTTTAGTAAGAGCTTTTGGAGACAAAGTCAGAGAGGCTAGATTGAGATGGTTTGGACATGTACAGAGGAGGGATAGTGAGTACATTGGTGGTAGGATGCTGAGGTTGGAACTTACAAGGCAAAAGGCCGAGAGGAAGACCAAAGAGAAGATTTATGGATGCGGTGAAGGCGGACATGAATGTCGTTGGAGTTAGAGTGTAGAAGATGCAGAGGATAGGGAGAGACGGAGGCAGATCATTTGCTGTGGCGACCCCTGAAGGGAACAGCCGAAAGGAAAAGAAGAAGATATATGTATATATATATATGTGTGTGTGTGTGTGTGTGTGTGTGTCAAATGGCTGTTGTGATGCGCAAAGTGTGGTAGTTGTGGTCGTAGTAGCTTGTCACCTCTCGCTTTCAACTAACACCGCTGGCTAGCAGCTTCCCTGTCAAAAGGGGAGCCCGAGTGAGTAATTCTCTACCTGCCAGTACAGAGCCTCTCCACCATCAAGCCCCATGTCATGCCTCCTCGCGGCGACACATGGTAACTGAGTTCCTTGTGGACTCAGGCTGAACTACAGGGGACTCGGAGGAAGTTTGGCCCCCAGACATGAGGGATGCAGGCCCACCGGCATGTGGACACGCCCTGATGCCCATGACACAAATCCCCAACTATAGGTGAAATAGTCCCACTGCCTTGTGGATTCTCTTGATTGGGAGAAGGCTAAGGAGCAAACCCTACAGAAATCCGGAGTGGAGCCCCTAAGGCAGTTGGTCTGAGGATTCCCCTACCTTCTGGCAACTCCTGCAGCTGCGCTGGTACCAAAATGTACTGGATCTTCCTTTCCTTTGAATGCTATCAGCGAGGCCGAGAGGGGGGACTTGACGTCTGGGCAGCACAAGTTCTCCACAGTTCCCGCCCAGGCTCGTAGCGCACTGGAGAGGACACTCCAGCGTTGATGCAAGACTTCGGCTCAACACGGAAAGTAGCAGTTACCGGTTAAAAGCTCATTCCGATTGGCGTAGGATACGGGTGCCTGGGGCTACTTCCGACAGTGGGAGAGACCATCGTGTCTCACTGGACAGCTCCCACCCGCTCCAAGCTGGGCAGCCCCCAGGCAGTAAGGTGCTGTCCTGCCACAGCTCTCCTGCCTTGGTGGGTGTGCAGGGCTTAGGGACTGACCATCTCGACAAGCAAGCTGTAAATTCTGCACCAGGCAGACAAAAATGGATAGATACGAAAACTCCAGCTCTTCAGGAACGTACGGACTATGTGTCCTGGACTGACAAGTGATCTTCAGCAAATTGACGATGCCCGCAAGACTGCAGTCATCGACCATGAACTGACACGTCTGAATATCGACATTGCTTGTCTACAGGACACCTGTACGCCTGGCTGACAGTGGTACTATCAAAGAGGCCAACTACACCTTCTACTGGCAGGGCCTGCCACAAGACAACCTGAGACTGCATGGTGTAGGGTTCGCTGTGAAGAACTCATTGACGACGGTGATTGAACCTCCGACCAGTGGATCAGAGAGAATCCTCACTTTACGCCTCTCTACAACTGCAGCTTTTGTAAATCTCCTCAGCATCTATGCACCAACACTCACTTTTACCCCAGAGGCCAGGAGCCAGTTTTACGAGGCTCTGGATGATACAATTTCCAGGATCCCCAGCACTGAAGGACTTTACCTACTAGAAGAATGGACAGAGGTTGTTGGAACTGTGCTGCCATCATGGCCTGTGTGTAACAAATACATACTTCAAGTGCAAAGACCGCCACAAAGTTTCCTGGAGACACCCCAGATCTTGCCACTGGCTCCAGCTAGACCTTATCCTCACCAGGCGCACGGATCTGAGCAGCGTTCTCCACACTAGAAGTTTCCATAGCGCAGACTGCGACACAGACCACACCCACGTTGGAAGCAGGATACGGCTGACAACAAAGAGGATCCATCACTCTAAAACTAAAGGCCTCCCACACATCAACACCTGCTCCTCAAGGGATCCCCAGCGAATCCAACTGTTTCATGGCACAGTCAAGGAGAAGTTGGCTTTGCAGACTCCTGGCAAAGACATCATCAACAGCAAGTGGAGCTTCCTAAGAGATACTATCTACACAACAGCCCTCACCGCTTTTGGGAAAAAGGAGCGTCAGAGTGTAGACTGGTACGAGGCTCACTGGGAGGAGATGCAGCCTGTGACAGAAGCCAAGAGAACAAGACAGAATCCCTCCGAGCATACAAGCAAAACCCCAGCACCAGTACTCGGGAAACCCTCAAAGCTGCACGAAACAAGGCCCAGCAGACAGCCCGCCGCTGTGCAAATGACTTCTGGCTAAACCTCTGCAGCAAGATCCAGATGGCAGCTGACACTGGCAACGCAATGGCCATGTACAATCAAGACAGCTACTGGCCCAATCACAATTAAGACTGCACCCCTCAAGACCAAGACCGGGGAGGTGATCACGGACCAAGGCAAGCAGCTTGAACGCTGGGTGGAACATTACCTGGAGCTGTACGCAACCAAGAATGTGGTGATCGATGCAGCATTAAATGCCCTACCAGCTTATCTGTCATGGAGGATCTGGATTACCTGCCTTCAATGGACGAACTGGGCAAAGCCATTGATTGTCTGGCCTTTGGAAAAGCCCCTGGAAAGGATGGCATCCCCCCTGAAGTCTTGAAGAGTGGCAAGCCAGCACTCCTGCAGCACCTCCATGAGCTGCTGTGCTTATGCTGGAAGGAAGGGTTCATCCCCCAGGATATGCGCGATGCAAACATCGTAACCCTCTACAAAAACAAGGGTGACCTCAGGGACTGTAACAGCTACCGTGGCATCTCCCTCCTTCGCATCATAGGGAAAGTCTTTGCTCGTGTTGTAAGGAGTCTTCGCCTTCAGATTCTTGCTTCCCGGGTGTACCCAGAATCGCAGTGTGGTTTCAGGGCAGGCCGATCCACAGTCGATATGATCTTCTCACTTTGTCAACTGCAAGAGAAGTGTCGGGAGCAGCAGAAGCCCCTGTACATTGCTTTCATAGACCTGACTAAAGCATTCGACCTGGTCAGCAGAAGCGGACTCTTCAGCCTCCTGCAGAAGATTGGATGTCCTCAAAGGTTACTTCATATCATGACCTCCTTTCACGAGGACATGCACAGCACAGTCTGCTTCAATGGTGGGACTTCTGCAGCTTTCCCAGTGAGCAGTGGTGTGAAGCAAGGCTGCGTCCTCGCACCGACACTCTTTGGGATATTCTTCTTGATGCTTCTTCAGTATGCCTTCTCTGACAGTGAGGAAGGGATCCATATCCACACCAGGTCAGATGGAAAATTGTTTAACATAGCTCGACTGCGCGCTAAGACGAAGGTGAGGCAGGTCCTCATCCGCGAGATGCTGTTTGCGGATGACGCTGCACTGATGTCCCACACTGAGGCTGGTCTTCAAGAGCGAGTCAATCGCCTGTCCCATGCCTGTAATGAATTCGGACTGACCATCAGCCTGAAGAAGACAAACATCCTGGACCAGGGCACAAACACAGTCCCAACCATCAACATAAATAACACGCAGCTTGAGGTCGTGGACTCCTTCACCTACCTGGGATCCACTATCACCAACACGCTCTCTCTTGACACATGCAGAATCAGGACAGCCGCCGCAGTGATGTCCAAACTGAACTGTATGGAGTAATACCCAGCTAACAGAGAACACCAAGCTTACGTGTCTACCAGGCCTGTGTACTCAGCACACTCCTTTATGGCAGTGAGGCCTGGTCCATGTACGCTGGTCAGGAAAAGCGGCTCAACAGCATCCACCTCCGCTGTCTCAGGCGTCTGCTCCATATAAAATGGCAAGACAGAGTAACCTGTCCTGGCATGCCAAGTCTGCTCGCACTGCTGAGCCAGAGACGACTTAGGTGGTTGGGTCACGTACGGTGAATGGACGAGGGGCGCATCCCTAAAGACATGTTGTATGGAGAGCTGAGTGAGGGCTCCCGCCGCACAGGAAGACCACAGCTTCGGTACAAGGACGTGTGCAAGCGGGACATGAAATTATCTGGCATTGACATAAACACCTGGGAAGGCACTGCTGAAACACGCCAGCTTTGGAAGACCACTGTCAACGAGGGGATCAACAAAGCTGAAACTACCAGAATAAACAAGCTAGCTGAGAAAAGAGCAAAGAGGAAAGAAAGGGGCTACCCCATGGCTCCTCAAAGCCCTTTCGTATGCAATAATTGTTTAAGAAACTGTCACTCTCGGGTGGGCCTTTACAGTCACTACCCCAAATGCCTACCATAGCGCTACACCATCGTCTCTGGTGTACGTACGGCTGCTGACGACGACGACGAGATTTATATATATATATATATATATGCCGTCAACCCCCTGGGTATGAAAACTCTGGGTTACGAAAAACATTTTCCTAAGTTTTCCTCCCCTGTGTCTGAAAACAACCTCCTCTTACGAAAAGGGCCAAACACGACATTGAAAATTCAAACGCGCCAATCAAAATGTCACACGATGCGCAAGTTGGTCTCTCATTGGCTATCTCCCGACATCCTGCCCCACTGGTGTCCCATTGGCCAGGAGGGAGCTGAATCTCCATCGTACTGCACCCATAAAGCTTATTTGTCACACGTGTGAGGACAGTTGAACAGGACTGTTGCTTGTTTTTAGATCATTGCAGTGTTATATTTCAACTAACTTTATTATTCCTTGCATAGCTACAAATCCAAGACAGCTGGGAAAGACCAGCACATCAGAGGTCTGTTGACCTCAAATAAGGGACCAGGCAAATAAGCTAAGGAGGGTTAGAAACCCACCGTGGAACTTTGAATTTTTTGCTCCAACAACTGCGGGCTGCTTCAAGAGGATTCCAGACCCATGCAAATTGATAAGTTGGCGGCAGCTGTCATCCAGGAGCAATACCACAGCAGATGACGGCAGCCAGGTGGATCTGGCAACTTTGTTTACAGAAGGCAACCAATGAACAGTGTGTTGTATGCAAGAAGTTCTAATAAAGGCAGAGGACTGAAAATCCATCAGAAGAAGAGGGATTATCTGGTCTGGTGGCAATAGCTGCTGGCGGGGGGGAAGTCACCGAAACCCATGCTCATAGAAGTCACCCGGCCTGGTCGGTGGCTGACGAGGGCCAGAATCCCTATCAGTCCATGTCTGCCTTTGAGGAGACTGGGCCACCATGGGAGCATTAGGCTCCCAGGTAGGTTAGTTCAACTAACTTTATTATTCCTTTCATTATCGCCGAAACCCCTCTACAATCGGGATGATGTTGAAGCAGAAGGAAACCTTAAAGCAGAAATACAGTGATTATTTTGGCATGATATTGAAGCATGAGCAGAGTGCTCCATGAAACAAGACTTCCGATCTCGAAAGGAAGCAAGTTAATATTAAATCAGGACCTCTGATCTCTCAAACAGGTAATTTCAAACAGTAATTCTGCTTTAAATACAACATCCCGTCCATTTAAACATTTAAATCGAAGTGTTCCGTCAGCTGCATGTTGTGTGTGGGTGGAGCTCGCATTCGGCAAAACACACGATAGAGACAGAGTTTTGTGTGTGTATGTGTGTGTGTGACAGAGAGAGAGAGAAAGAGAGAGAGAGACAGTGAGGTGTGTGTGTGTGTGTGTGACAGAGAGAGAGAGAGAGAGAGAGAGAGACAGTGTGTGTGTGTGTGTGTGTGTGTGTGTGTGTGTGTGTTTGAGAGAGAGAGAGAGAGAGAGAGACTGCCACAGAGTCAGTCAGAGATGAAAGGAGGCTCATCTGGAGCTCCGATCCCTCAAGGAATCAAGTTAAAGTTGAGTTTGGATCTCTGATCTGTCAAGCAGGGAATGCGCTTTGAATTCCCTGTCTTAATATGTTCCGGCATCCTGCGTGTGGGCAGAGCCTGCATTCAGCGGAGAGTGCCATGTGTATTCTGTATGTGTATTCTGTGTGTGTGTGTGTGTGTGTGTGTGTGTGTGTGTGTGTGTGTGTGTGTGTGTGAGTGAGAGAAATAGCGAGAGAGAGAGACAGTGTTGTGTGTGTATGTGCGTGAATAAAAAATGTTTAATAATGGTTTCATTCATAAATATGTTAATAAAATGGTTTAATATGTTAATGAAATGTTTAAATGGTTTAATAAATACCACCATACACCATCATCTTCCGCTTAGTCCAGGGTCGGGTCGCGGGGGCAGCAACCAAGCAAAGAGGTCCAGACGTCCCTCTCCTGAGCCACTTCCTCCAACTCTCCCGGGGGGACACCGAGGCAGTCCCAGACTAGCTGAGAGACATAGTCCCTCCAGCGTGTTCGAGGTTGACCCTGGGGTCTCTTCCCGGTTGGACATGCCTGAAACACCACACCAGGGAGGCGTCCGTGGGGCATTCTGACCAGATGCCTGAGCCACCTCAACTGGCCCCTCTCAATGCGGAGGAGCAGCGGATCTACTCCGTGCTCTCCCCAGATGGTGGAGCTTCTCACCTTATCTCTAAGGGAGAACCCTGCCACCTGGCGAAGGAAGCTCATTTCAGCCACTTGTATCCGTGATCTTGTTCTTTCGGTCATTACCCAAAGCTTGTGACCATAGGTGAGGGTTGGAACGTAGATCGACTAGTAAATTGAGAGCTTCGCCTTGCGGCTCAGCTCCTTCTTCACCATGACAGACCGGTACAGGCACTGCTTAACAGCAGAGGCTGCAGCGATCTGTCTGTCGATCTCTCGCTCCATCCTTCCCTCACTTGTAAACAAGACCCCAAGATACTTGAACTCCTCCACTTGGGGTAGGACCTCATTCCCGACCCGGAGGGTGCATTCCACAAATGTCCGACTGAGAACCATGGCCTTGGACTTGGAGGTACTGATCTTCATCCCGGCTGCTTTGCACTCGGATGCGAATCGCTCCAATGAGAGCTGCAGGTCCCGACTTGATGAAGCCAAAAGGACAACATCATCCACAAAAACAGCGACCGAATAGCTCGTAGCAACGGGTCCGGAACGCCGTCTCTCGGAGCACAAGATCATTCGCGGGACATGGTCGAAAGCATTCTCCAAATCCACAAAGCACATATGGACAGATTGGGCAAACTCCCATGCCCTCTCCAGAATCCTGTGGAGCATATAGAGTTGGTCAAGAGTACTACGGCCAGGACGAAAACCACATTGTTCCTCCTGAATCTGAGGTTCGACTATCGGTTGGCAATTGGAACACACCCTCCGGTCCCCCTTCTTAAAAATTGGGACCACCACCCCAGTTTGCCAATCCAGAGGTTCAGCCCCTGATGACCACACGATGTTGCAGAGACATGTCAAGACAGTCCTACAACATCCACAGCCCTGAGATATTCCGGGCGGAGCTCGTCCAACTCCGGAGCTCGACCACCGAGGAGCTTTTTGACAGCCTCAGTGACCTCCACTCCAGTGATGGGCGGACCCTCACTTAAACCCCCAGGGTCTTCCTCTTCCACAGAGGTGGGATTGAAGGGGTCCTCAAAGTATTCCCTCCACCTCTCGACGACATCCCCAGTCAAGGTAAGCAGCTCCCCACCTCCACTGTAAACAGTGTTTGTGAAGAACTGCTTCCCCCTCCTGAGGTGTTGGATGGTGGTCCAGAACCATTTTGAGGCCAACCAATAATCACTCTCTGGGCCCTCACCGAATTCCTCCCACGCCCGAGATTTTGCATCTGCGACAGCCTTGGCTGCAGCACCTTTTGGCCTGCCGGTACCCGTCTGCTGCCTCGGGAGTCCCACAGGCTGAGAAAACCCGATAGGCCTCCTTCTTCAGCTGGACGGCCCCCTTCACCGCAGATGTCCACCACAGGGTTTGGGGATCACCGCCACGACAAGCACTGACGACCTTACGGCCACAGCCATGGGCTGCCGCCTCAGCAATGGAGGCACGAAACATGGCCTACTCGGATTCCATGTCCCCTGCCTCCTCCAGGACGTGGTTGTAGCTCTGCCGGAGGTGGAAGTTAAAGGCCTCTCGGACAGGGGACTCCGCCAAACGTTCCCAGCAGACCCTGATTACACGCTTGGGCCTGCCAAGTCTGGAAGGCAATCTCCCTACCACCAAAGCCAACTCACCAGCAGGTAGTGATCGGTCGACAGCTCAGCTCCTCTTTTCACCCGAGTGTCCAGAACATATGGTCGCAAGTCCGATGACACGACTACAAAGTCAATCATCGAACTGCGACCTCGGGTGTCCTGGTGCCAAGTGTACTTATGGACACCCTTATGTTCGAACATGGTGTTCGTGATGGACAAACTGTGACGAGCACAGAAGTCCAACAACGAAACACATCTCGGATTCAGACTGGCTACCTACCGATCACACCCTTCCAGGTCACACTATTGTTGCCCACATGGGCGTTGAAGTCTCCCAAGACAATGAGCGAGTCTCCCGAGGGAGCGTTCTCCAACACTCCATGAGCAACTCCAGAATAGAAGAAGGTCCAGCCTCTTTCGAGATGGATGGTTCCAGAGCCCTAGCTATGCGTTGAGTTGAGCCCAACTATATCTAGTCGATATCTCTCCACCTCACGCACCAGGCAATCAGGTTCCTTTCCTGCCAGAGAGGTGACAGTCCATGTCCCAAGGGTCAGAGTAAGTAGCCGAGGATCAGTCCGACAGAACCCACGCCTTTGGCTGTCACCCAACTCACATTGCACCCGACCCCTAAAACTCCTCCCACGGGTGGTTGGTCTATGGGAAGGCGGACCCATGTCTCCTTTTCGGGCTAGGCCCGGCCAGGCTCCATGGGCATAAGCCCGACCACCAGGCGCTCGCCTTCGAGCCCCTCCCCTGGGCCTGGCTCCAGGAGGGAACCCTGGTGACCTGCGTCCGGGCAAGGGAGACTGCTTCAAACGTTTACTCCGAGATGGCATAGGGGTCTTCTGAATCGCACTTTGTCTGGACCTTCACCCAGGACCTGTTTGCCTTGGGTGACCCTCCCAGGGGCATTATTCCCCCGACAACATAGCTCCTAGGATCATTAGGTCATGCAAACCCCTCCACCATGATAAGGTGGCGATTCAGGGACGGGCGTTTAATAAATAATTTTCTTTTAATTTTAACACATAATTCATGCATATTTCATACAAAATTGGTGTGCCTTTATCATTTTTAAAGGGCTTATGGGGTAGTCTTGGGAGCATTGGAACGAATCAGGCATTTTACATGTACAATGCACCTCTACTTACGAAACTTCCACGTTACGAAAAAGGTGCTGGAACGGATTAATTTCGGAAGTAGGGAGCCGACTGTATATATGTTTCCTGTTTGTCTGTCGATCCGACAAACACCGCCTATTCATGAATTCATTCCTTGTCTTGATTTGTGGACATCAGCATGAGCAGCATATACAACCACACACATCACAGGATGGTCCTGATGTAACTGCCTCATGTGTTCTTGCTTTACTCAGTTGCCATTTTTCTTGAGCAGCCTGTATAGGCTCGTCTGCAAATTGCTGATGCCCTTGTGACTGATGGATCTCCAGCTCTTCCGATTCTCTGTTAGGACCTCCCATTGGCTGTCATCTATGTGGCACTTCTTCAGGCGGGCCTTGAGTGTATCTAGGGAGACCGATCGAGACAGGATGCTTCCCAGATAAGTGAATCTGTCAACCTCATTTAGCCTTGCATCTTCAATGGTGATGGAACATAGACTTTCTGAGGAGCTGGCTGATACATCACTTCAGTCTTCTTGAGGCTGATAATGAGGCCATATTTTCTACATGCTGAAGAGAAGTGGTTCATTATCAGCTGGAGGTCTTCTTCTGAGTGGGCAAGCAATGCACAGTCATCAGCAAAAAGGTCTTGATCTTCAACCAGCTTGGTGGAGGTCTTGAGTCGCTTGAGATTAAATAGCTTCCCATCTGTCCAAAACTGTATGTATACCCCTCTGTCCATGTGTTAGAAGGCATTCAGTAGCATCGCTGCAAACAGTACACTGAACAATGCTGGAGCCATGACACAGCCTTGCTTCACGCCATTTGTAACCTGGAATTGATTTGATGTGTTGCCATCTGAGATTACTTTAGCCATCATGCCATTGTGGAATTGCATTACCATCTTGGTGAAATTCTCTGGGCATCCCAGCTTGGCAAGGATTTTCCACAATCCCTCTCTGCTGACTGTCTCAAAAGCTTTTGTGAGATCAATAAAAGCCATGTACAAATCCACATTCTACTCCCTGCATTTCTCTTGGCTTCGCCTTGCTGCAAATATCATATCTGCTGTTCTTCTGCCACTGCGGACGCCACACTGAGTTTCTGGAAGGAATGCTTCAGTGATATTGTGGATAAAGCGCAACTGACGATTTAACTGACGATTGATGCATCCTTGAATTCTCGAGGTATCTTTTCCTCTTCCCACATGATCTGGAAATGTTTGGTCAGATGGTGAACAAGGTGGTGACCTCCGAACTTGTAGATCTCTGCTGGTATGGCATCTGATCCAGGTGCCTTGCCATTTGACAAAGCTTTGATGGCTTTCTGTGTTACCGCGAGTGATGGTATGTTAGCAAGAGCTGCCACAATGGGCTTGTGTACAATCTCTTCTATGGCATCTGGATCAATGTCTGACTGCTGATTTAGCAGGGTGCTGAAGTGCTCTGCCCATCTTTTCTTGATCAGGTTTTTATCAGTCAGGAGTGTGGTTTCATCAGCAGTTAACAGTACTATTCCATTTCGAATCGGTCCATGTATGGCCTTAATTGCACTGTAGAAACTTTTGGTGTCATTCTGGTCTGCATATACTTGCATTTCTTCAGCTTTTCTTTTCCACCAGGTTTCTATCTCTCTCAGCCTGTGTTGAACTTCACTTCCTACCTTTGTGTACTTAGCTCTTTTCAATGTTGAACTTTTATCTTTCATCCACATCAAGTGTGCAGCATGCTTTTGGCTCAGCAGCTCCTGAATTATTATTCTTATTATTATTATTATTATTATTATGACAATTTTTAAGCCTTGTATCCAGCTTCGAGCTGCTCACTGGCTGTACATTATAATTGCCACATCATTTTCATCAAACTAGTCCTGGTGATGTTTTTTGGCCATGCCAAGCGTTGTCTCTGCTGTTTGGTGAACAGTCTTCTTGAAAGTGTTCCACTCTTCCTCTACATCCTTAGATGGGGATTTGAGGATTCCCACTGACTCATCCATATTCCTGCTGAGTTTTTGCTGAATGTCAACAAGCTTCGCCACTTGCCCATCACCACAGGGCTTTGTAGACGAATGATTCATAAGGTACCTGCATGTGATAATTTTATAGTGGGAGAGATATGTGCTGCGTCTATCCCACTCTCTTGGCTTCCCAAATCTTGATCCAATGGCATGACGAGTCGAGATGACTGGAGGTGTGTTCAGCTGCAGTGGATGGCCAGAAGTATCTGTTGGACCCATACTTGCCCTTTTCAGTTGTCCACACAACTATGCTTAATTGCCTTCCATGCCAGTTTGAATAGCCTATCATCTAATCTGCGTACTAATGCAGAGGTGGATGTCCTCACCTTTTTCCCCATGGTGGGACATGCTTTGCGATAGCGTCCACCTCATGCACTTAAGAGGTGGCATCCCCCAGCAATGCCAATCAGTGACTGGCGAGCCCCCTCACTTAGTTTAGCATGACTGCCGAGTCAAGGTCCCACACACAAACACAAACCCACACACACACACACACACACACACACACACACACACACACACACAAACACACACACATTTGCAAATAGACACACATGTGAACTCACACATATACACACATAGACTCACATACCACACAGAAACACACTCTCACACATAAGCACACACTTGCACACACACATCCACATACACACAAATCCATTCACATGCACACACACAGACATGCACAAACTCATACACACATACAAACACACTCACACATTTGCAAATAGACACACATATACACTCACAGACATATACACATATACACACACACACACACACACACACACACACACACACACACACATACAGCCTGCACGAATGCACGTGACAAACTATGTGTCCAGCAATTTAATTGAAGTATTATCCACCCAGCATAATGATGTATAATCCAGAGATAATGAACAATTGGATTGCACCTTTCCTGTGTGACTTATGCACTGCCTGCACAAAACAAAAGTCCTGCACTGTAATTTTTTTCGGTGCACATACTCGCCATGACAATGTTTTGACAAACATCAGCAACATCACAACATTTATTTCCATCAATCATCTTCAGCTGATGACATCACTGGATTTTCACCTGAGATAGAAGTATTCAGTAATATCTACCTCGCCTCAGGTGAATAATGGTCATATCTTCTTCTTTTCCTTTCGGCTGTTTCCTTCAGGGGTCGCCACAGCAAACCATCCGCCTCCATCTCACCCTGTCCTCTGCATCTTCTTCTTTTACTCCAATGACCTTCATGTCCCTGATCACATTTGCTGGCACATTTCCAGTCATCTGGAAGCACTTCCTGACCACCCAAAGCCTGTTTCAACTCCTCCTTGATGAAAACATGACCCTCTTCCTTTTTCAACTTCCACCACTTTGTCTTCTGCTCTCTGCCTTTGCCTTCTTCACCTTCCTCACCATCAGCGTCATCCTGCACACCACCATCCTATGCTGTTTGGCAACACTCTCAGCCACTACTACTTTGCAGTCACTGACTTCCTTCAAATTACATCGCCTACACAAGATGTAGTCTACCTGTGTGTTCCTGCCTCCGCAGGTAAGTCACCATATGCTCCTGTTTCTTCTTGAAGAAAGTATTCACCACAGCCATTTCCATCCTTTTTGCAAAATCGATCAACATTTGTCCTTCTGTGTTCCTGTCCTGGATACCAAACCTGCCCATCACTTCCTCATCCCCTCTGTTGCCTGCACCAACATGTCCGTTGAAGTCTGCACCAATGACCACTCTTTCACCTCTGGGCGTAATCTGCATCACTTCATCTAATTCACTCCAGAATCTCTCCTTATCTTCGAGCTCACATCCCACCTGTGGGGCATAAGCACTAACAACATTAAACATCACACCTTCAATTTCTAACTTGAGACTCATCACTCTGTCTGACACTCTTTTCACTTCTAGAACATTCCTGACCAACTCCTCCTTCAAGATGACTCCTACTCCATTTCTCTTCCCATCCACACCATGAAAAACAGCTTAAACCTTGCTCCTAAGCTTTTAGCTTTGCTACCTTTCCACCTGGTCTCCTGAACACACAGTATGTCTACCTTCCTCCTCTGCATCATGTCAGCCAGCTCTCTATCTTTTCCTTGCATAGTTCCAACATTCAAAGTCCCTTCTCTCAGTCCTTGACTCATGCCTTTCCTCTTCTCTCTCTGCCTACGGACACGCCTCCCGCCTCTCCTTCTTTGACATCTTCGACCAACAGTAGTATAATTTCCACCAGCAGCCTGTTGGCTAACAGCACTGATGGCGGTCGTTGTTAATCCGGGCCTCGACTGATCCGGTATGAGATTTGTGTTTACGGTTTGCATTTTGTAGCTTGGCAAAAGTTTTATGCCGGATGCCCTTCCTGTCGCAACCCTCTGCATTTCTACTGGGGTCCCCCCCTGGAGCGATGCCTGGGAAGGGGCACGAGGGCGAGCGATTGATGGGTGGGCTTCTGCCCATGGAGCCCAGCCAGGCCTAGCCCGAAAAGGAGACATGAGTCCACCCTCCCATGGACCCACCACCTGTGGGAGGGACTATAGGAGTCAGGTGCAATGTGAGTTGGGTGGCAGCCGAAGTCATAGGTTCTGTCGGACCAATCCTTGGTTACTGACTCTGACTCTTGGGACATGGAATGTCACCTCTTTGATGGGGAAGGAAAGGAGTGTGAGCTGGTGTGCATGAGGGGGAGAGATACTGACTAGATATAGTCGGGCTCACCTCAATGCATAGCTTGGGCTCTGGAACCACCCATCTTGAGAGAGGCTGGACCTTATTCCCTTCTGGAGTTGCTCATAGGGAGAAACAGCGAGCTGGTGTGGGTATCCTTGTGGGCATCCCCCGTCTCGGTGCCCAGAGGTTACGGTTCCATCCAATTGACAAAAGGGTAGCTTCCTTCTGCCTTCGGGTGGAGGGACAAGTCCTGACTGTTATTTGTGTTTATCCACCAAATGACAGTTCAGAGTACCCACCCTTCTTGGAGTCTTTAAGGGGTGGTTGGAGAACACTCACTGGGGAGACTCACTCGTTGTCTTGGCAGGCTTCAACGCCCATGTGGGAAATTATAGTGTGACCTGGAAGGGTGTAATCAGGAGGTATGGCCTCTCCAGTCTGAACCTGAATGGTGTTTCGTTGTTGGACTTTTGTGATCATCACAGTTTGTCTATCATGAACACCATGTTCGAACATAAGCATGTCCATAAGTGAATTTGGCACCAGAACACCCTAGGTCACAGTTCGATGATCGACTTTGTAGTCATGTCACCAGACTTGCGATCGCAAGTTCTGGGCACTCGGGTGAAGAGGGGAGCTGAGCTGTCAACCAATCACCACCTAGTGGTGAGCTGGCTTTGATGGTGGGTGGGTGGCAGTGGGGTGAGGGGGGTCTTCCAGATCTGGCAGGCCCAATCGTGTTTTTAGGGTCTGCTGAGAAAATTTTTTTGGTGTCTCCTTTCCAAGAGACCTTTAACTCTCAACTCTGGCAGGTACCAGCAGGCCAAACGTGCTGCAGCCAAAGCTGTCGCAGATGCAAAATCTCAGGCGTGGGAGAAGTTTGGTGAGGGCTTGGAGAGTGATTATCGGTTGGCCTCAAAAAAGATCTGGACCACCCTCCGACGCGTCAGGAGGGGAGCAGTTCTCCATAAACACTGTATACAGTGGAGGTGGAAAGCTGCTCACCTCAACTGGGTATGTCGTCGGGAGGTGGAAAAAATACTTTGAGGACCTCCTCAATCCCACCAACACCTCCTCAATCCCATCAACACGCCCTCCGTGGAGGAGGCAGAACCTGGAGGTTTGGACATGGGTCTGCCCAACACTGGAACAGAGATCACTGAGGTAGTCAAAAAGCTCCTTGGTGATCAGGCTCCATGGGTAGATGCGATCCGCCCTGAATATCTCAGAGCTCTGGATGCTGTAGGAATGTCTTGGTTGCCACATCTCTGCAACATCGTGTGGTCATCGAGGGCTGTACCTCTGGATTGACAAACCGGGGTGGTGGTCCCTCTTTTTGTAAAATCGGGGACGGGAGGGACGTTCCAGTTATTGGGGAATCACATGCCTCAACCTACCCGGGAAAGTCTATGCAGGGGTACTGGAAAGGAGGGTCCGATCGATAGTTCAACCTCAGATTTAAGAGGAACAGTGTGGTTTTCGTTCTTGCCATAGCACTCTTGACCAACTATGCTCCACAGGATCTTGGAGGGGGCGTGGAAGTTTGCTCAATCTGTCTACATGTGTTTTGTGGATTTGGAGAAGGCTTTTGAACATGTCCCTTGGGCTATCTTGTGGGGTGTGCTCCGGGAGTACGGTGTACCGGACCAGTTGCTATGGGCCATTCAGTCGCTGTATAAGTGGAACCAGAGTTTGGTTCGTATTGGTAACAGGTCGAATTAGTTTCCGGTGAGGGTTGGACTCCGCCAAGGCTGTCCTTTGTCACTGATTCTGTTCATAATTTTTATGGACAGAATTTCTAAGTGCAGCCGAGGCATTGAAGGGTTCTAGTCTGGTGGCCATCGGATCTCGTCTCTGCTTTTTGCGGATGATGTTGTCCTTTTGGCTTCATCAAGCCGGGACCTCCAGCTCTCATTGGAGCGATTTGCAGTCGAGTGCGAAGCAGCTGGGATGAAAAATCAGTACCTCCAATTACGAGGCCATGGTTCTCAGTCGGACAAGGGTGGAATGCACCCTCCCGATCGGGAATGAGCTCCTGCCCCAAGTGGAGTAGTTTAAGTATCTTGGGGTCGTGTGCACAAGTGAGGGAATGATGGAGTGGGAGATCGACAGACAGATCACTGCAGCCTCTGCTGTTAAACAGAGCCTGTACCGGTCCATCATGGTGAAGAGGGAGCTGAGCAGCAAGGCCCTCACCTATGCTCACGAGCTTTGGGTAGTGACCGAAAGAACAAGATCGTACATACAAGCGGCTGAAATGAGCTTGCTTTGCCGGGTGGCGGGGCTCTCCCTGAGAGATAAGCTGAGAAGCTCTACCATCTGGAGAGAGCTCAAAGTAGAACCGCTGCTCCTTCGCATTGAGAGGGCCCAGTTGAGGTGGCTCAGGCATCTGTTCAGAATGCCTCTTGAACGCCTCCCTAGTGTGGTGTTTCGGGTATGTCTATCCAGGAAGAGACCCCGGGGTCAACGAAGAACATGCTGGAGGGACTGTCTCTCAGCTTGTCTGGGAACGCCTCGGTGTCCCCCTGGAAGAGCTGGATGAGGTGGCTGGGGAGAGGGACGTCTGGACCACTTTGCTTAGATTTCCCTGCGACCCGACCCTGGAGGAAGCGGAAGAAGATGATGATGATGTCTTTAAAGTCTTCAAAGTGCAATCAGAGATGAACTCAAAATGAAAAATGAGTAAAAGGAATTGACTGGAGGAAAAAAGAGCTGAATATCTTAAACATTTTAGATTATTTCTGCACTCACTTCTTCGACCAACAGTAGTCCAATTTCCACCAGCACCCTGTTGTTTAACAGCACTGATGGCGGTCGTTGTTAACTCGGGCCGATCCGGTATGTCATTCTTTCTTGTGATTCGCATATTTTATTTGGCATTTGTTTTATGCCGAATGCCCTTCCTGACGCAAACCTCTGCATTTATCCGGGCTTGGGACCAGCGTGAGGAAGAGACAATGGTTTGTGCACCCCCCCCCCCCCCCCCCCACGGCTGCATGTGAAGCCAGCTTGAGTAAATGAAATAAATTGAAAGATCTTCTCTTTCATGTTGTTGTATGTTTTAGGTACACATGTGATGGAGGGATCGGGGCGCATGCTGGTGACAGCAGTCGGGGTCAACTCCCAAACAGGAATTATCTTCACCCTGCTTGGATCTGGAGAAGCGGAGGAAGAAAAGAGGGAGATCATAAAAGGTAGGTGTGTCCTCGTTTTCTGTGAGTATTTGCCACATCACACCATCCTGAAGTGATTTGTTTTTCTTTAACTGCGCTGTTTTATTCCTCTTACGCCACAGCGATCTGCCAACAATTACAACCACAGTTTTACCAGCGTCTCTTTAGTCTCACTCCATTTTAAGAAATAGAAACCCACAGCGTGTTATTTTACTGAGTAACTGGACAGAAGCTTAAAGTTTTATAGCTTTACAAAACACTGATGCTGGAAACCCCTCCCATTTATGTTACATCATAAACCCCTCCTCGAGGAATGAGCTATTACTATGGAAACCCTAATGCAGGGATCACCAACGTGGTGCCCGTGGGCACCAGGTAGCCCGCAAGGACAATATAAGTTGCCCGCGGACCTGTTCACTGCTATTTTTAGGACAGGCCCATTTTTAGGACAGCGCCACTCTCCATTGAGCTGCATATAATTTTTTTGAATATATTTTTAAATCAAGTCAATATCTTCACATAGATGAATATCATTAATTATTAATAATAACATCTAATTAAATCTAATTAAATGTAAATTGAGCAAATTTGTAATTTCAGAGGTGTGTATCGACCTAGTAGCCCTTCGCATTAATTGGTACCCATGAAGTAGCTCTCAGTTTCAAAAAGGTTGGTGACCCCTGCCCTAATGTATCAGAATGTGTGTTGTAATATAAACCTGCCATACTGTCAAAGCTCTAAGTGTTCTTAAACATAGATCATCACCAATCAGAGGCCAGAGCTCAGCAGTGGTGTGGTGCAAAGGTTTCTTTAGCAGATGCTTTATGCACGGTTACTTTAGTGGGCATAAGTATCATCGTTAGCGCAACACATGTCTGCACGACACACTGCTGTTCAGGATAATGAGAAATGTTACGTCCTGGTCCCTTCACCTCTTTTTCCATCCACACCTGAACACACACCCACCATCCTACACAAAGGAACAGTTTCATTCCATTTCCATCAGGATTGTTTATCACTGAAAGGTAATAGAGGACTGATGGGATGGATTATTCATCTGTTGTTGTTTTTGTTTGTTTATTTATAATTTCTCTTTAATGTTATCGTCCTCTCACTGTTTCTTTTGCATGCCGTTCCCACCCATGTTTTCTTACTGCAGTAGAGATCAGTCGTAGCCCATCCATCCAGTTTTCTGGCATTTCTCCCAAAACGTGCAGCGTTGTTAATGGTAGGTGAGCAACATGTCAGTAGTAAACACTGTATATGTGTTCATCAGTTCATCAGCTATCATAAACAACATCGAGAAAAAAGTTAAAAGTCTGAAATCACGACTGCAGCCATGAAAGGGGGGGGGGGGGGCACAAACCAGTGTCCATGCTCACGCCGGTCCCAAGCTCGGATAAATGCAGAGAGTTGTGACAGGAAGGGCATCCAGTGTAAAACTTTTGCCAGAATACAGAATGTGAATTGTCAAAACAAATCCCATACCGGATCGGTCGAGGCCCGGGTTGACAACGACCACCATTAGTGCTGTTAACCAACAGGGTGCTGGTGGAAATTGGACTACTGCTGGTCGAAGAAGGAGAGGTTGAAGAAGGAGAGGTGGGAGGTGTGTCCGTAGGCAGAGAGAGAAGAGGAAGAGCATGAGTCTAGGACTGAGAGAAGGGAATTTGAATGTTGGAACTATGCAAGGAAAAGGTAGAGAGCTGGCTGACAAGATGCAGAGGAGGAAGGTGGACATACTGTGTGTTCAGGAGACCAGGTGGAAAGGTAGCAAGGCTAGAAGCTTAGGATCAGGGTTTAAGCTGTTTTATCATGGTGTGGATGGGAAGAGAAATGGAGTAGGAGTCATCTTGCAGGAGGGGTTTGTCAGGAATGTTCTAGAAGTGAAAAGAATGTCAGACAGAGTGATGAGTCTCAAGTTAGAAATTGAAGACGTGATGGTCAATATTGTTATTGCTTATGCCCCACAGGCAGGATGTGAGCTAGAAGAGAAGGAGAGATTCTGGAGTGAGTTAGATGAAGTGATGCAGAGTACTCCCAGAGGTGAAAGAGTGGTCATTGGTGCAGACTTCAATGGACATGTTGGTGCAGGCAACAGAGGGGACAAGGAAGTGATGGGCAGGTTTGATATCCAGGACAAGAACACAGAAGGGCAGGCGTTGATAGATTTTGCCAAAAGGAGGGAAATGGCCGTGTGCAGGATGACGCTGAAGAAGGTGAAGAAGGCGAAGAAGGCAAAGGCAGAGCAGAAGACAAAGTGGTGGAAGCTGAAAAAGGGAGAGTGTTGTGTTGTCTTGGCGGCACGGTGGCGTAGTGGTTAGCACGTCCGCCTCACAGCAAGATCCATTGGATCCTTCCGGTGGCGCCGAGACAGGGGGGGACTTGCTGCTTGGGTAACAGCCTGTCCCTCATTACTCCCTACCCAGGCTCTGTGCACTGGGGAGTATCACCAGTCGGGATACTGGCCAGAGCGCAGCCATAGTCCTTCGGGACTGTCGGAGGCCTGCGCGCGCGTCTGTTGTCTTCAAGGAGGAGTTGAAACAGGCTTTGGATGGTCAGGAAGTGCTTCCAGATGACTGGACAACTACAGCTAATGTGATCAGGGAGACAGTTAGGAGAGTACTTGTTGTGTTTTCTGGAAGGAAAGTAGATAAGGAGACTTGGTGGTGGAATGAGGAATTACAAGAGTGTGTACAAAGGAAGAGGTTAGCTAAGAAGAAGTGGGACACTGAGAGGACCAAAGAGAGTAAAAAAAAAGTACAGAGAGACACAGCGTAAGGCAAAGGTAGCGGCGTCAAAGGACAAACAGAGGGTGTATGATTACTTGTGTGCTCGGTTGGACAGTAAAGAGGGAGAAAATTATTTATACAGGTTGGCACAGCAGAGAAATAGAGATGGGAAAGAGATGCAGCAAGTTAGAGTGATAGAGGACAGAGTGGGAAATGTATTGACTGATGACAGAAGTGTACTGGGAAGATGGAAAGAGTGCTTTGAAGAACTGATGAATGAGGAAAATGAGAGAGAAAAATATTCCTGTAAAGAGGTTACTGTTGAGGACCAGGAATTAACAAAGATTAGTAAGGGTGAAGTGAGGAGGGCATTAAAGAGGATAAAGAGTGGAAAGACAGTTGGTCCTGATGACATATCTGTGGAGGTATGGAAGTGTCTCGGAGAGGTAGCAGTAGATTTTGTGACAAGAACATTCAACAAGGTCTTAGAGAATGAGAGGATGCCAGAGGAATTTTTAAGAACAAGGAGTCTTGCAGAGGTGTGGCAACTACAGAGAGATAAAGTTGATGAGCCATACGATGAAGTTATGGGAAAGAATAGTGGAAGCTAGACGAAGGGCAGAGGTCAGCATTTGTGAACAACAGTTTGGTTTCATGCCAAGAAAGAGCACCACAGATGCAGTGTTTGCTTTGAGGATGTTAATAGAGAAGTACAGAGAAGGTCAGAGGGAGCTGCATTGTACCTTTGTGGTTCTGGAGAAAGAATATGACAGGGTGCTGAGAGAGGAACTGTGGTATTGTATGAGGACGTCTGGAGTGGCAGAGAAGTATGTTAGAGTGGTGCAGGACATGTATGGGAGATGTAAGATGTAGTGAGGTATGCTGTCGGTGTGACAGAAGAGTTCAAGGTGGAGATGGGACTGCATCAAGGGTCAGCTCTGAGCCCCTTCTTGTTTGCTGTGGTGATGGACAGGCTGACAGACGAGTTTAGACAAGAATCTCCATGGACTATGTTGTTTATGCGGATGACATTGTGATCTGTAGTGAGAGCAGAAAACAAGTGCAGGAAAATTTAGAGAGGTGGAGGTATGCCTTGGACAGGAGGACATATACACAACCATTAACACTCAGACTCGCACCTAGGGAGATTTGGAACAGACAGTTAGCTTACTTCATATGTTTTGGACTATGCAAAGAAGCTGAAGCACCCGGAGGAAACCAACCCAAATACAGGGCATATTAGAACAAAAACTCCACACAGAAACGCCTCAAGGCTGGGAATCGAACCCAGTACCTTCTTGCTATGAGGTGAATGTGCGACCCGTGACACCTGAGCCTATATTAATACTGTTTAGAGGAAAAGAACATGACTGTGCACTTTTATGCGTATGCACGCTCTAGGAAGGGATCGTGGTTAATAAAGCCATGTTTTATCCTCAGAATCCAGGAGTCATTTGCTGCTCCATCTCCAGCTATCATCCACAGTAAGAACATGAGTAGCCTGGTGGCAGAGCACTCTTTCCTTAGAGCACAAAAGTCCTGGGTCCAAACCTGTGCTCTGGCAAAGGCATTCCTGTGTGGAGGTTGGATGTTCATCATGCTTGCCCGGGACTCAGTAGTACAGTTGCCTCCCACACTCTGAAGAAATGCATGTTAGGCCAGCTGGCTGTCCCAAATTACACCTAGCTGTGAATGCAAGCTTGTATTGGAGCTCATGCTCTGCTGAGGAAGCCCTGCTGTCTTTGCGTCGGTGTTTATATATAAGTAAGTAAGATAGTAATATCGTAATCCAGTATTTATTGGACTTGCTCTCACCATCATGCTTTATTATACACACTCTTCAACGCTGTATTCGCACAGAAAAAACAACACCACAGCTGTTCATTTCCAGAGGACCGTCAATGTTTCTGCTCCGTCACGATACTGACGATGTTCATTATCTTATTGATACACTATAATTTATCAACATATAATGACCAGCTCTGACACCAGCTCATACACTCCACATCCTGTCTGAACACATCACAGAGCATCAGGGAATGGAACCCCAGGAAGCAATTGCCCTGCTCTCGTCTCTGCCCGAAATGGAACCTCGATCCAAGTTTTAAAACCCATAACAGTGAAATGTCAAACACGTTTTCAATGACCAGCCTACACACATTACAAAAATCAGACATCTAAATCACCCCCAGCATGCTAAAAGCGTGAAAGCATTAGAAATCACTGAGGCTGTTGGAGATACTCGTTGGTTCCTGATGATTCCCACATTCGTTTATCTGAACCATTTAATCCTAATTAGGGGCACGGGGATGCTGGCACCCATCTCAGCCGACCTTGCTCGAGGGCAGAGTACACCTGGACCATGCGAGACCATCGCAAGGCAGGTTTGTGATAACTGATGAACTGAAGGCAGTTGTTGGTGGTTTGTTGTGGATGGACAGCAACACAGCACCTCTGTGTTCAGTTTCCCTGTTTTCATTCATGCAGAAAAACAAGATGGCGCTATGGAGAATAGGCCCAGCAAAGGTGACCGAACATACACACACACACACACACACACACACACACTCACACACACACGCTCACACCATTATCATTAGAAAGCGACTGAAGCTCTGATTGAAATGTTTATATCAATCTTTGAACTGCAGGAACGCTGTGATGTTTCTTTGATGTTCTCGGATCTGTAATATCCACACTGATTAGAATATCACAACGCTGTTTATGAGGAGAATTCATTACATCATAATTGAATAGATTTTGGTTTAATTACTTTTTTAAATAGCATAGCATAGCATGTGGAAGGAATTTAAATCTTGATTCTTTTTTCTAACCTAGAAGTTTTTCAGACTTTTGACTTATATGCATCACAGTTGCACAGCAATTAGCACGTCTGCTGCACAGAAAGAAAGTCCCAGTTCGAATACTGGACTGGGGCGTTTCTGTGTGATGTCTGTGTGCTCTCTCCGCATTTGCGTGGGTTTCCTCCGTCAGACCATAAACATGTACAGTAGGATAATTGGCTGTTCCAAATTACCCCCAGGTGTGAGAGTGAGTGTGAATGGTTGAGTGTGTGTTGATCTGCAATGGCCTGACAAGCTGTTTGGGGTGTACTCGCCCAGAGTCGACAGAGGTGACCACCAGCCTCCTGCCACTTTAATTAGGATTAAATGGTTTTGATCATGAATTAATTTTGAGATTGTGAGATTAAGATTCACACTTTGCAATTTTTAACTTTTAAATCCCGATTCATTCATTTTCTGAACCGATTCGGCTCTTGGGGAGGCTGGCACCCATGTCGGGTGAAGGCAGCTCACCAGACCATCGCAGGGCAGAAACACGCTGACAGCTATGCAGCTACTCTTTTGTTTTCCTGCTTTTATTGGAATTCTGTTTGGATTTTAACTCCCTGATTTAACAGGAATTAAACAGGATGATGCCGTTGCCATGGAAATGCAACCTCTAAAGAGTGCAGAGGGCGAAGAGATGGAGGGAAAAGAGAGAAAGAAATCAAACTTTACCAAAAAAGAGAAATCGGTACGTCAGGGAAAACTAACCAAACTGGCTGTGCAGATCGGGAAAGCAGGTGAGTCGGGAGTAGCAAAGCTAAAGTCATTACTGCCAGAGATCAAAGGAAACAAGCCCCTCCCTCTGTCCTCTCCAGGTTTAGTGATGTCCACCATCACTGTGATCATCCTGATGCTATACTTCATGATAAAGACCTTCATCGTTCAGAGACGCTCGTGGCTCCCTGACTGCACCCCCATATACGTTCAGTACTTCATGAAGTTTTTTATCATCGCCGTGACCGTGCTGGTCGTGGCGGTTCCTGAAGGTTTGCCACTCGCTGTCACCATCTCCCTGGCGTACTCTGTAAAGGTGAGTCATCAGCGTTTATCACCGGATTCTTCAGCAATAGTTGCTTTGGCTTTGTGTTTATGTTTCTGCTGTCATATAGCTGGGCAGCGTTAATGAGATCATGTCTGAAATAATTTGTAAAAATTTCATCCAGAAAATGATGAAGGACAACAATCTGGTGCACCATCTGGACGCATGTGAGGACGATGGGCAACGCCACGGCAATCTACTCGGACAAAACCGGAACGCTGACAACCAATCGCATGACAGCTGTCCAGATCTACATCGGAGATCAATACCTGATGGTAATCCCAGCGCCGCAACAAGTGAATGCTCACACGCTGGAGCTGCTCGCCAGTGCCATCTCCATCAACAGCACCTACACCTCCAAGATCACGGTGGGTAGCTCCGACAACCGGCAAACATCCATGTGTTCACGTCCTGGGTAAGAAAGACTGGGCCAGGTCTGTGTACCTTATTCCCAAACATAATATGCAGCACAGGATGGAACAGAATGGTTGCTATAGCAACATCATATAATTTTTTACATCTTTAATATAATCACTTTGCTGATGTTGTGAAGTTACTGTAGAGTAAACTTGAGCTTAGTTTATGGTCTGTATTAGCTGAGCTACGTCACTGACCTGTGCATCATAACACATTTTATGAGCATCTTTCCAATCTGCTCTCTCTCTCTCTCTCTCTCTCTCTCTCTCTCACTCTCTCTCTCTCTCTCTCTCTCTCTCTCTCTCTCTCTCTCTCAATCCCTTTAGGCAGCAGAGAAGGAAGGGGAGCTACCAAAGCAAATAGGGAATAAGACGGAGTGTGCGCTGTTCGGTCTCGTGCTGGATCTGAAATGTAATTATTAATCCATACGAGCGCAGGTTCCAGAAGAGAAACTCTACAAGGTCTACACCTTCAACTCCGCCCGCAAGTCCATGAGCACCGTCATCCAGCTCCCAGATGGACACTTCCGCATCTACAGCAAAGGGGCATCTGAGATCCTGCTCAAAAAGTGTGTATGTGTTTGTGTGTATGAGAGAGTGAGTGAGCAAGAGTGAGAGAGAGCGTGAGAGACAGAGAGAGGACAGAGAGAGAGCGTGAGTGAGAAAGAGAGCAAACGAGTGAAAGAGAGAGAGAGAAAGAGAGCAAGTGAGAGAGCAAGTGAGAGAGAGAGAGCGAGAGAAAGCGTGAGTGAGAGGCGTGAGTGACAGAGAGTGAGTGAGAGAGAGAGAGAGACTGTGAGTGACAGAGAGAGAGAGTGAGTGAGAGTGAGTGAGAGAGAGAGAGAGAGAAAGTGAGTGAGAGAAAGTGAGGGAGAGAGAGAGAGGGAGTGAGAGCGAGATGAGAGAGAGCGCAAGTGAGATGGAGTGCGATTGAGAGAGAGAGAGAGAGAGAGTGAGAGAAAGTGAGTGAGGGAGAGGGAGCGAGAGAGAGCGAGTGAGAGAGAGGGAGTGAGAGAGCGAGTGAGAGTGAGAGAGCGAGTGAGAGTGAGAGAGAGAAAGTGAGTGAGATAGAGAGAGAGAGAGAGGGGAGAGAGAGAGAGAGAGAGAGAGCAAGTGAGAGAGAGCAAGTGAGAGAGAGAGCGAGAGAGTGTGAGAGTGTGAGAGAGTGAGAGCGAGTGTGAGAATGAGTGAGAGAGAGAAAGCGAGAGAGAGCGAGCGAGAGAGAGAGAGAACTAATCCAGCTTTCATGCCATCATGCAAACACTGTCCTTATCTGCACCATCTTCGGGGGTATTCCAATTCGTGGTAGTATACACCATAAACCTGGGCGAGGAAAAGTATCAAAGGCTTTTGTAAGGTCGACAAGAGGACATAGAGATCTTTGTTTTGCTCTTTGCACTTCTGGATCTGTCTGGCACCAAATATCATGTCAACTGTACCTCTGTTTTTGCGGAAACCACATTGGCTTTCAGGTACTGTCTCGTCAAGAAGGTGAGAGTTAAGTCTGTTTAAAATGACCTTACAAAGGATTTTTCCTGCGATACTCAAAAGGGAGATTCCACGATAGTTGTGCCCTTGTACAAATGTACGATTCTTGTGTCTTTCAAATCTTGGGGCAGATTTCAATCCTCCCAACACATGCAAAGAAATTCAGTGAGCTTCTTCACCAGCAACTGGCCACCAGTTTTAAATACTTCAGGTGGGATGCCATCGGACCCTGCTGCTTTGCCACACTGCAGGTCTTTGATTGCCTTTTCCACTTCATTTTCTGTTGGTAGGTCATCCAGTTCAAAGCGAAGGGGTCTCTAAGGGATCTCTTCAATGACACTTGGGTCTATTGATAAAGGCCTGTTGAGAAGCTGCTCAACGTGTTCTGACCATCTCTTATTAATAGCCTCATTATCACTGAGGAGTTCACCTTGTAGCTTGCGTATTGGGGCTGCACTTCATTGTGATGGCCCATATACTTCTTTCAGGCTTGAGTAAAAGAGCTTGAGTCAGCATAACCCTGGACTTCCTCTGCTTTTCTTTTCCACCATTCGTCTTTCATGCAGCACAGTTGCCTCTGAAGTTTTCCCCTAAGAGGATGAAACCTGTCCCTTTTCACGTCTGATTGTTTGTCAGCGAGCCAGGCCTTGTGTGCAACATATTTCTCAGCAAGTAGTCCTTGAATATCCGTGTCATTGTCATCAAACCAGTCCTGGTGATGCTTTATCAGGACATC
This sequence comes from Plotosus lineatus, assembly GCA_024760905.1. Taxonomy (NCBI): domain Eukaryota; kingdom Metazoa; phylum Chordata; class Actinopteri; order Siluriformes; family Plotosidae; genus Plotosus; species Plotosus lineatus. Next base: position 212,800 of record CM045743.1, read on the forward strand.
TATAGTCTCCCTTGCAGCAGAGTCAACTTCATTTCTAAGCTTGGCCCAGTTTTCTTCTGTGTTACCTTTGCAGAAGTCTATTTGTTCAAGGTGCTTTGAGAGTTCACCTTATAAGGCTGATACAATGTCTGGATGTTTAGTTTGTCTGATGTGCAGTTTCTTTGGCAGTTTCTTTCCCTGTGGCCTTCTTTTTCTTCGAATCTGAAAGCACACTTTGGATCTAAGGAGTAGATGTCTGTTGAGAATTCAGCACTTCTCATGGCTCTTGTGATATGAAAGTCACAAATGTCATGTTGCCTGCATATGATGAAGTCTAGCTGATGCCAATGCTTAGATCTTGGGTGCATCCAGGTGGTCTTGTATACATCTTTGACTTTGAAGAAGGTGTTTGTGACCGAGAGACTATGCTTGGAGCAGAGAGACAACAGGAGTCTACCATTAGTGTTCTCAATGCCTGCTTTCCTTACACTATTGCGACCTGACCAAAAAAGTGTATAACCAAAACCAACTTTGCTTAATTCTCCTTTGTCCAAGAACCTTGTTTCGCTGAGGGCAGCAATGTCCATGTTTGAATTGTTTGAGCTCCCTTGTGACTAAGGCGGTCCTTATGTCTGGTCTGTTGGCTTCCTTTCTATCTCAAAGGGTGCGTAGATTCCGAGCGGCAAGTGTTAGAGGTTTTCCGGTCCGTTTCCATTGACGGTAGTCTGTCCAAACCCAGAGATTCTTCGCACCCTCTGCTCCTTTCCCTGTCTGCTTGCTACCTTGAACAGTGGGTCCAGAGCCACTGAGGACCGAGGGCCGTTGTGTATATGACTCTGTCATGAAAGGTTTTGGCGCTAGGTGCCATGCGAGTGAAAGTGAGAGAGAGAGAGAGAGAGAGAGAGAGAGAGAGCATGAGTGAGAGTGAGTGAGAGTGAGAGAGCGTATGATAGAAAGAGAGAGCGAGATGAGAGAGAGCGCGATTGAGAGAGAGAGAGTGAGAGGACAGAAAGCAAGAGTGAGAGCGAGAGAGAGAGACAGAGAAAGTGAGACAGAGAGATTGAGACAGAATGCGAGAAAGAGGGAACAGGGTGACAGAGATACAGAGAGAGAGAGAGCGAGAGAGTGAGTGAGAGAGAGAGAGAGAGCAAGTGAGAGTGAGAGAGTGAGAGCGAGAGAGAGGGCCAGAGAGCAAGAGAGAGAGAGAGAGAGAGCAAGTGAGAGTGAGAGAGTGTGTGTGAGAGTGAGATAGCAAGAGATTTATTCTAAAGTCAAACAACCCAAACTAATTGATTTTTAAATACAGTCATCCCTTGAATATTGCGGATAAAGTAGACCAGACCTGGCAGCGATATTCGAAAAACCGCAAAGTAGGAACGCCCCGCCCCTCATTTCTACCCTGTTGTCTCATTTCTATATGTTTTCGCGTCTATACAATATCAAGAAGTGTGTATTAAACGTTACAGTTATATGCATATGTAAATACTGTAATGTATTAATATTTAAATAGAATTTATACATAAATACTTTAAGTACTGTACAATACTGTACTGTACTGTAGCTCTTCTCTGCGGTGCAGGACGTTCACAAACACAATACAGTAAGATCACAAAATCACAAAAAATCCCGCATTAATGTACGAGGCAACAGCGTCACACGTCTAAGCCAATCAGCTTGCGAGACTGAGTTGAATGGGCGGGAGGCAATAGCGTCACGGCATCTAAGCCAATCAGCTTGCGAGATTGCATTGAGTGGGCAGGAGGCAATAGCGCCACGGCATCTAAGCCAATCAGCTTGCGAGATTGAGTTGAGTGGGCGGTCCCTGCCTGAACTGGGGAGGAGAGGCACTTCAGTCTGTCATTTGGGAACAATGGACGCAGCCTGCCTTGGGTCCCTGCCTTTCGCTTGCTTACATATGAATTTCAGCACAAATTTTGAATTTTTTATGAATATTTTTTCAATTTTATTTTTCATTAAAATACCATGATGTACCAAGACCACGATGCTCAAATCACGAACTGGCAAGACTTTAAAGAGAGACGAAGCTGTCCCTATAATAATAATAATAATAATAATAATAATAATTCTTGCTGGGAGGTAGACCCCAAGCTTGCAGCTATGGCAACAATCATGTACAGTATGGCTCTAAGCAGATTTGGTATTCAGGAGAAGAAAGCCCTAAGGACAACATTGATAATAAATCGACATCAGCAAAAAATCAATCGGCTCAGAGGCGACATACGCCGCCTCACAGCCAGATACAAGGCAGCTCCAGAGAAAGAGAGACCAGGATTGGCTGAGTTGATGAAGAATCTGTGTGAAGAGATCGCTTCACTTAGAAGGGCAGAAAACAACAGGAAGAACCGTAAGGAGAGATCAAGGAAGCGTGCAAGCTTCACAGCTAATCCCTTCCAGTTCACAAAGAAGCTCCTTGGAGACAAGAGATCAGGCAGGCTGGATTGTTCAAGACAAGAAGTCGAGGACCACCGATGGAAAGTATACTCTGATGAGAACAGAGACCAAGACCATGGAGACTCCAACACGCTCATGACTCCAGAACCGCCAACAACTTTCTACAATAATATTGAGCCAAGGCTGCAGGAAGTCAAAGACGTCATCAGGAAGGCAAGAATAGGATCAGCACCAGGCCCCAACAGAATCCCATATAAGGTTTACAAGAATTGTCTGAAACTGTTGGAGAGACTTTGGAAACTGATAAAAGTGGTGTGGAGGAAGGGTCAGTTACCAGAATGTTGGTTGGTAGCAGAGGGATGATTCATACCATAGGAGTAAGACTCCAAGACACTAAAACAGTTTCGGACGATTTCTCTCTTGAATGTTGGGGGGAGGTGTTTTGGTCCATCCAGAGAAAGCGGCTCACCAGATACATGCTGGCAAACAAGTACATGGACAGCTCAGTGCAAAAGGGAGGAGAACCAGGAGTCTCAGGGTGCCTTAAACACACCAATGTGCTGACACAGCTCATTAAGGAAACCACGGCAAACAAAGGAGACCTCACGGTCTTGTGGTTGGATTTGGTCAACGCATATGGAACAGTTCCCCACAAGCTTGTAGGCTTAACACTGAAGAAGTACCACGTACCTGAGAAGGTTCTACAGATGCTGAGACACTATTTTGATAAAGTCAAGATGCGTTTCACTGTGTTACAATGTCATGGCAATGCCTCGAGGTAGGAATAGTTACCGGTTGAATTATTTCCATCATTTTCTTCTCTGCAGTAATGAACCTGATGGTGAAAACAGCAGAGAAAATGAGCTGAGGCCCAATAACTATCTCAGGAGGTCGCCAGCCACCCACAAGACCCTTCATGGATAAGATGTCGATAACGGCGAAGTCAGTTCCAGAAGGAAGATGGATGTTAGAAGACTTGGAAAGGCTGATAACATGGGCAAGGATGAAGTTTAATCCTGCAGGATTAAGTCCTGAAGAGAGGGAAAGTGCAGGACAGATTGTTGAAGTTTTGGGATCAATGGGGAACTTGTCCCTACAGTAACCAAGCAGCCAGTGAAGAGCCTAGGCAAGTAGTTCAGGAGCTCTCTTAACGACAAGGACAGTGTGAAGGGGATGCGGCAGCAGGTAGATGACTGGATGAATGCCGTGGACAAGAGTGGACCAGGACCAGGAAGACCAGGAAAGTACAAGGGTTGGATCTACCAACATGGAGTGCTGCCAAGACTACTGTGGCCTCCTCTGGTGTACAACGTCCCAATATCGACTGTCGAAGCTATGGAGAAGAGATTGAGTGGCTCCATCAGAAGCTGGCTTGGAGTTCCAAGAAGCTTCTATAGCATTGGCCTATACAGTACTGGCAGCAAGCTGCAACTTCCACTTTCCTCTGTAACAGAAGAGTTCAAGGTCACCAAAGTTAACAACTTAAAGGTTATGATGTTGCGAGACAGTGCAGATGAGAAAGTTAGTGGAGCCCAGGTGGAGGTTAACACTGGTCAGAAGTGGAAAGCAGACAAGGCTGTAAAGGATGCAGAATCCAGGCTCAGACACCGTGACATAGTGGGGACGACAACTACGGGCAGGTTAGGGCTAGGATGTGTAACCAGAGCAAGCTGGAGGGCAGCATCAAATGCAGAGAAGAGGAAGATGGCCGAGTGTGAGGTTCGGCCCACAGAGGAAGAGACAAGACAAGTGGCAGCCGTTTTGATTAAAAAAAAAAAAACAGGGCAGTTGGTTGAGATGGGAAGGAGTCCAGTCAACGAGGGTGTCTTGGAGCGACATGTGGAAGATGGACCACCAGAGAATTGGATTTCTCTTACGCTCTGTTTATGATGTACTGCCTACACCAGTCAACCTCAGAACCTGGAAGCTCACTGAAGACTCTACCTGCAAGTTATGGGGTAGGCCAGCAAACCTGGAACACATTCTATCTTCTTGCAGAGTGGCACTGATGGATGGAAGATATTGATGGTGACATGACAATATCCTCGGCAAGATTGCGACCAGCTTTGATGTGGCATGGAGGAAGAAGCCAACAGCTCAGACAAAGCTGACTTTCATCAACTTTGTCAGAGAGAAGGTAGCAGCACCCACTAATTAGAGATCTACAGACACTGGTCTTCTGGCTGCAGGTAGATCTCAAGAAGCGGCTGAGATTCCCACCAGAAGTCGCCACCACTACTTTTGCTGTTGCTGTCAAGAGCTACTAAAAGATAGTGCTTATTGAGCTGACAGTGCCATGAGAACAGAGAATGGAAGAGGCACACAAGAGAAAGAAGGCCAAATATGAAACGTTATTGGATGAGTGCCGACAGAGAGGATGGAAGACCTGGAACCTCCCTGTCGAGGTTGGCAGTCGGGGCTTTGCCGGGAAGTCACTCTGGATAGCCTACGGAGTACATAGCATCACGGACATGACAAGGAAGCGGGCGATAACAGATGTCTGCAGACAAGCAGAATTAACCTCACAATAGCTTTGGCAGAAAAGAGATCAGCAGTTGACAGCTAACCAGTCTCTTTCCGAGGACTGATCTCCTCGGTCGGCACACCTCTTGAGGATGTCGTGGACAGTGCGAAACATCCAATGAAAGAGGATTCCACCTGATGAAGAGACTTCTGCATAGTCTCACCCATTGTTGAAAAGTACATGATGATGATAATAATAATAATAATAGCAGTCGTTATTACTATGGGAACTGATTGCTCACATATCATTCATAATTTATCTTCCACAATTATAATCAATGACTCACACAATAGTAATGATAATGAAAACATTCATAAACATGAATAATTTATTTATGTTTATCTGCTGAAACGTTTGAAAGTCAGGAGGGACACCTGCTGTATTTGGAGTGCAAAAGTTCACTTCTGTCATTTCTTAAGCCAACGAAATCATCAGTCCTGTTGTCAGAACAAGTTACTCAGTTATTTGAACATTTCATGAATATATTAATATTGGATGCAACATTCTTAGTTTAATACTGTTTGTTATGTCAATGAAAATACTCTCCGTGATTTGTTTTCTCATTTGCTGATGGGGAGGCGTGGCACTGCACTCTTCTCTCCAGTGTATTATAATACAGACGCTCCCCGAATTGCGTTCATCCGTTTTACGTTTTTTCGATTTTACGGGGGTTTTTTTCCCCCAAAAAAAGTCAAATTTTGAGTTTAGACATACCTCGTAATGCGCTGATGTAATGATGCAATGGCGTAATGACACTGCATCCATTGTTTACAAACGACGAACTGAATGTGCCCCTCCTTCTTCCCAGTTATATATATCATTTCATATATATATATATATATATATATATATATATATCGATCGGCGGCAGCGGCGGCGGCGGCGGCGGCGGCGGCAGCTGTACGAGACGATGGTGTAGCGCTATGGTAGGCATTTGCGGTAGTGACCGTAAAGGCCCACCCTAGAGTGACAGTTTCTGAAACAAATATTGCATCTGAACGGGCTTTGAGGAGCCATGGGGGCTGCCCTTTCTTTCCTCTTTGCTCTTTTCTCAGCTAGCTTGTTTATTCTGTTAGTTTCAGCTTTGTTGATCCCCTCGTTGACAGTGGTCTTCCAGAGCTGGCGTGTTTTAGCAGTGCCTTCCCAGGGATGTCGATGCCAGATAATTTCATGTCCCGCTTGCACACGTCCTTGTACCAAAGCTGTGGTCTTCCTGTGCGGCGGGAGCCCTCACTCAGCTCTCCATACAACATGTCTTAAGGGATGCGCCCCTAGTCCATTCGCCGTACATGACCCAACCACCTAAGTCGTCTTTGGCTCAGCAATGCGAGCAGACTTGGCATGCCAGCACGCTGTAGTACCTCGGTGTTGGTTACTCTGTCTTGCCATTTTATATGGAGCAGACGCCTGAGACAGCGGAGGTGGAAGCTGTTGAGCCGCTTTTCCTGACCAGCGTACGTGGACCAGGCCTCACTGCCATAAAGGAGTGTGCTGAGTACACAGGCCTGGTAGACACGTAGCTTGGTGTTCTCCGTTAGCTGGGTATTACTCCATACACGCTTGTTCAATTTGGACATCACTGCGGCGGCTTTACCGATTCTGCATGAGATCTCTATGTGAAGAGAGAAAGTGTTGGTGATAGTGGATCTCAGGTAGGTGAAGGAGTCCACAACCTCAAGCTGTGTGTTATTTATGTTGATGTTTTGGACTGTGTTTGTGCCCTGGTCCAGGATGTTTGTCTTCTTCAGACTGATGATCAGTCCGAATTCATTACAGGCATGAGACAGGCGATTGACTAGCTCCTGAAGACCAGCTTCAATGTGGGACGTCAGTGCAGCGTTATCCGCGAACAGCATCTCGCGGATGAGGACCTGCCTCACCTTCGTCTTAGCGCGCAGTCGAGCTATGTTAAACAATTTTCCATCTGACCTGGTGTGGATATGGATCCCTTCCTCACTGTCAGAGAAGGCATACTGAAGAAGCATCAAGAAGAATATCCCAAAGAGTGTCGGAGCTAGGACACAGCCTTGCTTCACACCACTGCTCACTGGGAAAGCTTCAGAAGTCGCACCATTGAAGCAGACTGTGCTGTGCATGTCCTCGTGAAAGGAGGTCACGATTTGAAGTAACCTTTGAGGACATCCAATCTTCTGCAGGAGGCTGAAGAGTCTGCTTCTGCTGACCAGGTCGAATGCTTTAGTCAGGTCTATGAAAGCAATGTACAGGGGCTTCTGCCACTTCTCTTGCAGTTGACGAAGTGAGACGATCATATCGACTGTGGATCGGCCTGCCCTGAAACCACACTGCGATTCTGGGTACAGCCGGGAAGCAAGAATCTGAAGGCGAGTAAGGACAGCATGAGCAAAGACTTTCCCTATGATGCTAAGGAGGGAGATGCCATGGTAGCTGTTACAGTCACTGCGGTCACCCTTGTTTTTGTAGAGGGTTACAATGTTTGCATTGCGCATATCCTGGGGGATGAACCCTTCCTTCCAGCATAAGCACAGCAGCTCATGGAGGTGCAGCAGGAGTGCTGGCTTGCCACTCTTCAAGACTTCAGGGGGATGCCATCCTTTCCAGGGGCTTTTCCACAGGCCAGACAATCAATGGCTTTGCCCAGTTCATCCACTGAAGACAGGTAAGCCAGATCCTCCATGACAGGTAAGTTTGGCAGGTCATTTAATGCTGCATCGGTCACCACATTCTTGGTTGCGTACAGCTCCAGGTAATGTTCCACCCAGGGTTCAAGCTGCTTGCCTTGGTCCGTGATCACCTCCCCGGTCTTGGTCTTGAGGGGTGCAGTCTTAATTGTGGTTGGGCCAGTAGCTGTCTTGATGCCATTGTACATGGCCATTGTGTTGCCAGTGTCAGGTGCCATCTGGATCTTGCTGCAGAGGTTTAGCCAGAAGTCATTTGCACAGCGGCGGGCTGTCTGCTGGGCCTTGTTTCGTGCAGCTTTGAGGGTGTCCCAGTACTGGTGCTGGGGTTTTGCTTGTATGCTAGGAGGGCTTCCCTCTTGGCTTCTGTCACAGGCTGCATCTCCTCCCAGTGAGCCTCGTACCAGTCTACACTCCGACGCTCTTTTTTCCCAAAAGCGGTGAGGGCTGTTGTGTAGATAGTATCTCTTAGGAAGCTCCACTTGCTGTTGATGTCTTTGCCAGGAGTCTGCAAAGCCAACTTCTCCTTGACTGTGTCATGAAACAATTGGATTCGCTGGAGATCCCTTGAGGAGCAGGTGTTGATGCGTGGGAGGCCTTTAGTTTTAGAGTGATGGACCCTCTTTGTTGTCAGCCTTATCCTGCTTCCAACTGTGTCGCATCTGCGCTATGGAAACTTCTAGTGTGGAGAACGCTGCTCAGATCCATGCGCCTGGTGAGGATAAGGTCTAGCTGGAGCCAGTGGCAAGATCTGGGGTGTCTCCAGGAAACTTTGTGGCGGTCTTTGCACTTGAAGTATGTAATTGTTACACACAGGCCATGATGGCAGCACAGTTCCAACAACCTCTGTCCATTCTCATTCATCCTGCCTATGCCGTGGTGACCAAGGCAGGAAGGCCAGGTGTCACAGTCGGCGTCCACTCTAGCATTGAAGTCTCCTAGTAGGTAAAGTCCTTCATTGCTGGGGATCCTAGAAATTGTATCATCCAGAGCCTCGTAAAACTGGCTCTTGGCCTCTGGGGTGTAACTGAGTGTTGGTGCATAGATGCTGAGGAGATTTACAAAACCTGCAGTTGTAGAGAGGTGTAAAGCGAGGATTCTGTCCGATCCACTGGTAGGAGGTTCAATCGCCATAGTCAACGAGTTCTTCACAGCGAACCCTACACCATGCAGTCTCACGTCGTCTTGTGGCAAGCCCTGCCAGTAGAAGGTGTAGTTGGCCTCTTTGATAGTACCACTGTGAGCCAGGCGTGTTTCCTGTAGACAAGCAATGTCGATATTCAGACGTGTCAGTTCATGGTCGATGACTGCAGTCTTGTGGGCATCGTTAATTTGCTGAAGATCACTTGTCAGTCCAAGACACATAGTCCGTACATTCCAGCTTGCTATTCGAAGAGCTGGAATCTTCGTATCTATCCGTTTTTGTCTGCCTGGTGCAGAATTTACAGCTTGCTTTTCGGGATGGTCAGTCCCTAAGCCCTACGCACCCAGCAAGGCAGGCGAGCTGTGGCGGGACAGCACCTTACTGGCTTGGGGCTGCCCAGCTTGGAGCGGGCGGTAGCTGTCCAGTGACACACGATGGTCTCTCCTACTGTCGGAAATAGCCCCAGGCGCCCTTATCCTACGCCAATCGGAATGAGCTTTTAACCGGTAACTGCCACTTCCCGTGTTGAGCCGAAGTCTTGCATCAACGCTGGAGTGTCCTCTCTGGTGTGCTTCGAGCCTGGGCGGGAACTATGGAGAACTTGTGCTGCCCAGATGTCAAGTCCCCCCTCTCGGCCTCGCTGATAGCATCCAAAGGAAAGGAAGATCCAGTACAAATTGGTACCAGCACAGCTGCAGGAGTTGCCAGAAGGTAGGGGAATCCTCAGACCAACTGCCTTAGGGGCTCCACTCCGGATTTCTGTCGGGTTTACTCCTTAGCCTTCTCCCAACTAAGAGAATCCACAAGGCAGTGGGACTATTTAACCCATAGTTGGGGGTTTGGGTCATGGGCATCAGGGCGTGTCCACACGCCGGTGGGCCTGCATGCCACATGGCTGGGGCCAAACCTCCTCCGAGTCCCCTGTAGTTCAGCCTGAGTCCGCAAGGTACTCAGTTACCATGTGTCGCCGCGAGAGGCACTCCATGGGGCTTGATGGTGGAGAGGCTATGTACTGACAGGGAGAGACTTACTCACTCGGCTCCCCTTTTCACAGGCAAGCTGCTAGCCAGCGGTGTTAGTTGAAAGCGAGAGGTGACAAGCACTACGACCACAACTACCACACTTTGCACATCACAACACCCATTTGACACACACACACATATATATATATATATATATATATATATATATATATACATACACACACACACACACACACACACACACACACACACACACACACACACACACACACACAAAGTCATCCCTTGAATATCGCAGATAAAGTAGACCAGACCTGGCCGCGATATTTGGAAAAACCACAGTAGGAATGCCCCGCCCCCCCATTTCTACTATGTTGTCCCATTTCTATATGTTTTCACGTCTATACAATATAACAAGAAGTGTGTATTAAATGGTACACAGTTATATGCATATGTAAATACTGTAATGTATTAATATTTAAATAGAATTTATGTATAAATACTTTAAGTACTGTGCTCACCTCTGACAATACTGTACTGTAGCTCTTGTCTGCGGTGCAGGACGTTCACAAATGCAATACAGTAAGATCACAAAATCACAAAAAATCCCGTGGGAATGTGCGAGGCAACAGCGTCACTCATCTAAGCCAATCAGCTTGTGAGACTGAGTTGAGTGGGCAGGAGGCAACAGCGTCACGGTGTCTAAGCCAATCAGCTTGCGAGATTGCGTTGAGTGAGCGGGAGGCAATAGCGTCACTCGTCTAAGCCAATCAGCTTGCAAGATTGCGTTGAGTGAGCGGGAGGCAATAGCGTCACTCGTCTAAGCCAATCAGATTGCGAGATTGAATTGAGTGGGCGGTCCCTGCCTGAACGGGGGAGGAGGGGCAATTCAGTCTGTCATTTGGAAACTATGGACGCAGCCTGCCTTGGGTCCCTGCCTTCCGCTTGCTTACATATGAGTTTCAGCACGAATTTTGAATATTTCATGAATATTTTTTTTACTTGTATTTTTTTTATTAAAATACCGCGATGTACTAAGACCGCGATGCTCAAATCGCACAAGTGGCAAGGGATGACTGTATATAACTCAGTTATATAGTGTGTTACCCTTATATTAAGACGTCGTCTCTGTGATCTTTGTGTTTACACTGTTTTGCAAACTTTTGTAACCCTAGGCAAATATGATTGGTCAGAAGCGTAAGCCTACTAGCATCGGTGCAAGTCTCATACACAGAGATGGATTAACTATCCGCTCGGATTGGCGCAATCTACCATACATTCTCAGTTAAGCAAAGAGAGTTGTAAAATGAATGAAAGCCCGAATCCAGAGAGAACTCTCTGCTCTGCTGGTGATTCACATCAGTGCAGGCTGAGTTCTAAACGAGTTCAATGGCGCCCTTGTGCACTTGAAAGACCGGAAGTCTGTATAACCCACAGCGAGTACACTACTTTTGCAAGTACACTACTTTCGGTTTTGAGTGCCTCACATATTGTAAGTGTTGATTGGCTGTTTTAAGCTTCATGTAAAGTGACTCGGCATAAATAAGTGACTTATTTGAAATTAATGTTGATATTATTTGATATATTTGATATTATTTTACAATGTTGTTTGTAATAATTTATTTAGGGGTGTTTTATGAGATATGGTAATGGTATTTATGGATGTATAGTACGGTATGAGCGTTATACGTCACACGTCATACGTCATACATCACTGTAACAACTTACGTTCATTTTCAACTTACGTTCGGCCGTCCGGAACCAATTAAAAATATAAGTCAGGGGCGTCTGTATGGTGAAAAATTTGACACTGCACTTCTGACTGAGTCCTGTAGATGTGTATCAGTCATGTGGGGTCTGTGTTTGTTCTTGATAAAGTTCACATGGGCGATGGCTGATTCACAGAGAGAGGTGGAACTAAAAAAATATGTCAGTTTTCATCGCTGCCTGACCAGCATCCAAGTAAGAGCACTTAGCTGCTCATCAGTGGATGTCATGTCCACGTGCATGATAGGATTTGTAACGAATTGGAACAAAGTCACAAAACCTGTCTTCAAATTCCTGTCCGAATGTGTTTATGACTTTTTTACAGCTTCACCCAGAGATGCAGATGTAGAAGCATTGTAATTTAGCGCAGCCTGCACGGAGGGGAAGCGCTGCATTTTCTCTCTACTTGCACGAAGAACATGTTCATCCTGGCTTTGAATGCATTTACTGCATGTATCATGTGAGCGAGGCCTATCTTTACCTTGCAGCTCACGATTCAAACGGTTGTTTCTCAGTCAAATCTGTTAAAAACGCGAGGTCGAGTATCCGCTCCATGTCCTAAAGCAGTGATGCGTCTCCCCGCTTTGAGTGCATGAACTCTGATTTCACCCAGAAGTGACAAAAAAGGCTACAGAATACGCCCTCTAGTGAGCCATCGGATTTCTGTGTGTAATGAAAGCTCATTATATTCAGCGGACAGCTTGTCCAACAGCACCTGAAACATTCCGTATTGTTTAGCTTTGGAGCGGACGCTATTTATGATCTTCCCGAAACTACAAACAGGCTGAATCATCGCTTCACTGTGTCAGGAAAGAGGTGTACTGACCACGCACTAATGACCTTTGACCTCAAAAGAGGCGACTTCATTATAGCCTGTATTACATTTTTTTAACATTATAATAACATCGTTTAAAAATCTGCATTAATGTATGCTTCTGTTCAAAAAAATTTATGCAACTTTTTTTTTATTAATTATATTAAATTCTATTGTGACCAGTGCTATTGTTAGAGGTTTTAGAGATTTTTGACGTGGAGGCGCCTTGAGTGGTCGTCGCGGGCGACCATGCACCCACGTGCACTGCATTGGTGAGCCCTGCTCTAAACTAACACAGACTCTGACTCAAACATAACTCTAATGGTATATAATCCTGACTCAATCATGACCAACTCCCTCCAACACACACACAACTTATCTCAACTAACGTAACCTTCACTAACTGGGCATGGGCGTTTCTATGCTGTCCTCAATTTCTGTGGGTTCCTCTGAGTACTCTAGTTTCCTCCCATAGCCCAAAAACATACATGCACATTAGATGATGACGACTTCTTTTCCTTTCGGCTTTTCCCCTTTTTCATGGGTCACCACAGCGGATCATCTGATTCGCATGTTTGATTGACTAGGTTTTGTGTTGGTTGCCCTTCCTGACAGAAACACAGTTCTTCTTTTCCTTTCGGCTGTTCCCTTCAGGGGTCGCCACAGCAAATGATCTGCCTCCTTCTCACCCTATCCTCTGCATCTTCTACTCTTATTCCAACTACCTACATGTCCTCCTTCACCAATTCCATAAATCTTCTCTTTGGTCTTCCTCTCGGCCTTCTGCCTGGTAGTTCCTACCTCAGCATCCTACTACCAATATACTCACTATCCCTCCTCTGTACATGTCCGAACCATCTCAATTTAGCCTCTCTGACTTTGTCTCCAAAGCATCTTAAATAGGCTGTCCCTCTGATGTACTCATTCCTGATCCTATCCATCCTCGTTACTCCCAAAGAGAACCTCAACATTTTCATCTCTACTACCTCAAGCTCTGCCTCCCGTCTTTTCCCCAGGGCCACTGTTTCTAAACCATACAACATCGCTGGCCTCAACACCGTCTTGTACACTTTTCCGTTCATTCATGCTGATGCCTTCCCATCACACATCACACCAGACACTTTTCTCCAACCATTCCAACCTGCCTGCACACACTTCTTCACCTCTTTTCCACACTCTCCATTGCTCTGGATTGTTGAGCCTAAGTACTTAAAATCCTCTACCTTCCTTATCTATGCTCCCTGTCACCTCACCGTTCTTCTTGGGTCCTTCTCGTTCACACACATGTATTTTACTGCGGCTAACCTTCATTCCTCTCCTTTACAGGGCATACCTCCACCTCTCTAGATTTTCCTGCAGTAGTTCTCTGCTCTCACTACAGATCACAATGTCATTTGCAAACATCATAGTCCATGAAGATTCTTGTCTAACCTCGTCTGTCAGCCTGTCCATCACCATAGCAAACAAGAAGGGGCTCAGAGCTGACCCTTGATGCAGTCCCACCTCTACCTTGAACTCTTCTGTCACACCGACAGCATACCTCACTACATCTTACATCTCCCACACATGTCCTGGCAAGTGTGTGTGTGTGTGTGAGAGAGAGATACAGAGTGAGAGGGAGAGAGAGAGAGAGTGTGTGTGTGTGTGTGTGTGTGTGAGAGAGAGAAAGAGAGTGTGTGTGTGTGAGTGAGAGAGAGAGAGAGAGAGAGAGAGAGTTTGTGTGTGTGTGAGAGAGAGAGAGAGAGTGTGTGTGTGTGTGTGTGTGTGTGTGTGAGAGAGAGAGAGCGAGACAGAGAGAGACAGAGAGAGAGAGAAAGTGTGTGTGTGTGTGTGTGTGTGTGAGAGAGAGAGATAGTGTGTGTGTGTGTGAGAGAGAGAGAGAGCGAGACAGAGAGAGAGACAGAGAGAGAGAGAGAGAGTGTGTGTGTGTGTGTGTGTGTGTGTGAGAGAGAGAGCGAGACAGAGAGAGAAAGTGTGTGTGTGTGAGAGCGAGAGAGAGAGAGATAGAGAGAGAGAGTCGGAGAGGATGAGGACGCGCAGGGTAAGAGTGTTAATGTTTTAGGAAAGCAGAGGAAGATGATGAGGAGGATCCCGGGATCAGCGACTCAATACCGCGCACTGAGGAGCTGCTCACCTTCCGCAGGTACGAGACCGTTAGCAGTACTTATCACGCCGCTGTGATGGGCTGTCAATCACTACATTTCACATCACGTATTATCGCAAGGGCTTCGGTGTTCAAGCGCAGATGCAGTGTATCGGGATTTATTCGGCACCGACACTCAGTCGAACCCGGTGTTAGTTCGGCGCGAATGAACGAACCCGAGAGATTTGAGTGGAATCCTGCGAACTGGTGAATCGAACCCACCTCCAGACGTTTATTTAACTCCAATCATTAAGTGAAGATCTGAATTATTCATCCTCCTTCCGGTCGGAATGAAAGAACTCGGTGTGCGCTCAGCCAGCTCTGATGGAATTAATACCTCCAGGATGGTGATGAGACTCATCAGACCTGCAGAAATTAATCATAAACGAAGTTCCGGGCGGAACGGTGGTCCAGTGGTCCGCCTCGCAGCAACAAGCTCCTGTGTTCGAATCCCAGGGCCGGCGAGGGCTTTACCTGGGTTCTCCGGGGACTCCTGTTTCCTCCCACAGTCCCAAGACGGGCACTCCGATAATTGGCTCTTCCGAATTGTGTGGATGGTCGGTGGCCCTGCGATCAGCTTGTGAGGTGTTCTGGGTGTAGCCCACCCTTGCCCAGAGTCGGCTGAAATAGGCTCCAACCCCCTTCCATGAGTTTAGTAAGGAAAGCTAAGATTAAATAAATCCATAGTGACACAAACTCTGTTCAAATAAGTGAAGTTTCAATGTGTGAGAGGAGTGAGAGGAGTGAGGTGGTGTGAGGTGGAAACTGAACGAAACAATCATTTGATCATTTCAGGAATTTTCAGATATTACACCAGGTACGTTCCACAGGTGTTCCGGACCCATCGAGAAGAAATAGATTACTCAGGAGTTAATGAAGTATAAATTCATTGAATTTAATTTTAAGCAATAACTGGACATGAGGAATTTGAGTAGTTATGTTCAATGAGTGTAATAAAAATGGATTGAACTTTAAAAACATTTTAATTGGATACACAATTAAACTCTTTGTGAAGAGTGTGAAAAGATATATATATCATTTCATTTTTTGTAACCGCTTCATCCTAATTAGGGTCGCGGCGACTCAGGGCGAGGGCAGAGTACACCCTGGACAGCTCGCCAGGCCATCGCAGGGCGGAAACACGCTGACGGCTTTGCAGCTCCTCTTGTCGAAAGTCAGCAATGGTTCTTTTACATGAACCTCACACCATAGACAGTGACAGACACATGGCCGGCCTTTGATAAACCAGTTAGCTGCACTGGGGGCGGGCAGTGACAACCTTGTGCAGAGTGGGACTCGAACCCCCAACCTTTGGATCAGCGATCCGGCGCCTTATACCACTAGACCACCACTGCCCATATATATATATATATATATATATATATATATATATATATATATAAAATATACACACACACACGCGTGTGTGTGTGTGCGCGCTCGAAGCATCACTTTAACTTTAGAAATCCATCATTGTATTAAAAACCGGAAGTGTAATTCGGTGAGGATGTTCGGTGCGGGCTCGGAGTTTAGTTCTCCGGGTTCCAGGAGAGAGAATCCAAAATGAATCGAATCAATAAAGATTCAACACGAACACATCCCACATCCATCTGTCGTGATCTGCGGTGCGATCGGTTTTGATCGGATTTGTTATTTGATGGTGAACACGAGCTGTCCGCTATGGAGAAAGCGCTTCGTCCGAGTTTGTCTTCATTTCGAAATTTGCGCTCTGGATTTTCCCGATCCAGCCGAAAGAGGAAGGGCGTGCTCGGTGAGGGGAGTCCGTGCTGAGGGATCGATCATGCACACGGGGAAATCGGAAGTGCGCATCCGCTCGAAGTGCGCCGCGCTTTTGGGAATGCTCGGTCACCATCACGGCTTTTCTGACTTCACGGATCTGTGCTGGAAAGAAGACGAGCGCGTGGAGTGCGAACAGGACGCCGACCTCCGTCCTCCGAAAGCGACAGCGGCGGTGCTCCAAGGGAAGGAGCATCCCGGTAAAGCACACACAGCAAGCTTCTGCATGGCTCCAGGACAGGGACAAGGACAGGGGCAGGGACAGGGAGAAGGTAGGCTATTTGTTTTGTTTTGTTTTTGCATGTGAAACAACTTTCAGACAGAATCTGAAATTATTCAGGAGGGTGATGATGATGATGATGATTGAACACAAAATATGAAGTGACGTCAATATTTTATGAGTGGTGTAATTTATAGTTTAAACTCACTAAAGTCGACCATGGGTTTAAACAGTGTTTGTTATTTGGATCAGAACCGAACGGTCCTATTTAAAAACAGAAAACTGTGAGTGGATTACTCTACCGGCCCATCACGGATATTGTTATGTATTTAAAGGATGACATTAACCGTATTTGATGATATGACACTTTTTTAGTTTTCGTGATTAAGTGCTGGAGGTAAATGAACCTGAATGTGACATCACCATGACTCACATCACACCTTGAGATGCTTTAGTGTGTACAGCAGAACCCAAGAATGACAAGAAACGATGGTTGGTGGTTGATGCTAATTGCTATTACATGATGTTTTTGATCTATATGATGTTCTGACGTTATACGTCTTTCACACACACACACACACACACACTCACACACACACAGCACATGATTATCACTTCACCATCAGTTGTTTTGTGAAAGGGGCAGTGGTGGTCTAGTGGTATAGGGTGCTGGAGCGCTGATCCAAAGGTTGGGGGTTCGAGTCCCATTCTCCACAAGGTTGTCACTGTCCTCCCAGTGCGGCTAACTGGGTTATCAAAGGTGGGCCATGTCTCTCACTGTCTATGGTGAGAGGTTCATGTAAAAGAACCATTGCTGACTTTCGTAAAGAGGAGCTGCAAAGTCGTCAGCGTGTTTCTGTCCCTTGCTAAAAAGGGTTGTGACAGGAAGGGCATCAACCTAAAAACCTCTGCCAAATCAAACGTGCGAATCAGATGATTCACTATGGCGACTCCTGAGTAAAAGGGAAAAAGCCGAAAGGAAGACAGACAGACATCAGTTGTTTTGTGGATGTATCAGTTCATTTATTACACACTGTTTTACCGGTAGAGAACTCCGACCTCCTTGTGGAAATAAATACCTTCATATGATGGTAACTACACTGTAAAACCTGTACTACCCAAACACAAACAAACATAAGAGAATAATGTGGTGGAATGATTGGTTGTGGTAGATGCAGGATGGAGCATGTGTTTTCTGGAAAAAGCACTGAAGATAAAATAAAATATTGTGATAAAGTTCATTATTTTCTGTAATGTACTGATAAAAATTAAACTTTCATATATTTTACATTCATTGCACCCCAACTGAAATATTTCAGGTGTTTTATTGTTTTAATACTGATGATTTTGGCATACAGCTCATGAAAACCCAAAATTCCTATCTCAAAAAAAAATTCCTATCTCAAAAAATTAGCATATTACATCCGACCAATAAAAAAAAGTGTTTTTAAGACAAAAAAAGTCAACCTTCAAATAATTATGTTCAGTTATGCACTCAATACTTGGTCGGGAATCCTTTTGCAGAAATGACTGCTTCAATGCGGCGTGGCAGGGAGGCAATCAGCCTGTGGCACTGCTGAGGTGTTACGGAGGCCCAGGATGCTTCGATAGCGGCCTTAAGCTCATCCACAGTGTTGGGTCTGGTGTCTCTCAACTTTCTCTTCACAATATCCCACAGATTCTCTATGGGCTTCAGGTCAGGAGAGTTGGCAGGCCAATTGAGCACAGTAATACCATGGTCAGTAAATCATTTAGCAGTGGTTTTGGCACTGTGAGCAGGTGCCAGGTCGTGCTGAAAAATGAAATCTTCATCTCCATAAAGCTTTTCAGCAGATGGAAGCATGAAGTGCTCCAAAATCTCCTGATAGCTAGCTGCATTGACCCTGCCCTTGATAAAACACAGTGGACCAACACCAGCAGCTGACATGGCACCCCAGACCATCACTGACTGTGGGTACTTGACACTGGACTTCAGGCATTTGGGCATTTCCTTCTCCCCAGTCTTCCTCCAGACTCTGGCACCTTGATTTCCGAAAGACATGCAAAATTTGCTTTCATCCGAAAAAAGTACTTTGGACCACTGAGCAACAGTCCAGTGCTGCTTCTCTGTAGCCCAGGTCAGCCGCTTCTGCTGCTGTTTCTGGTTCAAAAGTGGCTTGACCTGGGGAATGCGGCACCTGTAGCCCAGTCCACTGCTTCCACAGGACCCCCAAGGTCTGGAATCGACCCATCTCCACAATCTTCCTCAGGGTCCGGTCACCTCTTCTGGTTGTGCAGCGTTTCCTGCCACACTTTTTCCTTCCCACAGACGTCCCACTGAGGTGGCTTGATACAGCACTCTGGGAACAGCCTATTCGCTCAGAGATTTCTTTCTGCGTCTTACCCTCTTGCTTGAGGGTGTCAATGATGGCCTTCTGGACAGCAGTCAGGTCGGCAGTCTTACCCATGATTGCGGTTTTGAGTAATGAACCAGGCTGGGAGTTTTAAAAGCCTCAGGAATCTTTTGCAGGTGTTTAGAGTTAATTGGTTGATTCAGATGATTAGCTTGTTTAGAGTACCTTTTCATGATATGCTAATTTTTGTGTGTGTGTGTGTGTGGCCTGTGTGTAACAAATACATACTTCAAGTGCAAAGACCACCACAAAGTCTCCTGGAGACACCCCAGATCTTGCCACTGGCTCCAGCTAGACCTTATCCTCACCAGGCACACGGATCTGAGCAGCGTTCTCCACACGAGAAGTTTCCATAGCGCAGACTGCGACACAGACCACACCCTCGTTGGAAGCAGGATACGGCTGACAACAAAGAGGATCCATCACTCTAAAACTAAAGGCCTCCCACACATCAACACCTGCTCCTCAAGGATCCCCAGCGAATCCAACTGTTTCATGGCACAGGCAAGGAGAAGTTGGCTTTGCAGACTCCTGGCAAAGACATCAACAGCAAGTGGAGATACTAAGAGATACTATCTACACAACAGCCCTCACCGCTTTTGGGAAAAAGGAGCGTCAGAGTGTAGACTGGTACGAGGCTCAATGGGAGGAGATGCAGCCTGTGACAGAAGCCAAGAGAACAAGACAGAAGCCCTCCGAGCATACAAGCAAAACCCCAGCACCAGTACTCGGGACACCCTCAAAGCTGCACGAAACAAGGCCCAGCAGACAGCCCGCCACTGTGCAAACGACTTCTGGCTAAACCTCTGCAGCAAGATCCAGATGGCACCTGACACTGGCAACACAATGGCCATGTACAATGGCATCAAGACAGCTACTGGCCCAACCACAATTAAGACTGCACCCCTCAAGACCAAGACCGGGGAGGTGATCACGGACCAAGGCAAGCTGCTTGAACGCTGGGTGGAACATTACCTGGAGCTGTACACAACCAAGAATGTGGTGATCGATGCAGCATTAAATGCCCTACCAGCTTACCTGTCATAGAGGATCTGGATTACCTGCCTTCAATGGACGAACTGGGCAAAGCCATTGATTGTCTGGCCTGTGGAAAAGCCCCTGGAAAGGATGGCATCCCCCTGAAGTCTTGAAGAGTGGCAAGCCAGCACTCCTGCAGCACCTCCATGAGCTGCTGTGCTTATGCTGGAAGGAAGGGTTCATCCCCCAGGATATGCGCGATGCAAACATCGTAACCCTCTACAAAAACAAGGGTGACCGCAGTGACTGTAACAGCTACCGTGGCATCTCCCTCCTTAGCATCATAGGGAAAGTCTTTGCTCGTGTTGTCCTTACTCGCCTTCAGATTCTTGCTTCCCGGGTGTACCCAGAATCGCAGTGTGGTTTCAGGGCAGGCCGATCCACAGTCGATATGATCTTCTTACTTCGTCAACTGCAAGAGAAGTGTCGGGAGCAGCAGAAGCCCCTGTACATTGCTTTCATAGACCTGACTAAAGCATTCGACCTGGTCAGCAGAAGCGGACTCTTCAGCCTCCTGCAGAAGATTGGATGTCCTCAAAGGTTACTTCATATCATGACCTCCTTTCACGAGGACATGCACAGCACAGTCTGCTTCAATGGTGGGACTTCTGCAGCTTTCCCAGTGAGCAGTGGTGTGAAGCAAGGCTGCGTCCTCGCACCGACACTCTTTGGGATATTCTTCTTGATGCTTCTTCAGTATGCCTTCTCTGACAGTGAGGAAGGCATCCATATCCACACCAGGTCAGATGGAAAATTGTTTAACATAGCTCGACTGCGTGCGAAGACGAAGGTGAGGCAGGTCCTCATCCGCGAGATGCTGTTTGCGGATGACGCTGCTCTGATGTCCCACAATGAGGCTGGTCTTCAAGAGCGAGTCAATCGCCTGTCCCATGCCTGTAATGAATTCGGACTGACCATCAGCCTGAAGAAGACAAACATCCTGGACCAGGGCACAAACACAGTCCCAACCATCAACATAAATAACACGCAGCTTGGAGGTCGTGGACTCCTTCACCTACCTGGGATCCACTATCACCAACACGCTCTCTCTTAACACAAAGATCTCATGCAGAATCGGGAAAGCCGCCGCAGTGATGTCCAAACTGAACAAGCGTGTATGGACCCAGCTAACAGAGAACACCAAGCTACGTGTCTACCAGGCCTGTGTACTCAGCACACTCCTTTATGGCAGTGAGGCCTGGTCCATGTACCCTGGTCAAGAAAAGCGGCTCAACAGCTTCCACCTCCGCTGTCTCAGGTGTCTGCTCCATATAAAATGGCAAGACAGAGTAACCAACACCGAGGTACTACAGCGTGCTGGCATGCCAAGTCTGCTCGCACTGCTGAGCCAGAGACGACTTAGGTGGTTGGGTCACGTACGGTGAATGGACGAGGGGCGCATCCATAAAGACATGTTGTATGGAGAGCTGAGTGAGGGCTCCAGCCGCCCAGGAAGACCACAGCTTCGGTACAAGGACGTGTGCAAAAGCGGGACATGAAATTATCTGGCATCGACAAAAACACCTGGGAAGGCACTGCTGAAACACGCCAGCTTTGGAAGACCACTGTCAATAAAGCTGAAACAAACAGAATAAACAAGCAGGCTGAGAAAAGAGCAAAGAGGAAAGAAGGGGCAGCCCCCACGGCACCTCAAAGCCCTTTCGTATGCAAATAATTGTTTAAGAAACTGTCACTCTACTTACGAAACTTCCATGTTACGAAAAGGTGCTGGAACGGATTAATTTCGGAAGTAGGGAGCCGACTGTATATATGCTTCCTGGTTGTCTGTCGATCCGACAAACACCGCCTATTCATGAATTCATTCCTTGTCTTGATTTGAAGGCTGTTCCCTTCAGGGGTCGCCACAGCAAACCATCCGCCTCCATCTCACCCTGTCCTCTGCATCTTCTTCTTTTACTCCGATGACCTTCATGTCCCTGATCACATTTGCTGTGGTTGTCCAGTCATCTGGAAGCACTTCCTGACCACCCAAAGCCTGTTTCAACTCCTCCTTGATGAAAACATGACCCTCTTCCTTTTTCAACTTCCACCACTTTGTCTTGTTGCTCTCTGCCTTTGCCTTCTTCACCTTCCTCACCATCAGCGGCATCTTGCACACCACCATCCTATGCTGTCTGGCAACACTCTCACCCACTACTACTTTGCAGTCACTGATTTCCTCCAAATTACATCGCCTACACAAGATGTAGTCTACCTGTGTGCTCCTACCTCCGCTTCTATAAGTCACCATATGCTCCTGTTTCTTCTTGAAGAAAGTATTCACCACAGCTATTTCCATCCTTTTTGCAAAATCGATCAACATCTGTCCTTCTGTGTTCCTGTCCTGGATACCAAATCTGCCCATCACTTCCTCATCCCCTCTGTTGCCTGCACCAACATGTCCGTTGAAGTCTGCACCAATGACCACTCTTTCACCTCTGGGCGTAATCTGTATCACTTCATCTAATTCACTCCAGAATCTCTCCTTATCTTCGAGCTCACATCCTACCTGTGGGGCATAAGCACTAACAACATTGAACATCACACCTTCAATTTCTCTCCTCCTTGAATCGCCACCTTATCGTGGTGGAGGGGTTTGCGT
This sequence comes from Plotosus lineatus, assembly GCA_024760905.1. NCBI lineage: Eukaryota > Metazoa > Chordata > Actinopteri > Siluriformes > Plotosidae > Plotosus > Plotosus lineatus. The sequence goes on from CM045743.1 coordinate 235,273, forward strand.
GACCTAATGATCCTAGGAGCTATGTTGTCGGGGGCAAATGCCCCTGGTAGGGTCACCCAAGGCAAACAGGTCCGGGGTGAAGGTCCAGACAAAGTGCGATTCAAAACAAACCCCTAAAGACACGAGACAACAAAGGAAGCAGTCTCCCTTGCCCGAACGCGGGTCACCGGGGTTCCCTCCTGGAGCCAGGCCCAGGGGAGGGGCTCGAAGGCGAGCGCCTGGTGGTCGGGCTTATGCCTATGGAGCCTGGCCGGGCCCAGCCCGAAAAGGAGACATGGGTCCGCCCTCCCATGGACCCGCCACCCGTGGGAGGAGTTTTAGGGGTCGGGTGCAGTGTGAGTTGGGTGGCAGCCAAAGGCATGGGTTCTGTCGGACTGATCCTCGGCTGCTTACTCTGACCTTCGGGACATGGAATGTCACCTCTCTGGCGGGAAAGGAGCCTGATTTGGTGCGTGAGGTGGAGAGATACTGACGAGATATAGTCGGGCTCACCTCAACGCATAGCTTGGGCTCTGGGACCATCCATCTCGAAAGAGGCTGGACCTTCTTCTATTCTGGAGTTGCTCATGGGGAGAGGCGGCGAGCCGGTGTGGGTATTCTTGTTGCCCCCCGTCTCGGTGCCCAAATGTTGGGGTTCTCCCCGGTTGACGAAAGGGTCGCTTCCCTCCGTCTTCGGGTGGAGGGGCGGGTCCTGACTGTTATTTGGGGGGTGTTGGAGAACGCTCCCTCGGGAGACTCGCTCGTTGTCTTGGGAGACTTCAACGCCCATGTGGGCAACGATAGTGTGACCTGGAAGGGTGTGATCGGTAGGTACGGCCTCTCCAGTCTGAATCCGAATGGTGTGTCGTTGTTGGACTTCTGTGCTCGTCATAGTTTGTCTATCACGAACACCATGTTCGAACATAAGGGTGTCCATAAGTGCACTTGGCACCCAGGACACCCGAGGTCGCAGTTCGATGATTGACTTTGTAGTCGTGTCGTCGGACTTGCGACCATATGTTCTGGACACTCGGGTGAAGAGAGGAGCTGAGCTGTCTTCCGATCACTACCTGGTGGTGAATTGGCTTCGGTGGTGTGGGAGGTTGCCTTCCAGACCTGGCAGGCCCAAGCGTGTAATCAGGGTCTGCTGGGAACGTTTGGCGGAGCCCCCTGTCCGAGAGGCCTTTAACTCCCACCTCCGGCAGAGCTACAACCACGTTCGGAGGAGGCGGGGACATGGAATCGAATGGGCCATGTTTCGTGCCTCCATTGCTGAGGCGGCAGCCCATAGCTGTGGCCGTAAGGTCGTCGGTGCTTGTCGTGGCGGTAATCCCGAACCCGGTGGTGGACAGAAGGGGCCGTCCAGCTGAAGAAGGAGGCCTATCGGGTTTTATTCGCCTGTGGGACTCCTGGCGCAGCAAGCGGTACCCGGCAGGCCAAGCGATGCTGCAGCCGAGGCTGTCGCAGATGCAAAATCTCGGGCGTGGGAGGAGTTCGGTGAGGGCCTGGAGAGTGATTATCGGTTGGCCTCAAAAGGTTCTGGGCCACCATCCGGCGCCTCAGGAGGGAAGCAGTTCTTCACAAACACTGTTTACGGTGTAGGAGGAGCTGCTTACCTTGACTGGGGATGTTGTTGAGAGGTGGAGGGAATACTTTGAGGACCTTCTCAATCCCACCAACACGCCCTCCGTGGAAGAGGAAGACCCTGGGGGTTCGGGTGAGGGTCCGCCCATCACTGGAGTGGAGGTCACAGACGTTGTCAAAAAGCTCCTCGGTGGTCGAGCTCCGGGGTTGGACGAGATCCGCCCGGAATATCTCAGGGCTCTGGATGTTGTCGGACTATCTTGGTTGACACGTCTCTGCAACATCGCGTGGTCATCGGGGGCTGTACCTCTGGATTGGCAAACTGGGGTGGTGGTCCCAATTTTTAAGAAGGGGAACCGGAGGGTGTGTTCCAATTATCGGGGAATTACACTCCTCAGCCTACCTGGGAAAGTCTATGCAGGGGTACTAGAGAGGAGGATCCGACCGATAGTCGAACCTCGGTTTCAGGAGGAACAATGTGGTTTTAGTCCTGGCCGCAGCACTCTTGACCAACTCTATACGCTCCACAGGATTCTGGAGGGGGCATGGGAGTTTGCCCAATCTGTCCACATGTGCTTTGTGGATTTGGAGAAGGCTTTCGACCGTGTCCTTCGAAAGATCTTGTGGGGCGTGCTCCGAGAATACGGCGTTCCGGATCCGTTGCTACGAGAGATTCGGTCGCTGTATCACCGGAGCCAGAGTTTGGTCCGTATTGGGAACAGCAGGTCGGATTCGTTTCCAGTGGGAGTTGGAGTCCGCCAAGGCTGTCCTTTGTCACCGATTCTGTTCATAATTTTTATGGACAGAATTTCTAGGCGCAGTCGAAGCGATGAGGGGTTCTGGTTTGGTGGCCATCGGATATCGTCTCTGATTTTTGCGGATGATGTTGTCCTTTTGGTTTCATCAAGTCGGGCACTCCAGCTCTCATTGGAGCAATTGCGAAGCAGCCGGGATGAAGATCAGTACCTCCAAGTCCGAGGCCATGGTTCTCAGTCCGACAATGGTGGAATGCACCCTCCGGGTCGGGAATGAGGTCCTGCCCCAAGTGGAGGAGTTTAAGTATCTTGGGGTCTTGTTTACGAGTGAGGGAAGGATGGAGCGAGAGATCGACAGACGGATCGCTGCAGCCTCTGCTGTTAAGCGGTGCCTGTACCGGTCCGTTGTGGTGAAAAAGGAGCTGAGCCGCAAGGCGAAGTCGATCTACGTTCCAACCCTCACCTATGGTCACGAGCTTTGGGTAATGACCGAAAGAACAAGATCACGGATACAAGCGGCTGAAATGAGCTTTCTTCGCCGGGTGGCGGGGTTCTCCCTTAGAGATAGGGTGAGAAGCTCCGCCATCCGGGGAGAGCTCGGAGTAGATCCGCTGCTCCTCCGCATTGAGAGGGGCCAGTTGAGGTGGCTCGGGCATCTGGTCAGAATGCCCCCCGGACGCCTCCCTGGTGTGGTGTTTCAGGCATGTCCAAACGGGAAAAGACCCCGGGGTCGACCTAGAACACGCTGGAGGGACTATATCTTATCTTCGAGCTCACATCCTAGCTGTGGGGCATAAGCACTAACAACATTGAACATCACACCTTCAATTTCTAACTTGAGACTCATCACTCTGTCTGACACTCTTTTCACTTCTAGAACATTCCTGACCAACTCCTCCTTCAAGATGACTCCTACTCCATTTCTCTTCCCATCCACACCATGAAAAAAACAGCTTAAACCTTGCTCCTAAGCTTTTAGCTTTGCTACCTTTCCACCTGGTCTCCTGAACACACAGTATGTCCACCTTCCTCCTCTGCATCATGTCAGCCAGCTCTCTATCTTTTCCTTGCATAGTTCCAACATTCAAAGTCCCTTCTCTCAGTCTCATGCCTTTCCTCTTCTCTCTCTGCCTACGGACACGCCTCCCGCCTCTCCTTCTTTGACGTCTTCGACCAACAGTAGTACAATTTGCACCAGCAGCCTGTTGGCTAACAGCACTGATGGCGGTCGTTGTTAATCCGGGCTTCGACCGATCCGGTATGAGATTTGTGTTCCGGTTTGCATTTTGTAGCTTGGCAAAAGTTTTATGCCGGATGCCCTTCCTGTCGCAACCCTCTGCATTTCTACTGGGGTCCCCCCCTGGATAGATGCCTGGGAAGGGGCACGAGGGCGAGCGATTGGTGGGTGGGCTTCTGCCCATGGAGCCCAGCCAGGCCTAGCCCGAAAAGGAGACATGAGTCCACCCTCCCATGGACCCACCACCTGTCGGAGGGACTGTAGGAGTCAGGTGCAATGTGAGTTGGGTGGCAGCTGAAGTCATAGGTTCTGTCGGACCAATCCTTGGTTACTGACTCTGACTCTTGGGACATGGAATGTCACCTCTTTGATGGGGAAGGAAAAGAGTGTGAGCTGGTGTGCATGAGGGGGAGAGATACTGACTAGATATAGTCGGGCTCACCTCAATGCCTAGCTTGGGCTCTGGAACCACCCATCTTGAGAGAGGCTGAGAGAGGCTGGACCTTATTCCATTCTGGAGTTGCTCATAGGGAGAAACAGCGAGCCGCTGTGGGTATCCTTGTGGAACTGATGAAGGTCGGTTAAGTAGGTTACTGAAGTGCTCTTGTCAGCGCGTGCTCAAGCCCTCTTGGTCTTTGATGAGGGCAGAACCATCTGAGGATGACGACGGTGAACAGCCTGAGGTGGAGGGGCCAAAAACTGTCTTCAAAGCGCTGAAGAATTTGTTGGAGTTGTGGGTATTGCATAGTGCTGGACTTTGGCGGCTTTATTCTGCCACCATTGGCCGTGCATCATTCAAAGGTCAGACTGGACCTTTGCCTGCAGAGTTTTAAATCTTTCACGCTTAGAGACTGAGGATGGATCATTCTACCACTCGATGTAGGCCATGTTTTTAGCGTGGAGGGCTTCTCTGATTTTGTCATTGTTTTCGTCAAACCAGTCTTCATGCAGTCTAGTTTTAACTCCAAGCACTTCTTTTGCAGTCTCAGCAATGGTATCCTTGAAAGAGGACCAGTTTTCCATCAAGTGCTTCTTTTGAACTTTGCCAGATGGATTGAGTTGTTGAGCCTGGTAACGTTGTAGGAGGCCCTGACAATTTTGGGTCGGTTTCTGTAAGGCAGTGTGATGTACAGTGACAATACAGCCCTGACCAGCCTGTGGTCAGTCCAGCATTCAGCACCTCTCATGGCACGGGTCACTTGGACGTCCCTGATGTCACGTTGTCGATCATGTGCCAGTTTTTAGACCGTGGGTGCATCCAAAAAAAGTATAAACTTGTCTGCCATCCTGAAGAAGGTGTTGGTGATACAAAGGCTGTGTTCTGCACACTTACTAAGGAGGAGCAGGCCGTTTTCAATGATTTTGCCTACACCATGTCTGCCCAGAATGCCTTTCCAGCTATTGTGGTTCATCGGCAAGACGTGTTTCGCTGAGTGCGGGAATGTCTCTCCAGTATCGCTGGAGCTCCTTTGCAACAACCGCTGTCCTTCTCTCTGATCTCAGTGTGCCAGCTCGGTCCAGAAGTGTTCGGACATTCCAGGCTCCCAGAATGAGCCTCTGGAGTTTTTTTCTTCTTTTGCATTGTTCGACCACTATGAGGATGAAGTCTGTCAGCCGCGGTAAGCTGACCAGACGCCAGAAGGGCAAGCATTTGTCTGGGGCACCTTTTCGAGCCCCCTCCTTCATGTGAGGGTGGGCAGTGCTGTCCTAAAGAGGCTGCCCAGTCGTCCACAGGTGCTGCCGAACTGTTCTGTTGCCCTTGGATTCAGAAACAGAGTTTCCCATGGACCGCCTGCATGCAGGTTTGTGACTACAACCGCCAGTGTTCATCTCCACCTGTTGCCCCGCATGCACCCATCACCGCAGGACTTGAGGGGTGTATGCTGACAGGTCAGTTGATGAGATCACATGCAAAACGTACCTGTGCGTGAAGGCTTTATAGTGAGAAGACCGTTGCACAGGGGCAATCCGACTCTCTCGGCCCGGGGAATCTTGATCCAGTGGCACGGGGAACCGTTACAATGGGAGACTGCCAGGCTGCAGTGGATGACCAGGACTTCTATCGGTGCCATATCCAGTTCAAGGCTCTCCACGACGCTTGCTGCCACCACCTTCACAACCGTTGGATCTCAGGTGATGATCTCTTCCGATTGTTCTGCTGGGAGTCAGACTTCACGTGCAGCAGGGCTGGCACAACCCGAACCTAACTCACTGAGGGTTTAAGAACCATCAGCTACCTTCACCTGGTTCAGCCGACTCGCCAAAACCGTTGTCCGGGGGGTGGTCGCTGTTGCATGCGTCAGCTTCGAGGAGCCACATGTGAAAGCTGAGTGCCAGGGGCTGCCCTGAGAAGGGCATGGCGTGCCCCCTGCCAAAAGGTACTATCTCTCCTTGCCACCCCGAACCCCCCGCGTGTAAAATATATACAGTTTATATCACGAGAATGCTAAAACATGTTCATCAGTTACATTTCAAATTAATTTATAGTGACATCGTGGTTAGCATGTCCGCCTCATGACAAGAAAGTCCTTGGTTCAACAACAGGGCTCAGTGAGAGTGTTTCTTTGTGGAGTTTGCATGGTACCCGCTTGCATGAATGGATTTCCTCAGGGTACTCCGGTTTCATTCCACAGTCCAAAAATATGTACTTTAGGCAATTTGTTGATCCAAGTTGCCCCGAGGTGTGAGTCAGAGTGTGCATAGTTGTACATATATGCTGGCCCTATGATGGAATGGGAAACTGTTCAGGGTGTACTGTTCCCTCATTCCAAGAGCCGGCCGAGCTGAACATGAAATGGATGGATGGATGCATTGAACAACACATTTAGTAAACAAGGAATTATTTGGTGCTTGATGGAAATATAGTTTCCTGAAAGCGACATACTGCTGTTCTTTATTGTACAGTTTCCTTTGAATCTGTGCAGTAAGGAATCTGTGATCCAGCACTGGCCATTGATGAAAAGGGAAAAAAGGCCTTATTGATTTCTTTAGGGACTTGACTGACAGGATGAAGAATGATCTTATAAACCAAGGAGGTGTGTTGGAGAAAGAGTTTCTATCTGAAGAGCTAAAATCAGCGCAGCTCCACTACCTTGCTGTCACCTCTTACTCAGCCTGTCAGTGACCTCATCATCACCATGACGTGTTTGCCAGTGAGTAGAGGAGCACTTCAGAGGGAAATCTCTCAAACTGATGTTAAAGTACAGAAACCACAATGAATGTTCTGAGCGTTCGGGATGATGTGAGCTCATCTCTAAAACTCGACCTCTTTCTCTGAAAATCTTGCCTATATTTCACTTTCGGGTGCTTTTTACATTCACAGCATTCAGCAGATGCTCTTACACAGAGCAACTTAAAGAAGTGCTTTAAAGTCACTATCAATGAATACAGATGCTCCCCGACTTACGTTTTTAATTGGTTCCGGATGGCCGAACAGAAGTTGAAACTGAACGTAAGTTGTTACAGTGACGTATGACGTGTGACGTCACTGTATAAATACCATTACCGTATCTCATAAAACACCCCTAAATAGTTATTATAAACATAACATTGTAAAATAATATCAAATATATCAAATAATATCAACATTAATTTCAAATAAATTAAATTCAAGCAAAATAATTTCAAATTGATAAATTTGAATCAAATTCACTCATCAAATATCAAATACAGTATCAAATACGTTTAAACGTTTCACATTCTCCATGGTGCAATCTTTCAGCTTGTAAATGGTTCCGATGGTCGCCGGATGGTCACTTGGCATGAAGCTGAGCTGAGTCACACATTACATGAAGCTGAGCTGACTCACTTGACATGAAGCTTAAAACAGCGAATCAATGCTTACAATATGTGAGGCGCTCAATACCAAAAGTAGTTTACTTGCTTGAAACAAAGTGCGGGTTATACAGACTTCCAATCTTTTAAGTGAGCAAGGGCGCCACTTCACCAGCAGAGCGGAGAGTTCTTTCTTTCTGTTTTTCATTCATTTTTCAACTCTCTTTGCTTCACTGAGTATGCATGGTAGATTGCGCCGATCTGAGCAGATAGTTAATTCTTCTCTGTGTATGAGACTTGCACCCATGCGAGTAGGCTTAGGCATATGCTTCTGACCAACTATATTTGCTAAGCATTACAAAAGTCCTCAAAACAGTGTAAACACAAAGATCACAGAGACAATGTCTTAACTCACTCTATATAACTGGTATATATCGGCGGCGGCGGTATGGTAGGCATTTGCGGGAGTGACTGCAAAGGCCCACCCGAGAGTGACAGTTTCTTAAACAATTACTGCATACAAAAGGGCTTTGAGGTGCCGTGGGGGCTGCCCCTTCTTTCCTCTTTGCTCTTTTCTCAGCTATGTTTATTCTGTCAGTTTCAGCTTTGTTGACCCCCTTGTTGACAGTGGTCTTCCAGAGCTCGCATTTTTCAGCAGTGCCTTCCCAGGTGTTGATGTCGATGCCAGATAATTTCATGTCCCGCGTGCACACGTCCACGTCCATGTCCTGCTGTGGTCTTCCTGTGCGGCGGGAACCCTCACTCAGCTCTCCATACAACATGTCTTTGGGGATGCGTCCCTCGTCCATTTACCGTACGTGACCCAACCACCTCAGTCATCTCTGGCTCAGCAGCGTGAGCAGACTTGGCATGCTAGCACGCTGTAGTACCTCGGTGTTGGTTACTCTGTCTTGCCATTTTATATGGAGCAGACACCTGAGACAGTGGAGGTGGAAGCTGTTGAGCCGCTTTTCCTGACGTGGACCAGGCCTCACTGCCATGAAGGAGTGTGCTGAGTACACAGGCCTGGGAGACACGTAGCTTGGTGTTCTCCGTTAGCTGGGTGTTACTCCATACACGCTTGTTCAGTTTGGACATTACTGCGGCGGCTTTCCCAATTCTGCATGAGATCTCTATGTCAAGAGAGAGCGTGTCCATGACCTCAAGCTGCGTGTTATTTATGTTGATGGTTGGGACTGTGTTTGTGCCCTGGGCCAGGATGTTTCTCTTCTTCAGGCTGATGGTCAGTCCGAATTCATTACAGGCATGGGACAGGCGATTGACTTGCTCTTGAAGACCAGCCTCACTGTGGGACATCAGTGCAGCGTCATCCGCGAACAGCATCTCGTGGATGAGGACCTGCATCACGTTCATCTTAGCGCACAGTCGAGCTTTGTTAAACAATTTTCCATCTGATCTGGTGTGGATAAGGATCCCTTCCTCACTGTCAGAGAAGCCATCCTGAAGAAGCTGTTTTATCACGGTGTGGATGGGAAGAGAAATGGAGTAGGAATCATCTTGAAGGAGGGGTTTGTCAGGAATGTTCTCGAAGTGAAAAGAGTTTCAGACAGCGTGATGAGTCTCAAGTTAGAAATTGAAGGCATGATGTTCAATGTTGTTAGTGCTTATGCCCCACAGACAGGATGTGAGCTAAAAGAGAAGGAGAGTTTCTGGAGTGAGTTAGATGAAGTGACCCAGAGCTGAGAGTGGTCATTGGTGCAGACTTCAATGGACATGTCGGTGCAGGAAACAGAGGGGACGAGGAAGTGATGGGCAGGTTTGGTCTCCAGGACAGGAACACAGAGGAAGTCAATGACTGCAAAGAAGTAGTGAGTGAGAGTGTTGCCAAACAGCATAGGATGGTGGTGTGCAGGATGACCCTGATGGTGAGGAAGATGAAGACGGCAAAGGCTGAGCAGAAGATAAAGTGGTGGAAGCTGAAAAAGGAAGAGTGTTGGTTGTCTTCAGGGAGGAGTTGAAACAGGCTTTGGGTGGTCAGGAAGTGATGAGTCAGGATGATGAGGTTAGAACTTCCAGGCAGAAGGCCTAGAGGAAGACCAAATAGAAGATTTAAGGATGTGGTGAAGAAGGACATGAAGATAAGTGGAGTAAGAGTAGAAGATGCAGAGGATAGGGTGAGATGGGGGCAGATCATTTGCTATGGCGCTGCCTGATGGGCAACAGCCAAAAGGAAAAGAAGAAGAAGAAGAGAGACTCTTTACTCCGTCTGACACTCTTTTCACTTCAAGAACATTCCTGACAAACCACTCCTTCAAGATGACGCCTACTCCATTTCTGGTCATACATTCCAGCACCCTGTTGGTTAACAGCACAGATGGCGTTGTTAACTCGGGCCTCGACTGATCCGGTATGAAATTCATTTTTATGATTCGAATTACAATTTTTGGCACAAATTTTTAAGCCAGATGCCCTTCCTGACTCAACCCTCTGCATTTATCCAGTCTTGGGACCGGCGTAAGGATGAACACTGGATTGTACCCCCCTGATGGCTGCATTGGGAATATAAGATTTATATATATATAGTTGATGAGCCATACAATGAAGCGATGGGAAAGAATAGTGGAAGCAAGACTAAGGGCAGAGGTCAGCATTTGTGAACAACAGTTTGGTTTCATGCCAACAAAGAGCACCACAGATTCAGTGTTTGCTTTGAGGATGTTAATAGAGAAGTACAGAGAAGGTCAGAAGGAGCTGCATTGTGCCTTTGTGGATCTGGAGAATGCATATGACAGGGTGCCGAGAGAAGAACTGTGTATGAGGAAGTCTGGAGTGACAGAGAAGTATGTTAGAGTGGTGCAGGACATGTATGAGAGATGTAAGACAGTGGTGAGGTGTGCTGTCGGTGTGACAGAAGAGTTCAAGGTGGAGGTGGGACTGCATCAAGGGTCAGCTCTGAGCCCCTTCGTGTTTGCGATGGTGATGGTTAAGCTAACAGACGGGTAAGACAAGAATCTCCATGGACTATGATGTTTGCAGATGACATTGTCTGCAGAGGCCAAGTGGAGGAAAATCTAGAGAGGTGGAGGTATGCCCTGGAAAGGAGGGGATTGAAGGTTAGTCTTAGTAAAACAGAATGCATGTGTGTGAACGACAAGGACCCAAGAGGAACTTTGAGGTTACAGGGGGCAGAGATAAAGAAGGTGGAGAATTTTAAGTACTTCGCCTCAACGATCCAGAGCAATGGAGATGTGGAAAAGAGGTGAAGAAGCGCGTGCAGGCAGGTTGGAATGGATGGAGAAAAGTGTCCGGTGTGATAGGAGAGTATCGGCAAGAATGAAGGGAAAAGTGTACAAGACGGTGATGAGATCAATGTTGTATGGTTTAGAGACAGTGGCCCTGGGGAAAAGACAGGAGTCAGAGTTGGAGGTAGCAGAGATGAAAATCTTGAGGTTCTCTTTGGGAGTAACGAGGATGGATAGGATCAGGAATGAGTTTAGGAAGAGGTTTTGGAGACAAAGTCAGAGAGGCTAGATTGAGATGGTTTGGACATGTACAGAGGAGGGATAGTGAGTACATTGGTCGTAGGATGCTGAGGTTGGAACGACAAGGCAAAAGACCGAGAGGAAGACCAAAGAGAAGATTTATGGATGCGGTGAAGGCGGACATGAAGGTCGTTGGAGTAAGAGTAGAAGATGCACAGGATAGGGATAGATGGAGGCAGATCATTTGCTGTGGCGACCCCTGAAGTCGAACAGCCGAAAGGAAAAGAAGATATATATGTATATATATATATATATATATATATATATATATATATATATATGTGTGTGTGTCAAATGGCTGTTGTGATGCGAAAAGTGTGGTAGTTGTGGTCGTAGTCGCTTGTCACCTCTCGCTTTCAACTAACACCGCTGGCTAGCAGCTTCCCTGTGAAAAGGGGAGCCGAGTGAGTAATTCTCTCCCTGCCAGTACATAGCCTCTCCACCATCAAGCCCCATGTCGTGCCTCCTCGCGGCGACACATGGTAACTGAGTACCTTGTGGACTCAGGCTGAACGACAGGGGACTCGGAGGAGGTTTGGCCCCCAGACATGCGGCATGCAGGCCCACCGGCGTGTGGACAGCAACGATGACCATGACACAAATCCCCAACGATGGGTGAAATAGTCCCACTGCCTTGTGGATTCTCTTGATTGGGAGAAGGCGAAGGAGTAAACCCTACAGAAATCCGGAGTGGCGCCCCTAAGGCAGTTGGTCTGAGGATTCCCCTACCTTTTGGCAACTCCTGCAGCTGCGCTGGTAACAAAATGTACTGGATCTTCCTTTCCTTTGAATGCTATCAGCGAGGCCGAGAGGGGGGACTTGACGTCTGGGCAGCACAAGTTCTCCACAGTTCCCGCCCAGGCTCGTAGCGCACTGGAGAGGACACTCCAGCGTTGATGCAAGACTTCGGCTCAACACGGAAAGTAGCAGTTACCGGTTAAAAGCTCATTCCGATTGGCGGAGGATACGGGTGCCTGGGGCTACTTCCGACAGTGGGAGACCATCGTGTGTCACTGGACAGCTAACGCCCGCTCCAAGCTGGGCAGCCCCCAGGCAGCTCTCCTGCCTTGGTGGGTTTTGCAGGGCTTAGGGACTGACCATCTCGACAAGCAAGCTGTAAATTCTGCACCAGGCAGACAAAAATGGATAGATACGAAGACTCCAGCTCTTCTGGAACGTACGGACTACGTGTCCTGGACTGACAAGTGATCTTCAGCAAATTGACGATGCCCGCAAGACTGCAGTCATCGACCATGAACTGACACGTCTGAATATTGACATTGCTTGTCGACAGGAAACCCGCCTGGCTGACATGGTACTATCAAAGAGGCCAACAACACCTTCTACTGCCAGGGCCTGCCACAAGACAACCCGAGACTGCATGGTGTCAAGAGCCAGTTTTCCGAGGCTCTGGATGATACAATTTCCAGGATCCCCAGCACTGAAGGACTTTACCTACTAGAAGACTTCAATGCTAGAGTGGGCGCCGACTGTGACACCTGGCCTTCCTGCCTTGGTCACCACGGCATAGGCAGGATGAATATGAGAATGGACAGAGGTTGTTGGAACTGTGCTGCCATCATGGCCTGTGTGTAACAAATACATACTTCAAGTGCAAAGACCGCCACAAAGTTTCCTGGAGACACCCTAGATCTTGCCACTGGCTCCAGCTAGACCTTATCCTCACCAGGCGCACGGATCTGAGCAGCGTTCTCCACACTAGAAGTTTCAATAGCGCAGACTGCGACACAGACCACACCCTCGTTGGAAGCAGGATACGGCTGACAACAAAGAGGATCCATCACTCGAAAACTAAAGGCCTCCCACACATCAACACCTGCTCCTCAAGGGATCCCCAGCGAATCCAACTGTTTCATGGCACAGTCAAGGAGAAGTTGGCTTTGCAGACTCCTGGCAAAGACATCAACAGCAAGTGGAGATACTAAGAGATACTATCTACACAACAGCCCTCACCGCTTTTGGGAAAAAGGAGCGTCAGAGTGTAGACTGGTACGAGGCTCACTGGGAGGAGATGCAGCCTGTGACAGAAGCCAAGAGAACAAGACAGAAGCCCTCCGAGCATACAAGCAAAACCCCAGCACCAGTACTCGGGACACCCTCAAAGCTGCACGAAACAAGGCCCAGCAGACAGACCGCCACTGTGCAAACGACTTCTGGCTAAACCTCTGCAGCAAGATCCAGATGGCAGTTGACACTGGCAACGCAATCGCCATGTACAATGGCATCAAGACAGCTACTGGCCCAATCACAATTAAGACTGCACCCCTCAAGACCAAGACCGGGGAGGTGATCACGGACCAAGGCAAGCAGCTTGAACGCTGGGTGGAACATTACCTGGAGCTGTACACAACCAAGAATGTGGTGATCGATGCAGCATTAAATGCCCTACCAGCTTACCTGTCATGGAGGATCTGGATTACCTGCCTTCAATGGACGAACTGGGCAAAGCCATTGATTGTCTGGCCTGTGGAAAAGCCCCTGGAAAGGATGGCATCCCCCCTGAAGTCTTGAAGAGTGGCAAGCCAGCACTCCTGCAGCACCTCCATGAGCTGCTGTGCTTATGCTTGAAGGAAGGGTTCATCTCCCAGGATATGCCCGATGCAAACATCGTAACCCTCTACAAAAACAAGGGTGACCTCAGGGACTGTAACAGCTACCGTGGCATCTCCCTCCTTAGCATCATAGGGAAAGTCTTTGCTCGTGTTGTCCTTACTCGCCTTCAGATTCTTGCTTCCCGGGTGTACCCAGAATCGCAGTGTGGTTTCAAAGCAGGCCGATCCACAGTCGATATGATCTTCTCACTTCGTCAACTGCAAGAGAAGTGTCGGGAGCAGCAGAAGCCCCTGTACATTGCTTTCGTAGACCTGACTAAAGCATTCGACCTGGTCAGCAGAAGCGGACTCTTCAGCCTCCTGCAGAAGATTGGATGTCCTCAAAGGTTACTTCATATCATGACCTCCTTTCACGAGGACAATGCACAGCACAGTCTGCTTCAATGGTGGGACTTCTGCAGCTTTCCCAGTGAGCAGTGGTGTGAAGCAAGGCTGCGTCCTCGCACCGACACTCTTTGGGATATTCTTCTTGATGCTTCTTCAGTATGCCTTCTCTGACAGTGAGGAAGGGATCCATATCCACACCAGGTCAGATGGAAAATTGTTTAACATAGCTCGACTGCGCGCTAAGAAGAAGGTGAGGCAGGTCCTCATCCGCGAGATGCTGTTTGCGGATGACGCTGCACTGATGTCCCACACTGTGGCTGGTCTTCAAGAGCGAGTCAATCGCCTGTCCCATGCCTGTAATGAATTCGGACTGACCATCAGCCTGAAGAAGACGAACATCCTGGACCAGGGCACAAACACAGTCCCAACCATCAACATAAATAACACGTCATTGAGGTCATGGACTCCTTCACCTACCTGGGATCCACTATCACCAACACGCTCTCTCGACACAGAGATCTCATGCAGAATCGGGAAAGCCGTCGCAATGATGTCCAAACTGAACTGTGTGGAGTAATACCCAGCTAACAGAGAACACCAAGCTACGTGTCTACCAGGCCTGTGTGCTCAGCACACTCCTTTATGGCAGTGAGGCCTGGTCCATGTACGCTGGTCAGGAAAAGCGGCTCAATAGCTTCCACCTCCGCAGTCTCAGGCGTCTGCTCCATATAAAATGGCAAGACAGAGGAACCAACACCGAGGTACTACAGCGTGCTGGCATGCCAAGTCTGCTCTCACTGCTGAGCCAGAGATGACTTAGGTGGTTGGGTCACGTACGGCAAATGGACGAGGGACGCATCCCTGAAGACATGTTGTATGGAGAGCTGAGTGAGGGTTCCCGCCGCACAGGAAGACCACAGCTTCCGTACAAGGACGTGTGCATGCGGGACATGAAATTATCTGGCATCGACATCAACACCTGGGAAGGCACTGCTGAAACATGCCAGCTCTGGAAGACCACTGTCAACAAGGGGGTCAAAAAAGCTGGAACGAACAGAATAAACATAGCTGAGAAAAGAGCAAAGAGGAAAGAAGGGGCAGCCCCCACGGCACCTCAAAGCCCTTTTGTATGCAGTAATTGTTTAAGAAACTGTCACTCTCGGGTGGGCCTTTGCAGTCACTCCCGCAAATGCCTACCATAGCGCTACACCATCGTCTCTCGAGACGTACGGCTGCCGCCGCCGCCGCCGATATACACTAGTTATACAGAGTGAGTTAAGACATTGTCTCTGTGATCTTTGTGTTTACACTGTTTTGAGGACTTTTGTAATGCTAATCCTTCCCTCACTCGTAAACAAGACCCCAAGATACTTAAACTCCTCCACTTGGGGCAGACCTCATTCCCGACCTGGAGGGTGCATTCCACCATTCTCCGACTGAGAACCATGGCCTCGGACTTGGAGGTACTGATCTTCATCCCGGCTGCTTCGCACTCAGCTGCGAATCGCTCCAATGAGAGCTGGAGGGCCCGACTTGATGAAGCCAAAAGGACAACATCATCCGCAAAAAGCAGAGACGATATCCGATGGCCACCAAACCAGAACCCCTCATCGCCTCGACTGCGCCTAGAAATTCTGTCCATAAAAATTATGAACAGAATCGGTGACAAAGGACAGCCTTGGCGGACTCCAACTCCCACTTGAAACGAATCCGACCTGCTGTTACCAATACGGACCAAACTCTGGCTCCGGTGATACAGCGACCGAATCGCTCGTAGCAACGGATCCGGAACGCCGTATTCTCGGAGCACGCCCCACAAGATCTTTCGAGGGACACAGTCGAAAGCCTTCTCCAAATCCACAAAGCACATGTGGACAGATTGGGCAAACTCCCATGCCCCCTCCAGAATCCTGTGGCGCGTATAGAGTTGGTCAAGAGTGCTGCGGCCAGGACGAAAACCACATTGTTCCTCCTGAATCCGAGGTTCGACTATCGGTCAGATCTTCCTCTCTCGTACCCCTGCATAGACTTTCCCAGGTATGCTGAGGAGTGTAATTCCCCGATAATTGGAACACACCCTCCGGTCCCCCCTTCTTAAAAATTGGGACCACCACCCCAGTTTGCCAATCCCCCGATGACCACGCGATGTTGCAGAGACGTGTCAACCAAGATAGTCCGACAACATCCAGAGCCCTGAGATATTCCGGGCGGATCTCGTCCAACCCCGGAGCTCGACCACCGAGGAGCTTTTTGACAACGTCAGTGACCTCCACTCCAGTGATGGGCGGACCCTCACCCGAACCCCCAGGGTCTTCCTCTTCCACGGAGGGCGTGTTGGTGGGATTGAGAAGGTCCTCAAAGTATTCCCTCCACCTCTCAACAACATCCCCAGTCAAGGTAAGCAGCTCCCCTCCTACACCGTAAACAGTGTTTGTGAAGAACTGCTTCCCCCTCCTGAGGCGTCGGATGGTGGCCCAGAACCTTTTTGAGGCCAACCGATAATCACTCTCCAGGCCCTCACCGAACTCCTCCCACGCCCGAGATTTTGCATCTGCGACAGCCTCGGCTGCAGCACGTTTGGCCTGCCGGTACCCGTTTGCTGCGTCAGGAGTCCCACAGGCGAATAAAACCCGATAGGCCTCCTTCTTCAGCTGGACGGCCCCCTTCTGTCCACCACCGGGTTCGGGGATTACCGCCACGACAAGCACCGACGACCTTACGGCCACAGCTATGGGCTGCCGCCTCAGCAATGGAGGCACGAAACATGGCCCATTCGGATTCCATGTCCCCCGCCTCCTCCGGAACGTGGTTGTAGCTCTGCCGGAGGTGGGAGTTAAAGGCCTCTCGGACAGGGGGCTCCGCCAAACGTTCCCAGCAGCCCCTGATTACACGCTTGGGCCTGCCAGGTCTGGAAGGCAACCTCCCACACCACCGAAGCCAACTCACCACCAGGTAGTGATCGGTAGACAGCTCAGCTCCTCTCTTCACCCGAGTGTCCAGAACATATGGTCGCAAGTCCGATGACACGACTACAAAGTCAATCATCGAACTGCGACCTCGGGTGTCCTGGTGCCAAGTGCACTTATGGACACCCTTATGTTCGAACATGGTGTTCGTGATAGACAAACTATGACGAGCACAGAAGTCCAACAACGACACACCATTCGGATTCAGACTGGAGAGGCCGTACCTACCGATCACACCCTTCCAGGTCACACTATCGTTGCCCACATGGGCGTTGAAGTCTCCCAAGACAACGAGCGAGTCTCCCGAGGGAGCGTTCTCCAACACCCCCCAAATAACAGTCAGGACCCGCCCCTCCACCCGAAGACGGAGGAAGCGACCCTTTCGTCAACCGGGGAGAACCCCAACATTTGGGCACCGAGACGGGGGGCAACAAGAATACCCACACCGGCTCGCCGCCTCTCCCCATGAGCAACTCCAGAATAGAAGAAGGTCCAGCCTCTTTCGAGATGTATGGTCCCAGAGCCCAAGCTATGCGTTGAGGTGAGCCCGACTATATCTCGTCAGTATCTCTCCACCTCACGCACCAAATCAGGCTCCTTTCCCGCCAGAGAGGTGACATTCCATGTCCCGAAGGTCAGAGTAAGCAGCCGAGGATCAGTCCGACAGAACCCATGCCTTTGGCTGCCACCCAACTCACACTGCACCCGACCCCTAAAACTCCTCCCACGGGTGGTGGGTCCATGGGAGGGCGGACCCATGTCTCCTTTTCGGGCTGGGCCCGGCCAGGCTCCATGGGCATAAGCCCGACCACCAGGCGCTCGCCTTCGAGCCCCTCCCCTGGGCCTGGCTCCAGGAGGGAACCCCGGTGACCCGCGTCCGGACAAGGGAGACTGCTTCCTTTGTTGTCTCGTGTCTTTAGGGGTTTGTTTTGAATCGCACTTTGTCTGGACCTTCACCCCGGACCTGTTTGCCTTGGGTGACCCTACCAGGGGCATTTGCCCCCGACAACATAGCTCCTAGGATCATTAGGTCACGCAAACCCCTCCACCACGATAAAGTGGCGATTCAAGGAGGAGAGAAATTGAAGGTGTGATGTTCAATGTTGTTAGTGCTTATGCCCCACAGGTAGGATGTGAGCTCGAAGATAAGGAGAGATTCTGGAGTGAATTAGATGAAGTGATACAGATTACGCCCAGAGGTGAAAGAGTGGTCATTGGTGCAGACTTCAACGGACATGTTGGTGCAGGCAACAGAGGGGATGAGGAAGTGATGGGCAGATTTGGTATCCAGGACAGGAACACAGAAGGACAGATGTTGATCGATTTTGCAAAAAGGATGGAAATAGCTGTGGTGAATACTTTCTTCAAGAAGAAACAGGAGCATATGGTGACTTATAGATGCGGAGGCAGGAACACACAGGTAGACTACATCTTGGGTAGGCGATGTAATTTGAAGGAAGTCAGTGACTGCAATGTAGTAGCGGGTGAGAGTGTTGCCGGACAGCATAGGATGGTGGTGTGCAAGATGCCGCTGATGGTGAGGAAGGTGAAGAAGGCAAAGGCAGAGAGCAACAAGACAAAGTGGTGGAAGTTGAAAAAGGAAGAGGGTCATGTTTTCATCAAGGAGGAGTTGAAACAGGCTTTGGGTGGTCAGGAAGTGCTTCCAGATGACTGGACAACCACAGCAAATGTGATCAGGGACATGAAGGTCATCGGAGTAAAAGAAGAAGATGCAGAGGACAGGGTGAGATGGAGGCGGATGGTTTGCTGTGGCGACCCCTGAAGGGAACAGCCTTCAAATCAAGACAAGGAATGAATTCATGAATAGGCGGTGTTTGTCGGATCGACAGACAACCAGGAAGCATATATACAGTCGGCTCCCTACTTCCGAAATTAATCCGTTCCAGCACCTTTTTCGGAACATGGAAGTTTCGTAAGTAGAGTGACAGTTTCTTAAACAATTATTGCATACGAAAGGGCTTTGAGGTGCCGTGGGGGCTGCCCCTTCTTTCCTCTTTGCTCTTTTCTCAGCTCGCTTGTTTATTCTGTTTGTTTCAGCTTTATTGACAGTGGTCTTCCAAAGCTGGCGTGTTTCAGCAGTGCCTTCCCAGGTGTTTTTGTCGATGCCAGATAATTTCATGTCCCGCTTGCACACGTCCTTGTACCGAAGCTGTGGTCTTCCTGGGCGGCTGGAGCCCTCACTCAGCTCTCCATACAACATGTCTTTATGGATGCGCCCCTCGTCCATTCACCGTACGTGACCCAACCACCTAAGTTGTCTCTGGCTCAGCAGTGCGAGCAGACTTGGCATGCCAGCACGCTGTAGTACCTCGGTGTTGGTTACTCTGTCTTGCCATTTTATATGGAGCAGACACCTGAGACAGCGGAGGTGGAAGCTGTTGAGCCGCTTTTCTTGACCAGGGTACATGGACCAGGCCTCACTGCCATAAAGGAGTGTGCTGAGTACACAGGCCTGGTAGACACGTAGCTTGGTGTTCTCTGTTAGCTGGGTCCATACACGCTTGTTCAGTTTGGACATCACTGCGGCGGCTTTCCCGATTCTGCATGAGATCTTTGTGTTCAGAGAGAGCGTGTTGGTGATAGTGGATCCCAGGTAGGTGAAGGAGTCCACGACCTCCAAGCTGCGTGTTATTTATGTTGATGGTTGGGACTGTGTTTGTGCCCTGGTCCAGGATGTTTGTCTTCTTCAGGCTGATGGTCAGTCCGAATTCATTACAGGCATGGGACAGGCGATTGACTCGCTCTTGAAGACCAGCCTCAGTGTGGGACATCAGTGCAGCGTCATCCGCAAACAGCATCTCGCGGATGAGGACCTGCCTCACCTTCGTCTTAGCACGCAGTCGAGCTATGTTAAACAATTTTCCATCTGACCTGGTGTGGATATGGATGCCTTCCTCACTGTCAGAGAAGGCATACTGAAGAAGCATCAAGAAGAATATCCCAAAGAGTGTCGGTGCGAGGACGCAGCCTTGCTTCACACCACTGCTCACTGGGAAAGCTGCAGAAGTCCCACCATTGAAGCAGACTGTGCTGTGCATGTCCTCGTGAAAGGAGGTCATGATATGAAGTAACCTTTGAGGACATCCAATATTCTGCAGGAGGCTGAAGAGTCCGCTTCTGCTGACCAGGTCGAATGCTTTAGTCAGGTCTATGAAAGCAATGTACAGGGGCTTCTGCTGCTCCCGACACTTCTCTTGCAGTTGACGAAGTGAGAAGATCATATCGACTGTGGATCGGCCTGCCCTGAAACCACACTGCGATTCTGGGTACACCCGGGAAGCAAGAATCTGAAGGCGAGTAAGGACAACACGAGCAAAGACTTTCCCTATGATGCTAAGGAGGGAGATGCCACGGTAGCTGTTACAGTCACTGCGGTCACCCTTGTTTTTGTAGAGGGTTACGATGTTTGCATCGCGCATATCCTGGGGGATGAACCCTTCCTTCCAGCATAAGCACAGCAGCTCATGGAGGTGCTGCAGGAGTGCTGGCTTGCCACTCTTCAAGACTTCAGGAGGGATGCCATCCTTTCCAGGGGCTTTTCCACAGGCCAGACAATCAATGGCTTTGCCCAGTTCGTCCATTGAAGGCAGGTAATCCAGATCCTCCATGACAGGTAAGCTGGTAGGGCATTTAATGCTGCATCGATCACCACATTCTTGGTTGTGTACAGCTCCAGGTAATGTTCCACCCAGCGTTCAAGCTGCTTGCCTTGGTCCGTGATCACCTCCCGGTCTTGGTCTTGAGGGTGCAGTCTTAATTGTGATTGGGCCAGTAGCTGTCTTGATGCCATTGTACATGGCGATTGCGTTGCCAGTGTCAACTGCCATCTGGATCTTGCTGCAGAGGTTTAGCCAGAAGTCGTTTGCACAGTGGCGGTCTGTCTGCTGGGCCTTGTTTCGTGCAGCTTTGAGGGTGTCAGTACTGGTGCTGGGGGTTTGCTTGTATGCTCGGAGGGCTTCTGTCTTGTTCTCTTGGCTTCTGTCACAGGCTGCATCTCCTCCCAGTGAGCCTCGTACCAGTCTACACTCTGACGCTCCTTTTTCCCAAAAGCGGTGAGGGCTGTTGTGTAGATAGTATCTCTTAGTATCTCCACTTGCTGTTGATGTCTTTGCCAGGAGTCTGCAAAGCCAACTTCTCCTTGACTGTGCCATGAAACAGTTGGATTCGCTGGGGATCCCTTGAGGAGCAGGTGTTGATGTGTGGGAGGCCTTTAGTTTTCGAGTGATGGATCCTCTTTGTTGTCAGCCGTATCCTGCTTCCAACGAGGGTGTGGTCTGTGTCGCAGTCTGCGCGATGGAAACTTCTCGTGTGGAGAACGCTGCTCAGATCCGTGCGCCTGGTGAGGATAAGGTCTAGCTGGAGCCAGTGGCAAGATCTGGGGTGTCTCCAGGAGACTTTGTGGTGGTCTTTGCACTTGAAGTATGTATTTGTTACACACAGGCCATGATGGCAGCACAGTTCCAACAACCTCTGTCCATTCTCATTCATCCTGCCTATGCCGTGGTGACCAAGGCAGGAAGGCCAGGTGTCACAGTCGGCGCCCACTCTAGCATTGAAGTCTTCTAGTAGGTAAAGTCCTTCAGTGCTGGGGATCCTGGAAATTGTATCTTCCAGAGCCTCGTAAAACTGGCTCTTGGCCTCTGGGGTGGAAGTGAGTGTTGGTGCATAGATGCTGAGGAGATTTACAAAAGCTGCAGTTGTAGAGAGGCGTAAAGTGAGGATTCTCTCTGAACCACTGGTAGGAGGTTCAATCACCGTCGTCAATGAGTTCTTCACAGCGAACCCTACCCCATGCAGTTTCGGGTCGTCTTGTGGCAGGCCCTGCCAGTAGAAGGTGTAGTTGGCCTCTTTGATAGTACCACTGTCAGCCAGGCGTACAGGTGTCCTGTCGACAAGCAATGTCGATATTCAGACGTGTCAGTTCATGGTCGATGACTGCAGTCTTGCGGGCATCGTCAATTTGCTGAAGATCACTTGTCAGTCCAGGACACATAGTCCGTACGTTCCTGAAGAGCTGGAGTTTTCGTATCTATCCATTTTTGTCTGCCTGGTGCAGAATTTACAGCTTGCTTGTCGAGCTGGTCACTCCCTAAGCCCTGCACACCCACCAAGGCAGGAGAGCTGTGGCAGGACAGCACCTTACTGTCTGGGGGCTGCCCAGCTTGGAGCGGGTGGGAGCAGTCCAGTGAGACACGATGGTCTCTCCCAATGTCGGAAGTAGCCCCAGGCACCCGTATCCTACGCCAATCGGAATGAGCTTTTAACCGGTAACTGCTACTTTCCGTGTTGAGCCGAAGTCTTGCATCAACGCTGGAGTGTCCTCTCCAGTGCGCTACGAGCCTGGGCGGGAACTGTGGAGAACTTGTGCTGCCCAGACGTCAAGTCCCCCCCTCTCGGCCTCGCTGATATCATTCAAAGGAAAGGAAGATCCAGTACATTTTGGTACCAGCGCAGCTGCAGGAGTTGCCAGAAGGTAGGGGAATCCTCAGACCAACTGCCTTAGGGGCTCCACTCCGGATTTCTGTAGGGTTTACTCCTTAGCCTTCTCCCAATCAAGAGAATCCACAAGGCTATTTCACCCATAGTTGGGGATTTGTGTCATGGGCATCAGGGCGTGTCCACATGCCGGTGGGCCTGCATGCCTCATGTCTGGGGGCCAAACTTCCTCCGAGTCCCCTGTAGTTCAGCCTGAGTCCACAAGGAACTCAGTTACCATGTGTCGCCGCGAGGAGGCATGACATGGGGCTTGATGGTGGAGAGGCTCTGTACTGGCAGGGAGAGAATTACTCACTCGGGCTCCCCTTTTGACAGGGAAGCTGCTAGCCAGCGGTGTTAGTTGAAAGTGCGAGAGGTGACAAGCTACTACGACCACAACTACCACACTTTGCGCATCACAACAGCCATTTGACACATACACACACACACACACACACACATATATATATATGTATATATATACATATATCTTCTTCTTTTCCTTTCGGCTGTTCCCTTCAGGGGTCGCCACAGCAAATGATCTGCCTCCATCTCTCCCTATCCTCTGCATCTTCTACTCTAACTCCAACGACATTCATGTCCGCCTTCACCGCATCCATAAATCTTCTCTTTGGTCTTCCTCTCGGCCTTTTGCCTTGTAAGTTCCAACCTCAGCATCCTACGACCAATGTACTCACTATCCCTCCTCTGTACATGTCCAAACCATCTCAATCTAGCCTCTCTGACTTTGTCTCCAAAACCTCTTACTAAACTCATTCCTGATCCTATCCATCCTCGTTACTCCCAAAGAGAACCTCAACATTTTCATCTCTGGTACCTCCAACTCTGCCTCCTGTCTTTTCCCCCGGGCCACTGTCTCTAAACCATACAACATTGCTGGCCTCATCACCGTCTTGTACACTTTTCCCTTCATTCTTGCCGATACTCTCCTATCACACCGGACACTTTTCTTCATCCATTCCAATGGATGATTCATGATCCATGGAGATTCTTGTCTAACCCGTCTGTTAGCCTGTCCATCACCATAGCAAACACGAAGGGGCTCAGAGCTGACCCTTGATGCAGTCCCACCTCCACCTTGAACTCTTCTGTCACACCGACAGCACACCTCACCACTGTCTTACATCTCTCATACATGTCCTGCACCACTCTAACAAACTTCTCTGTCACTCCAGACTTCCTCATGCTATTGCACAGTTCTTCTCGCGGCACCCTGTCATATGCTTTCTCCAGATCCACAAAGGCACAATGCAGCTCCTTCTGACCTTCTCTGTACTTCTCTATTAACATCCTCAAAGCAAACACTGCATCTGTGGTGCTCTTTCTTGGCATGAAACCAAACTGTTGTTCACAAATGCTGACCTCTGCCCTTAGTCTTGCTTCCACTATTCTTTCCCATAGCTTCATTGTATGGCTCATCAACTTTAATATATATATATATATTTCTTATATTCCCAATGCAGCCATCAGGGGGGTACAAGCCAGTGTTCATCCTTACGCCGGTCCCAAGACTGGATAAATGCAGAGGGTTGAGTCAGGAAGGGCATCTGGCTTAAAAATTTGTGCCAAAAATTGTAATTCGAATCATAAAAATGAATTTCATACCGGATCAGTCGAGGCCCGAGTTAACAACGACCGCCATCTGTGCTGTTAACCAACAGGGTGCTGGTGGAAATTGGACTACTGTTGGACGAAAAAAAAGAGGCGGAAGGTGTGTCCGTAGGCAGTAGGAGAAGAGGAAAAGCATGAGTCGAGAACTGAGAATAGGGACTTTGAATGATGGAACAAAAAAAATGTAAAGAGCTGGCTGACATAATGCAGAGGAGGAAGGTGGACATACTGTCTATTCAGGAGCCCAGGTGGAAAGGTAGTAAAGCTAGAAGCCAAGGAGCAGGGTTTAAGCTGTTTTAGCATGGTATGATGGGCCCAGAAATGGAGTAGGCGTCATCTTGAAGGAGTGGTTTGTCAGGAATGTTCTTGAAGTGAAAAGAGTGTCAGACGGAGTAAAGAGTCTCTCTTCTTCTTCTTCTTTTCCTTTTGGCTGTTCCCATCAGGCATCGCCATAGCAAATGATCTGCCTCCATCTCACCCTATCCTCTGCATCTTCTATTCTTACTCCACTTATCTTCATGTCCTTCTTCACCACATCCATAAATCTTCTATTTGGTCTTCCTCTAGGCCTTCTGCCTGGAAGTTCTAACCTCAGCATCCTCCTACCAAGATATTTACTATCCCTCCTCTGTACATGTCCAAACCATCTCAATCTGATCTCTCTGACTTTGTCTCCAAAACATCTTTCATGTTCTGTCCCTCTGATGTACTCATTCCTGATCCTATCCATCCTTGCTACTCCCAAAGACAACCTCAACATTTTCATCTCTGCTACATCCAGCCGGTAGCGTAGTGGTTAGGGTTCTGCGCTCATGATCAGGAGGTTGTGAGTTCGAATTCCACTGAGACCCTCACTGTGCTAAGACCCCCGGGCAAGGTCTCTCAACCACAAGTCTGATCACATTAGCTGTAGTTGTCCAGTCATCTGCAAGCACTTCCTGACCACCCAAAGCCTGTTTCAACTCCTCCCTGAAGACAACCCAACACTCTTCCTTTTTCAGCTTCCACCACTTTGTCTTCTGCTCAGCCTTTGCCGTCTTCACCTTCCTCACCATCAGGGTCATCCTGCACACCACCATCCTATGCTGTTTGGCAAC
This sequence comes from Plotosus lineatus, assembly GCA_024760905.1. NCBI lineage: Eukaryota > Metazoa > Chordata > Actinopteri > Siluriformes > Plotosidae > Plotosus > Plotosus lineatus. Next base: position 260,256 of record CM045743.1, read on the forward strand.
ACTCTCACTCACTTCTTTGCAGTCATTGACTTCCTCCAAATTACATTGCCTACACAAGATGTAGTCTGACTGTGTGCTCCTACCTCCACTTTTATAAGTCACCCTATGCTCCTGGCTCTTCTGGAAGAAAGTATTTACCACAGCCATTTCCATCCTTTTTGCAAAATCGATCAACATCTGTCCTTCTGTGTTCCTGTCCTGGATACCAAACCTGCCCATCACTTTCTCGTCCCCTCTGTTTCCTGCACCGACATGTCCATTGAAGTCTGCCCCAATGACCACTCTCACCTCTGGGGGTACTCTGCATCACTTCATCAAAGTCACTCCAGAATCTCCTTCTCTTCTAGCTCACATCCTGTCTGTGGGGCATAAGCACTAACAACATTGAACATCATGCCTTCAATTTCTAACTTGAGACTCATCACGCTGTCTGAAACTCTTTTCACTTCTAGAACATTCCTGACAAACCCCTCCTTCAAGATGATTCCTACTCCATTTCTCTTCCCATCCACACCGTGATAAAACAGCTTCTTCAGTATGGCTTCTCTGACAGTGAGGAAGGGATCCTTATCCACACCAGATCAGATGGAAAATTGTTTAACAAAGCTCGACTGTGCGCTAAGATGAACGTGATGCAGGTCCTCATCCACGAGATGCTGTTCGCGGATGACGCTGCACTGATGTCCCACAGTGAGGCTGGTCTTCAAGAGCAAGTCAATCGCCTGTCCCATGCCTGTAATGAATTCGGACTGACCATCAGCCTGAAGAAGAGAAACATCCTGGCCCAGGGCACAAACACAGTCCCAACCATCAACATAAATAACACGCAGCTTGAGGTCATGGACTCCTTCACCTACCTGGGATTCACTATCACCAACACGCTCTCTCTTGACATAGAGATCTCATGCAGAATTGGGAAAGCCGCCGCAGTAATGTCCAAACTGAACAAGCGTGTATGGAGTAACACCCAGCTAACGGAGAACACCAAGCTACGTGTCTACCAGGCCTGTGTACTCAGCACACTCCTTCATGGCAGTGAGGCCTGGTCCACGTACGCTGGTCAGGAAAAGCGGCTCAACAGCTTCCACCTCCACTGTCTCAGGCGTCTGCTCCATATAAAATGGCAAGACAGAGTAACCAACACCGAGGTACTACAGCGTGCTGGCATGCCAAGTCTGCTCACACTGCTGAGCCAGAGATGACTTAGGTGGTTGGGTCATGTACGGCAAATGGACGAGGGACGCATCCCCAAAGACATGTTGTATGGAGAGCTGAGTGAGGGTTCCCGCCGCACAGGAAGACCACAGCAGGACATGGACGTGGACGTGTGCACGCGGGACATGAAATTATCTGGCATCGACATCAACACCTGGGAAGGCACTGCTGAAACATGCCAGCTCTGGAAGACCACTGTCAACAAGGGGGTCAACAAAGCTGAAACTAACAGAATAAACATAGCTGAGAAAAGAGCAAAGAGGAAAGAAGGGGCAGCCCCCACGGCACCTCAAAGCCCTTTTGTATGCAGTAATTGTTTAAGAAACTGTCACTCTTGGGTGGGCCTTTACAGTCACTCCCGCAAATGCCTACCATAGCGCTACACCATCGTCTCTCGAGACGTACGGCTGCCGCCGCCGATATACATCAGTTATATAGAGTGTTACTCTTGAGTTAAGACATTGTCTCTGTGATCTTTGTGTTTACACTGTTTTGCGGACTTTTGTAATGCTTAGCAAATATAGTTGGTCAGAAGCATATGCCTAAGCCTACTAGCATGGGTGCAAGTCTCATACACAGAGAAGAATTAACTATCTGCTCAGATTGGCGCAATCTACCATGCATACTCAGTTAAGCAAAGAGAGTTGAAAAATGAATGAAAAACAGAAAGAAAGAACTCTCCGCTCTGCTGGTGATTCACATCAGTACAGGCTGAGTACTAAATGAATTCAACGGCGCCCTTGCTCACTTAAAAGATTGGAAGTCTGTATAACCCGCACTTTGTTTCAAGCAAGTAAACTACTTTTGGTCTTGAGCGCCTCACATATTGTAAGCATTGATTCGCTGTTTTAAGCTTCATGTAAAGTGAGTCAGCTCAGCTTCATGTAATGTGTGACTCAGCTCAGCTTCATGCAAAGTGACCATCCGGCGACCATCGGAACCATTTACAAGCTGAAAGATTGCACCATAGAGAATGTTAAACGTTATATTTGATACTGTATTTGATATTTGATGAGTGAATTTGATTCAAATTTATCAATTTGAAATTATTTTGCTTGAATTTAATTTATTTGAAATTAATGTTGATATTATTTGATATATTTGATATTCGGTATTCGAGATACGGTAATGGTATTTATGGATTGTATAGTACAGTATGAACATTATACGGCACACGTCATACGTCACTGTAACAACTTACGTTCAGTTTCAACTTATGTTCGGCCATCCGGAACCAATTAAAAACGTAAGTCGGGGAGCATCTGTATTCATTGATAGTGACTTTAAAGCACTTCTTTAAGTTGCTCTGTGTAAGAGCATCTGCTAAATGCTGTGAATGTATATGTAAAAAGCACCCGAAAGTGAAATGTAGGCAAGATTTTCAGAGAAAGATGTAGAGTTTTAGAGATGAGCTCACATCATCCCGAACGCTCAGAACATTCATTGTGGTTTCTGTACTTTAACATCAGTTTGAGAGATTTCCCTCTGAAGTGCTCCTCTACTCACTGGCAAACACGTCATGGTGATGATGAGGTCACTGACAGGCTGAGTAAGAGGTGACAGCAAGGTAGTGGAGCTGCGCTGATTTTAGCTCTTCAGATAGAAACTCTTTCTCCAACACACCTCCTTGGTTTATAAGATCATTCTTCATCCTGTCAGTCAAGTCCCTAAAGAAATCAATAAGGCCTTTTTTCCCTTTTCATCAATGGAAAGCCGGTGCTGGATCACAGATTCCTTACTGCACAGATTCAAAGGAAACTGTACAATAAAGAACAGCAGTATGTCGCTTTCAGGAAACTATATTTCCATCAAGCACCAAATAATTCCTTGTTTACTAAATGTGTTGTTCAATGCATCCATCCATCCATTTCATGTTCAGCTCGGCCGGCTCTTGGAATCTCTTGGAATGTCTAGTTCAGGCCAAAGACTGGCCAGAGAACTTCTAGACCACTCCATAGAGTCCTTGTTTAAGAACCTCTTGTTCCATCCATTAGCTTCTTTGGTTCCAACAAAAATACCCCGTAGGAGCCCCTCTAAATCAGCCATGGCGCAAAAGTGTCAATCACACCCTCCAGTTCCAAACCATTTAGTTGCCCTTTGTTTCCAGACAGAGTTTATTTAGTGTAAATCAATTTACCCAACAGCTCAATCAGTTTCAGCCAGAGCAGGTCTAAATCCAGGTCATACGTCCTATTCCGACCCAAAATGCCCAAAAGTTCAGTCCAGGTCGCACTGAGTGTCAGTAATAAACTCGTAAATCCAGACAAAGCACCTACAGTTCCAGGCTAAATCCTCTAGTGCCACTCAGACACTTTTCGGTTCCTAATTCAGTTCCAGTCAGATGTCCATCATCTAAGCTCAATTAATTGTAACAAAATATTTTAGAAAATCATTCAGCACTAGTACCAGGATTTTGGTGTACACTCACCATCTGTTGGGGAGGTTTTGAGTCTGTGACAGAGTCCTACAGTGTCTTTGTAGTTCTCTTGAATTTTCTGGAGAGCCTCTGCTCCTCGAAGTTCCATCAGGTTCTTGAGTTCCTCCAGAGAATTTCCAAAATCCCCCTCATACCGCCCCTTATCAGTCCTCTGCTTCTTTGGGTGAAACACGACAGTGCAATTCATAGATTCCCCCATGATGCCTTTTGGTCTGAGTAGCTGTCCTGACTGCTCTTTTCTCCTGATGAAGAGCTCTGAAGTTCTGCTTGTGGCACTACATACTGAGGGAGAAGCAGTCCAGTCGGCCCGGCCTGCTAGGTTTAAGGTACCATGAACTGTAGATCCATTCAAAATCAAACCCTATTGCTAAAAACAAAGTCAACTTGTGAAGATGGAGTCATTGCTCCAGTCCATTCTGCTGTTGGCTACTGATGAGAAATGAGGAGTTGTCTGCATTCAGAGGCAAACACAGAGACAGAGTGAAACCTAAAGGAAAAAGGGGAAATGGACGTCTGAGGATGATCCTGAGACAAACAAAAATATAAATGGTATGCAGAAATATACTCAACCTGTTTTATTATCAAATAAATATCATAAATATCTAAATAATCAGAAAGACATAAAAGACCTAAAGACATCAGTAAAACAAACATATTTTTTATACTTTGCAATTTTAAGAACTTACACCAGAGCAGTATGGTGATATCATTGCAAAAACAGCAAAAAGATCATGGGTCTTCGGCTCAGTGAGAATGTTTCTGTTTGGAATTTGCATCTTGTCCCTGTGTTGTGTGGCTTTCTTCTGGGTACTCTTGTTTCATCCCATTGTTCATTCGGCTAACTGGCTGTTCCAAATTGCCTCAGATGTAAGTGTGAATGGTTGTGTGTCTTGGCCCTGCAGTCCTGCGGTTGTGTGGCTGCTCAAGCCTCCTCGCCACCCTAGTAAGATAAAGTGGATAAGAAAAAGAAAGTGGGCGAGTTGTACGGCCTGAGAAAATACACAGATTCATTCATTCATTTTCTGAACCACTTAATTCTAATTAGGGACGCAGTGAGGCTTGCACCAATCTCAGTCAACCCTGGGCAAGGTATATCCTGAACAGCTTGCCCGGCCATCACAGGGCCGATACTCACACAACCATTCATACTCACACTTGGGGAGATTTGGAACAGCCAATTAACCTACTGTGCGTGTTTTTGGATTGTGGGCGGAAACCAGAGTACCCGGAGGAATCACACACCAACACGGGGAGAGCACGCAAACCCTACACAGAAACACCCGAGCTGGGAATCGAACCCAGGACCTTCTTGCTGTGAGGCAGACATGCTAACCCTCCACCCTGCTGTCCTTCATCCAAATTATTTCAGTCATTGTCTTATCATGAAGTGCTTAAAATACAACCGCTGCAATTTAACCTCATTTAAAGGTTCCTATTCAGTTCTCGTGGAGCTGATGGTGTAGTGGTTGGGATGCTGGGCTCATGATCAAGAGGTTAGAGCACACTGTGCTAAGAGCCCTGAGGCCTAAGACCTGAAGGTCTACTCCACGAGTGTGCCTCTGTCCATCCAACACTATAAATGGCTCCCAAAAAAATTTAAAATACTGGGAAGGTAACCTTCAGTGGACCAGCGTCCCATCCAGGAGTTGAACTTCATGTCAAGGAAACCAGAGATAAGACTTGGTGTAAAATCCCAACAGATTTTACCTTACCATTCAGTTCCAAGTTATTAAATGAATATGGAATACAGTGGTGTCTCTGGGAAATGAAACGAAATTAGATCCACAATGTCTTTCTGAAGCCGTTAGTTTCCTCCAGTATGCCAGTGTTAATGAGCCCTGCACCGGATGCCATCATATTAATAACATCACCGTCTTTATTATTCCTCCTGAAATCATTTCCCTTCTGTTTCTTATCACTCCATCTTTGTCTTTTACACTTTCTACCAACCGCTCTTCCATGGCCAAGTTATCACACACACGTGCGAGATCGTTCCTCCAGTCACGCCGTCACGTTATTGTTATTCTTATTGTAAACATATAGAACCAAACCAACATGGAGCCCCGGTCACCGAGATACTAAGCCCATGAGCAAGAAACATTTATATTCATCCGGAATTAACTGATAATAAAAATACTGTACATTATATTAAATATTCACTACTGAATAGGGGTCTTTAATTATTTATTTTTCCATAACAGAACATCTGAGGACAAGCTGCCTCAGTTCTCTCAAATGACAACACTTTGGCGATGATTACAATGATTTGTTAAAAAAAAAAACAAAACTCTCATTTCGTTTCATTTTCCAAACCGCTTCATCCTAATTAGGATTGCGGGTAGGCTGGCGCCCATCCCAGCCAACTTCGGGCAAGGGCAGAGTACACCCTGGATGGCTCGTCAGGCCATCGCATGGTGGAAACACCGACAGCTATGCAGCTACTCTTGATGAAAGTCAGCAATGGTTCCTTTACATGAACCTCCCACCATAGACAGTGAGAGACATGGCCGGCCTTTGATAAGCCAGTTAGTGCACTGGGGGGGTGCTTTTTAAATTGATTATGAGTTAAATTTAAATTGCACCATCAAAGTAGCCCTCCCTTTAACTTAGTCCTTGTAAGATATAATAAAAATCATGACAAAAAAAATATTCGAAACAAGAGTAAGCTCCTCCCCAATCTAGTGATGTCAAAAAAATTAAAGTTACAGCTTTGCCTCTGGCTGTTACAAAACACTGACACTGGAGACTCCTCCCATAGATAACTGATGAGACAACTGATAAGATCTGCCACAGAATTCATTAAAAACTTCTGACCAATCAGAATTCAACATATTGAGCAGCGGTCCCAAGCCAGGAAAAATGCAGAGGGTTGTGTCAGGAAGGGCGTCCGATGTAAGACCAATGTGAAACTTTATCATGCAAATCACAAATATTACCTCCATACTGAATCGGTCGAGGCCCGGGTTAACAACGACCGCCATCAGTGCTGTTAACCAACAGGGTGCGAATGGAAATTGGACTACTGTTGGTCGAAGAAGGAGAGGCGGGAGGCATGTCCATAGGCAGAGAGAGAAGAGGAAAAATATGAGTCTAGGACTGACAGTAGGGACTTTGAATGTTGGAACTATGCAAGGAAAAGATAGAGAGCTGGCTGACATGATGCAGAGGAGGAAGGTGGACAGACTGTGTGTTCAGGAGACCAGGTGGAAAGGTAGCAAAGCTAAAAGCTTAGGAGCAGGGTTCAAGCTGTTTTATCATGGTGTGGATGGGAAGAGAAATGGAGTAGGAGTCATCTTGAACGAGGGGTTTGTCAGGAATGTTCTAGAAGTGAAAAGAGTGTCAGACAGAGTGATGAGTCATAAGTTAAAAATTGAAGGTGTGATGGTCAATGTTGTTAGTGCTTATGCACCACAGGCAGGAAGTGAGTTAAAAGAGAAGGAGAGGTCTGGAGTGACTTAGATGAAGTGATGCAGAGTACCCCCAGAGGTGAAAGAGTGGTCATTGCAGACTTCAATGGACATGTTGGTGCAGGCAACAGTGGGGACGAGGAAGTGATGGGCAGGTTTGGTATCCAGGACACGAACACAGAAGGACAGATGTTGATCAATTTTGCAAAAAGGATGGAAATGGCTGTGGTGAATACATTCTTCAAGAAGAAACAGGAGCATAGGGTGACTTATGAAAGCGGAGGTAAGAGCACACAGGTAGACTACATCTTGTGTAGTCGATGTAATTTGAAGGAAGTCAGTGACTGCAAAGTCGTAGTGGGTGAGAGTGTTGCCAAACAGCATAGGATGGTGGTGTGCAGATGACGCTGATGGTGAAGACGGTGAAGAAGGCAAAGGCAGAGCAGAAGACAAAGTGGTGGAAGCAGAAAAAGGAAGAGTGTCGTGTTGTCTTCAAGGAGGAGTTGAAACAGGCTTTGGGTGGTTAGAAAGTGCTTCCAGATGACTGGACAACTATAGCAAATGTGATCAGGGACACAGGTAGGAGAGTACTTGGTGTGTCCTCTGGAAGGACAGTAGATAAGGAGACTTGGTGGTGGAATGAGGACGTGCAAGAGTGTGTACAAAGGAAGAGGATAGCTAAGAAGAAGTGGGACATTGAGAGGATCAAAGAATGTAAACAGGAGTACAAAGTGACACAGCATAAGGCTAAAATAGCGGTGGCAAAGGCCAAACAGATGACCTGTGTGATAGGTTGGACAGTAAGGAGGGAGAAAATTATCTATACAGGTTGGCACAGCAGAGAGATAGAGATGGGAAGGACGTGCAGCAAGTTAGAGTGATTAAGGACAGAGAGGGAAATGTATTGACTGATGACAGAAGTGTGCTGGGAAGATGGAAAGATTACTTTGAAGAGCTGATGAATGAGTAAAATGACAGCGAAAAAAGAGTAGAAGGGGTGACTGTTGAGGACCAGGAAGTAGCAAAGATTAGTAAGGGTGAAGTGAGAAGGGCACTGAAGAGGATGAAGAATGGAAAGGCAGTTGGTCTTGATGATATACCTGTGGAGGTATGGAAGTGTCTGGGGCAGGGGCGTCAAACTCATGCCATGAAGGGCCGTGTGGCTGTAGGTTTTTATTTCAACCAAGCAGCAGCACACCTGACTCGGTTCATTCAATCAACTGATCCGAGTCTTCAGGCAGTTGATTGGTCAGTCTCTATATGGAGCACACAGATTGACCAATCGACTTCGTGAGGACTCGAGTCAGGTGTGCTGCTGCTTGGTTGAAACAAAAACCTGCAGCCACACAGCCTTTTGTGGCATGAGTTTGACATGTCTGGTCCAGGGGAGGTAGCAGTAGATTTCCTCACAAGAACATTCAAAAAGGACTTAGAGAGTGAGATGATGCCGGAGGAATGAAGGAGAAGTGTGCTGGTGCCCATTTTTAAGAACAAGGGAGACAAGCAGAGTTGTGGCAACTACAGAGGGATAAAGTTGATGAGCCATACGATCAAGTTATGGGACAGAATAGTGGAAGCTAGACTAAGGGCAGAGGTCAGCATTTTTGAACAACAGTTTCATGGTTTCATGCCAAGAAAGAGCACCACAAATGCAGTGTTTGCTTTGAGGATGTTAATAGAGAAGTACAGAGGTCAGAGGGAACTGCATTGTGCCTTTGTGGATCTGGAAAAAAGCATATGACAGGGTGACAAGAGAAGAACTTTACTATTGCATGAGGAAGTCTGGAGAGGCAGAGAAGTATGTTAGAGTGGTGGACATGTATGAGAGATGTAAGACAGTGGTGAGATGTGCTGTCGGCGTGACCAACGAAGTCAAGGTGGAGGTGGGACTGCATCAAGAATTAGCTCTGAGCCTTTTCTTGTTTGCGATGGTGATGGACAGGCTGACAGACGAGGTCAGGCAAGAATCTCCATGGATTATGATGTTTGCAGATGACATTGTGATCTGTAGTCAGAGCAGAGAACAAGTGCAGGAAAATCTAGAGAGGTGGAGGTATGCCCTGGAAAGGAGACAAATGAAGGTTCGCCTCAGTAAATCAGAATACATGTGCGTGAATGAGAAGGACCCAGGAGGAACGGTGAGGTTACAGGGAGCAGAGATAAGGAAGGTGGAGGATTTTAAGTACTTAGGCTCAACAATCCAGAGCAATGGAGAGTGTGGAAAAGAGGTGAAGAAGCATGTGCAGGCAGGTTGGAATGGTTTGAGAAAAGTGTCCGGTGTGATGTGCGATAGGAGAGTATCAGCAAGAATGAAAGGAAAAGTGTACAAGACAGTGATGATTCCAGCGATGTTGTATGGTTTAGAAACAGTGACGCTGAGGAGAAGACAGGAGGCAGAGCTGTAGGTAGCAGAGATGAAAATGTTGAGGTTCTCTCTGGGAGTAACGAGGATTGATAGGATCAGAAATGAGTACATCAGATGGACAGCCCATGTAAGATGTTTTGGAGACAAAGTCAGGGAGGCTAGATTGAGATGGTTTGGACATGTACAGAGGAGGGATCGTGTATGATCGAATATACTTATTGGCAGTAAGATGCTGAGGTTGGAATTACCAGGCAGAAGGCCTAGAGGAAGACCAAAGAAGAGATTTATGGATGTGGTGAAGGAAGACATGAAGGTCGTTGGAGTAAGAGAAGAAGATGCAGCGGACAGGGTGAGATGGAGGCGGATCATTTGCTGTGGCTACCCTTGAAGGGGGGAAAAGAAGAAGAGAGCAGCGCCCAGGGATCAGTGTGTGTGGAATGCGTGGTATAAAGTTGACATTAAACACACGTGTGCTTTGACACGGAAAGAGCGATCACACGAGAATCAGCGCACAGAAGCACCTGGGCTTTTTGCATCAGTGCGCCAATTTCCTTGCCTTGCACCGTGCAAGCGTGTAGGTTTTGCGCATGCGTGCTGTGAGGCGGGGCGGGGCGGGACGGGAGGGAGCGCAGTGCCAACAAGAAGCTGAACATTTCCTGAACGGTTTTTCTCGGTAACGTTCAGCAAAGCACCATCTCACCTTAATATCAGTCCAAGCACAGAAATGCCTTCTCACCTTAATCTCAGTCCAAGCACAGAAATGCCTTCTCTCCCCTTTCATGTCATCATTTCACACGGCTTTTTATCATCATCATCATCATCATCATCATCATCATCATTATCATCATCATTAGTAGTAGTATTAGTATTATTGTTGTTGTTGTTGTTGTTCTTGTTCTTGTTGCACAAAGAATTGAAAGTTGAGTCTGTTTATGAATTATTATTATTATTATTATTATGATTATTATTATTATTACTCATTTATTACATTTCAAAATACGACAGTTTTAGAAGCGAGAGTTTTAGAATCCATTAATGCGCCATAATCACGCGTTTATTTATCAGTTCATTGTGTGGATTATTATTGTTTATTTATTATAATTAGATGATTATAATATGCACTTGTTGACTGTGGCAGTTATACACTGGTATATTTCTCTTCTTTTATTCAATGACGTAATAATAATAATAATTCCACTTTCATTCTGCAACAGTGCTGTACAAAATTAATTAAATAATGATAAAACGCGTAATTAAATTTTATTGCTAAAGTGAATACATGAGCGCGCATTTGCGTGTGTGTATGTGTGTGTGTGTGTGTGCGTGTGTTACTCACCGGTCAGGCGCGAGACACTCATCAGGAGGATGATGACGGCGGTGGTGGTGACAGCTGCATCCACGAGCACGAGGGACGGATGGGAAATGGGATAATTCTGGTTCTATTTACACCATAAAATCTTTCATGTAGCCATTAGATGAAAAACCTGAAGGGAGGTCGTGAGCCAGGATTATCCCATCTCCCATTTGTTTTATGTATTGATACCCATCCTCAGTCCCATGTTTTTCAGGAACATCCGTCTGAAAGAATCTCTTTCACAGTTCTTCTGAAGCTCCTCTGAAGCTCCAAGCTCATGGGTCATGAAGCAATATTGATGTTTCTGAATCAGGACCTTATCTTCTCCCTCTAATGCAGGTTCTCCAACCTGATTCCCAGAGACATTCCTTCCTTCCTACAGGTTTTAATCTACAACCAAAATCTAACACACCTCTTTTAGCTGATCAAAAACTTCTGAAGGCAATAATCACACGATCAGGGGAGCAGAATTAGGGTTTGTGCCAAAGTCTTCATGAAGGTAGTTCGCCAAGAACAACGTTGGATTACCATTTACATTTATGGAATTTGGAAGACACCCTTACCCAAACCAACTCACACTTGTCAATCCTGTATGGCTGAGTAGCTGAAGGTTAAGGGCCTTGCTCAAGGGCCCAAAAGTGGCCACTTAATGGTACAGGGGCTTGAACCCACAACCTTCAGAACACTAATTCAAAGCTTTAATTAATCACACCTACTCTAATGGCCCCATGTAGAACTTTCCAACATTGACAGCATATCCTTTTTGTAAGTAGAACTATTCTATAAAAGGTTCTATGTAGAATGATAAAACCCCCTGAGGAACCCTTTTCTTCTGTTGCTCTCAACAGATTTGTGTTCCACATATTTATCAGACGACCCATGAGAACGCTTCTTTCTCAGGCTGTTAAACAAATGTGTCAACCAGCTGATTTATTTGTTGATTTTTAAATCATAATACCAAAGTTTTTTGTGTCTTCCCCTTACTCTGTCCATCAAGAGAAAGGGTGCGACCAAGTATAATCACTACTGAGCAGCCATGTCCCATGGACTTAAGTTCTCAATGTTCACAGAGAAATCCATGAGAACCTCATATGCACAGATTTCCTAGTACAGTTAAATTCCTAGTTAGTCAGGTGCAAAGTGATTTAAAACACTTAATGATGTTGTTTTAAAGATTATACTGGAAGAACCCGTTCAGGAATATTAACTACGCAGAGAACATCTGAGGCCTGTTGCTCCCCTGCTCATCTCTGGAAATAACCCACAATGTACTGTATTTTTACTTTTACAGCATTTGGCAGACACTCTTATCCAGAGTGACTTAGAATTACATTTTTTTTAATATAATTCGACTTAAGCTATTTTTTTTTGTTTGTTTGTTTTAAACATATTTTATTCACTGATGAAATGGATTGGGAACAAGTTATCCAACTTAGAGAACCCTCTCCATGATATTTACAAATAATGATACATTACAAATTACAACACAAAGACTAAGACTAATGAGAAAAATAAGAGAATATACATGACAGGAAAGAAATAATAAAGAAAATAAAGATGGGCAGTTTAGGCAAATCGCTTTGATTGTCTTATATAAAATTGAACAGTTTTGAATACAAACTGGTTTTCAATGACAGATAAACATTCATTGTTTCCATTTAATAATAATTCTAAATCTATAGATATTTTACTTGTAACAATTTCTCGCACGTTTCTAATTAATGTACATCTTTGTTTTTAAATAATGGACACTGAATAAAGTAATGATAGGAGTTTTCATGAGCATTACCACATTTACAGTCTGGGTTGGATTTAAGACCTATTCTACTAAAAAGATGATAATTTAGTTTACTACACCTGTATCTCAAACGTGTATGATAGGTATTTAACATTCTTGGTCCATAAGAGAAATACGATGGGACGTCCGTGTTTGTCTGGCAGAGTACTGATTTAAATTTAGTAATTGGTGTCAAATTTTGATATTCTGGTGGAATACTATTCCATAACCTCGTGGTCGATGGAATAAAAGAAGATGTCGAAGATTTTAGACATGAACATGGAAGCGTTACGTCTTGAGAGTGTCTTAAATTGTATGTTACAGTTGAGCCAACAGTTGAGGGTAGTATATCCCTTAGATACCCCGGAATCAAATCATGTTTAATTTTATAATATAAACCAAGTTTTCTCATTTTTCTCCTTTCAGATAAGGTTTCCCACGCTGTTTCTAGAGACAAATATTCGTGTTGAATATATTTAGGAAAGCCAGTAACAATATGGGCTTCTTCAAGCGGTAATTGTTCTAATGCATTTGATTGCTCTATGTTACATCCATCCCATAATTCACAGGCATATTCAAAGTGTGGCCTGGTGAACACCTGATATATTTTGTTCAAAGTATTTCTATACAGCAGAAACTTTAATTTCCTCATAGTACATAACATCTTTGCAAATGTATTAGCTAATTTTTCAACATGACAAGACCATTTACTGTTTGCGGAAAAAGTAACACCCAAATGTTTATGCATTTCTACATTTTTAATTTCACATCCATCAAAATATAAATGTATATCTTCAGCATCTTTTTTAAATGAAAATATTACAGCTTTTGTTTTGTCCGGCTTATATTTAATGAGCCATGTTTTTGCCCACAAACTAAGCTTATATAAATTAGAATTTAAAGTTGTTTCAATTAGTTTGCTTTCTGATGATGAGTAGCCAAGAGATGTATCATTGGCAAACAGTCTAGTTATGCAATCTAGTTCATCTGCTACATCATTCATATAAACAATGAATAGAAATGGACCAAGGACCTACCCCTGAGGGATGCCAGCTGTGTGATTTCTGGGCTTGGATAAAGCGCGATTGATAAAGACTGATTGACTACAATTGCTTATGTAACTGGAAAACCATTTCAAAATATTTCCATTGATACCATACTTTTGTAATTTGTACAATAAACCTTTATGCCAGACTTGATCAAATGCTTTGGATACATCACAAAATACAAGACAGTATTGCTCACGATTATCTAATGAACAAATCTGGTTATATAGTTCAATTAGTTGATGGACAGTTGAGTGACCTTTTTGAAAGCCTGCTTGATATTTGTACAGTAAGTCATTACTACAGAAATAATTATATAAGTGCTTATACACTACTCTCTCAAATACTTTGCCAACACAGCTTACTAGTGCTATAGGTCGATAATTCGATGCATTTGAGTGATCACCTTTCTTAAAAATTGGCATAACATGCCCTCGTTTTCACTCTGCTGGATATGTGAATGTCTTAAGTGAATAGTTGAATATTATACATAAAACATCACTAATAGAATTGCCTATGTTCTTGAGAAGTTTATGACTAATTCTGTCTGGCCCAGATGCCTCATTATCACTGAGACATTTAATAACATCAGATATTTCTTCTTTAGTAACAAATATATTTTCTAGGGAATTACTTGTCCGCTGTTCGAAATATGGCAAGGAATCATTATCGCCAGTTATAGTAGATATCGATTCAAAATATTCACTTAATTTATCAGCCTTATCTAAATCTAGAGAGCGTTAGATGATCATCCGAATCATGCTTTTTAAGAGGAGGAATGCACAATGATGAGTCTGCCTGTTATATTACAGAATGTAAAAGTTTCCAATATGATGGTTTATTTACTGAATAAAGTTCAATGCAGCCGTGAGGGGGGAGCAGAAACCATTGTCATCCAGGTCCCAAGCCTGGATAAATGCAAAGGGTTGTGTCAGGAAGGGCATCCGACATAAAACCAGTGCCAAAGTTTATCATGCAAATCACAAATATTACCTCCATACTGGATCGGCCGAGGCCCGGGTTAACAACGACCACCATCAGTGCTGTCAACCAACAGGGTGCTGATGGAAATTGGACTACTGTTGGTCAAAGAAGGAGAGACGGGAGGCGTGTCCATAGGCAGAGAGAGAAGAGGAAAAACATGAGTCTAGGACTGAGAGTAGGGACTTTGAATGTTGGAACTATGCAAGGAAAAGATAGAAAGCTGGCTGATATGATGCAGAGGAGGAAGGTGGACATACTGTGTGTTCAGGAGACCAGGTGGAAAGGTAGAAAAGCTAGAAGTTTACGAGCAGGGTTCAAGCTGTTTTTTCATGGTGTGGATGGGAAGAGAAATGGAGTAGGAGTGATCTTGAAGGAGGAGTTTGTCAGGAATGTTCTAGAAGTGAAAAGAATGTCAGACAGGGTGATGAGTCTTAAGTTAAAAATTGAAGATTTGATGTTCAACGTTGTTAGTGCTTATGCACCACAGGCAGGATGTGAGCTAGAAGAGAAGGAGAGATTCTGGAGTGACTTTGATGAAGTGATGCAGAATACCCCCAGAGGTGAAAGAGTGGTCATTGGTGCAGACTTCAATGGACATGTTGGTGCAGGCAACAGAGGGGATGAGGAAGTGATGGGCAAGTTTGGTATCCAGGACAGGAACACAGAAGGACAGATGTTGATCGATTTTGCAAAAAGGATGGAAATGGCTGTGGTGAATACTTTCTTCCAGAAGAGACAGGAGCATAAGGTGACTTATAAAAGCGGAGGTAGGAGCACACAGGTAGACTACATCTTGTGTAGGCGATGTAATTTGGAGGAAATCAGTGACTGCAAAGTAGTAGTGGGTGAGAGTGTTGCCAAACAGCATAGGATGGTGGTATGTAGGATGACGGTGATGGTGAGGAAGGTGAAGAAGGCAAAGGCAGAGCAGAAGACAAAGTGGTGGAAGCAAACAGGTAGACTACATCTTGCGTAGACAATGCAGTTTGAAGTCAGTGACTGCAAAGTAGTAGTGGGTGAGAGTGTTACCAAACAGCATAGGATGGTGGTGTGCAGGATGACACTGATTGTGAGGAAGGCGAAGAAGGCAAAGGCAGAGCAGACAACAAAGTGGTGGAAGCTGAAAAAGGAAGAGTGTCGTGTTGTCTTCAAGGAGGAGTTGAAACAGGCATTGGGTGGTCAGGAAGTGCTTCCAGATGACTGGACAATCACAGCTAATGTGATCAAGGAGACAGGTAGGAAAGTACTTGGTGTGTCCTCTGGAAGGAAAGTAGATAAGGAGACTTGGTGGTGGAATGAGGAAGTTCAGGAGTGTGTACAATGGAAGAGGATAGCTAAGAAGAAGTGGGACATTGAGAGGACCGAAGAGAGTAAACAGGAGTACAGGGAGGCACAATGTAAGGCGAAAGTAGCGGTGTCAAAGGCCAAACAGAGGGTGCATGATGACTTGTATGATAGGTTGGACAGTAAGGAGGGAGAAAATGATCTATGCAGGTTGGTAGCAGTAGATTTTCTGACAAGAACATTCAAAAAGGTCTTAGAGAGTGAGCAGATGCCGGAGGAGTGGAGGAGAAGTGTGCTGGTACCCATTTTCAAGAACAAGGCAGACATGCAGAGTTGTGGCAACTACAGAGGGATAAAGTTGATGAGCCATACGATGAAGTTATGGGAAAGAATAGTGGAAGCTAGACTAAGGGCAGAGGTCAGCATTTGTAAACAACAGTTTGGTTTCATGCCAAGAAAGAGCACCACAGATGCAGTGTTTGCTTTGAGGATGTTAATAGAGAAGTACAGAGAAGATCAGAGGGAACTGCATTGTGCCTTTGTGGATCTGGAAAAAGCATATGACAGGGTGCCAAGAGAAGAACTTTACTATTGCATGAGGAAGTCTGGAGTGGCAGAGAAGTATGTTAGAGTGACTCAGGACATGTATTAGAGATGTAAGACAGTGGTGAGGTGTGCTGTTGGCGTGACCGACGAAGTCAAGGTGGAGGTGGGACTTCATCAAGGATCAGCTCTGAGCCCCTTCTTGTTTGCGATGGGGATGGACAGGCTGACAGACAAGGTTAGGCAAGAATTTCCATGGACTATGATGTTTGCAGATGACATTGTGATCTGTAGTGAGAGCAGAGAACAAGTGCAGGAAAATCTAGAGAGGTGGAGGTATGCCCTGGAAAGGAGACGAATGAAGGTTAGCCTCAGTAAATCAGAATACATGTGTGTGAATGACAAGGACCCACAAGGAACGGTGAGGTTACAGGGAGCAGAGATAAGGAAGGTGGAGGATTTTAAGTACTTAGGCTCAACAATCCAGAGCAATGGAGAGTGTGGGAAAGATGCATGTACAGGCTGGTTGGAATAGTTGGAGAAAAGTGTCCGGTGTGATGTGCGATAGGAGAGTATCAGCAAGAATGAAAGGAAAAGTGTACAAGACGGTGATGAGGCCAGTGATGTTGTATGGCTTAGAAACAGTGACGCTGAGGAGAAGACAGGAGGCAGGGCTGTAGGTAGCAGAGATGAAAATGTTGAGGTTCTCTCTGGGAGTAACGAGGATTGATAGGATCAGAAATGAGTACATCAGAGGGACAGCCCATGTAAGATGTTTTGGAGACAAAGTCAGGGAGGCTAGACTGAGATGGTTTGGATATGTACAGAGGAGGGATAGTGAATATATTGGCAGTAGGATGCTGAGGTTGGAACTTCCAGGCAGAAGGCCTAGAGGAAGACCAAAGAAGAAATTTATGGATATGATGAAAGAGGACATGAAGATTGTTGGAGTAAGAGAAGAAGATGCAGCGGACAGGGTGAGATGGAGGCAGATGATTTGCTGTGGCAACCCCTGAAGGCAACAGCCGAAAGGAAAAGAAGAAGAATTTATTGAATAAAGTTCAGACAACAATGTGTCTATATTTGAATAGAAATGTTCTTTCACATAGTATTTCATGTTGTTTACTTTATTACGTTTTTTTTATCTATAGATAACTCACTTTCCCTTTTTGTACGTTTTTCTTTTTTGCGCAGCCTTTTTCTTTCACTGAGAGCCAATGAAGAGTCACAGTGGGGGTCATTTGTGAGTCTGGGGTTTCAGACGCTCTCACGAGTCACAGTGACTCCCAGTCTTCCAGAATGACTTCAGATGTGTAGATGCAGAATATGATATTGATGTTAAACAAAGTTCATTACATACATTGAAATTTGCTTTGTGCTCTGGGCACCCGTCACTGTTCGTTTGATGCTGAGCAGGAAGAAACAACTGCTAAATTTTAATGTCTTATGGTATGACACAGCCAGATTCAAACTGGGACTTTCTGGAGGATAAAGCGGACGCTCTACCAACTGAGCTAAACCACCAGTTAATTTTAAAACTAAACGAGACTTATCTATAAGTTTAAGTTTGGTTGTAATTCTCTTAGACATCTGGGAACTTGGTGAGATCAAGTGAGATTGCGCGTGAGGAATCGGTTCAGTCTTTAACTTTGTGCTGTGTACAATATTTGTAGAAAAAACAGTGAGGGTGGGAGGTGAGGAGAATTCACTTCTAATCCACTTGGACAGAATCGCCATATTGAATAGCACCTCACTTCAGAGCAGTCGGACAACAACAAGCAACTTGCTTTGTAAGTTCAATTTAACAAGAATTTCATATGTCATACACATATTAATATATAATTATTTGTTAATTTGTTTTTCAATATTTCTGTTCTAATTTGTGTGTGTTTTACATTCCAAAATGTTTAAGAGAATGGAAACAAGATTCAAAATTTACCCAGTGAGATTTTGACAAACAGTTTAACATTTAAATATTCATTTGTTTGACAATAACTTTGTCCTCAAGAATATGTTTCCATTAAATACCATATTGATACCAACTAATGTTGACCTTAATATTTCATTTTGTAAAATCATATTTACTAAATGTTGTGTTTGTATCATTGGTAGGTTATCTCTTAAATGTTATGGAATTATTCACAGACATGTCAATATTGATATCAAAACCACATCTTTATTTTACTGCTTAGTCGTCTGACTCCAAAGCTGTTTGAATGTCTGGCAGGAACCATACAGTTTTTGGGAACAATTGGCCAGTCCAAAAAAATCTTGTTTATTGTGGATAAGGGAAAATTAAAGAGAAAAGATTACACACTCCAATATTACAACTCACAATGGGAAGAATATATAGATGCTACTACTTGTTCAAAAACGACCAAATGTTTCATGTTCTTCAGTTCAGCGGAAATCAGCGGCAGTATACCGCCAGGACGCAGCCTGAATTCTAAGTCAAGAAGTATGGACCGCCTTAAGTTTACTCTTAAGTCTCATCTTCTGTCCCGAGCTACCCAATTCAGTCTCTCCAAAGGCACTCCTTGCTAACATCAAATTATGGAAAATTGTAAGTATAATTGAGTGTATTAAAGCCATATTACTGGTATTGTACATATAAATAATCTCTTAATGTGCTGTTACATTTAATGAAGTATTGTGGCAACATGGTAATTACATTAGTAATTTCATTAGTTGTATTTTGAAATTTCAGCTATCTTACATATGGTGCATATGATGCTCTAGCATCTTCAGTTCTTCAACAATATCCTCATTTAAATGATGAATTGGCTTCTGCAGATGCTCGGGTAAGGATGTACATGATTCGCTACTGTTCATTTACTGTATCTTCATCTTTTCCTTTCGGCTTTTCCCTTCAGGGGTCTCCACAGCGAATCCTCTGCCTCCATCTCAACCTATCCTCTGCATCTTCTTCTCTTACACCAATTGCCTTCATGTCCTTCTTCACCACATTCATGAATCGTCTCTTTGGTCTTCCTCTAGGCCTTCTGCCTGGTAATTCCCACCTCAACATCCTACTACCAATATACTCATTATCCCTCCTCTGTACATGTCCAAACCATCTCAATCTAGCCTCTCTGACTTTGGCTCCAAAACCTCTTACATGTGCTGTCCCTCTGATGTGCTCATTCCTGATCCTATCCATCCTCGTTACTCCCAAAGAGAACCTCAACATTTTCATCTCCGCTATCTCCAGCTCTGCCTCCTGTCTTTTCCCCAGGGCCACTGTTTCTAAACCATACAACATCGCTGGCCTCAACGCCGTCTTGTACACTTTTCCTTTCATTCTTGCCGATACCTTCCTATCACACATCACACCGGACACTTTTCTCCACCCATTCCAACCAGCCTACACACACTTCTTCACTGCTTTTCCACTCTCCATTTCTGGATTGTTGACCCTAAGTACTTAAAATCCTCCACCTTCCTTATCTCTGCTCCCTGTAACCTCACCGTTCCTCTTGGGTCCTTGTGTTCATTTACTGTATGATGATTTCAATTTGTTATCTTTCAATCATTGGTCATTTTAAATTGAGAAATTACAAAATGGTTTAATGTTTACTGAAAAATTGTGAATTGCTTTTTTCACAGTTACTATGGATCATCGTCTCAAGAACAAGTTCAAAAATTCTAGGAAAAGAGGAGACTCCTCAGTCATGGGTGTTAGCGCCTGGACGGAAAAACAGATTTCCATCAAAAATAATATTGCCAAAATATTTAGATGGAGTAACCAAACACTAAAAAAAAAAAAAAAAGTTAACAACAAACAGGCATTTAAATACAGTCACTATACACGCATTTGTTACACTTAGGCTTCCGTCAACCTTTATAGTGGTTTGTGCTCATTAGCCACGTTTTCATGTTCTGGACAAGGATCTTGTATGAATTATATTGTTAGTAATGTTACACTAGAATCGGACTAGATTTAGGCCCAAACTTATAAACCTAACGTTAATTAATCAGTGTGCATCCAACACATACAAGGCCCTACAAAACCTGCAACATAGATAAGGATATAGTTGTAAAAGATAGTAAGTACAGATTCTATTTTAATTTTAATATAATGTCATCGTGATCATGCAACCCTGCAGGGCATATGGAAATTTTGCAGGTTTTTTTCAATATTCTATAACAATGTTACAAATTGAGTAACTTTACTAAATATGGATAACCAGAGAAAATTCATCCCCAAGGTAAGTAAAGTTTTTATGGGTCAAGGGCTTTAGAAATGGGTTCGGGGTAGGGGTCCACTTGCCCTAAACTGACTGCACTAAGTCAGAGGCCTGTAACTGAGGGATGGGGGAAATATTCGTTCTTTTCTTTTATTGTTTATTAATTTATACTATTTATGTATCTATTTATTTATTTACTTATATAATATATATGTATGTGTGTATGTTTGTACTTGTATCTATTTTTGCACCCCCTACTGATAGTACCTCAAGAGCCTGTAACAGTGAATTTCTCCATTGTGAGATTAATAAAGCTGTATCTTATCTTATCTTATCTTATCTTATATGCCATCTGCCCTTGCGGCTACGGGGAACCACTGCCGAATAATTTTACAGGTATGGACTTAGAAAAATTCTGGCCCAGTAGCATTCCTGGTTAGGGATCCATGTCAGCTCGTACCCAAGTCAAGTCGTACCATGGGGGTCCTAGTTAACTCATACCAGTATGTATAGTCAAGTCGTACCTATTAAATTTTGATGGGTTTTTTTATTTGTAAATTTATTGAAATTGTTATATAAAAGATATTTAGATCTAAAATATATTTTTATAAAATTAAAATGTATAATTTTGTTATCATATAATAGCTTTCTCAAAAAATTATACGGATCTACAGGCCTAGCTAAATTATTAGACTATCATATATTAATATTGATAAGTAAACTACTAAACTTTGAAAAATCTAATCAAATTGATATTGGCTTAAAGAACATTGATAATGACTTTTTAATTTATATAAATTTATAGATACAGAGATTAGGGCATAATTACCGTTAAAATTGCAGTAGATCTAAATAAGTTTATTCTAAAAATAATTATTTAAAAAATTTAAAAAAGCACACATTTAAAATTGTCCCTCTTGACTTTTTTATTCTAAATTAACTAAAACATTCTATGAGAATCAAGGTGTGATTTCTCTAATTTAAACAGTGTAATATTTAATTTCTTATTGACATTATGTTAAAAAGTATGTGAAACGAATGCCTAAAACTAGCTTTTAATTAAAAAAAGTATATGGATAAGAGTTACATTTTTTATAGGTACGACTTGACTTTAAGTGGTACAAGTTGACTTGGGTACGAGTTGGCCATCACCCCCTGGTTAGGCCTGATCAGGTCTAGTTATTTATCATGTTTATTGAGCCTTTTCTTTTTATATAGGTGCTGAACCTGTTGCAGCCAGTGTGTCAATGCTTGATCACAAGATGGCATTAAAGGCCGTAACATGTGCTTTCCTATCTGAGAAAACCATGCCATTTTCATTAGCACCTGACCTTGTTTCCTATGCAAAGCGCATAGCCAAGGATCCACCAGCATTGAAAGAACTTCAGTCTCGTGTGAACTGCATGTAAACAACAACACATGGGGTGGCTAAAGCCTTACAGCAAGACCTTAGATCAACTCTGAGGGGACAGACAATATCACTAAACATTGATGAAGCCACAAACAATTCTGGTGACAAAGTGCTTGATCGATTTTGGGATGACAGCCAAAACCAGGTTGTGACCAATCACCTGGGATTGCACATAGTCAACCAGCTACTGTCTGTCTTCCTTTCGGCTTTTTCCCTTTTACTCGGGAGTCGCCACAGCGAATCATTTTGATTCGCACGTTTAATCTGGCAGAGGTTTTTTTTTACGTCGGATGCCCTTCCTGTCACAACCCTTTTAGCAAGAGATAGAAACACGCTGACGACTTTGCAGCTACTCTTTACGAAAGTCAGCAATGGTTCTTTTACATGCCTCTCACCATAGACAGTGAGAGACATGGCCCGCCTTTGATAACCCAGTTAGCCGCACTGGGGGGGGCAGTGACAACCTTGTGGAGAGTGGGACTCGAACCGCCAACCTTTGGATCAGCGATCCAGCGCCCTATACCAATGGACCCAGACTGTGTGAGTTGTCTCATGGACAATGTTCGACCATGCGTGGTTAAAAGGCAGGGGTTGAAGCTCTCTTGAGGGAAAAAAAAAAAAAAAAAAAATCCAGATCTGTTAGATGTCCATGGAGACACAGCACACATCATATCAAACACAGCCAAGAAGTTCAACAGCCTAAACAGAAAGCATTGTTCTCAGAAATACATGACATATTAGGAATCAGCAGTACTTCAAGCCTTATTCATCCCATAAGTAGACACTTTGTGCCGATGAGAACAATTGCTGATAGACTTCATGCTGTCATAGACACTCTGTAAGTGTTCTACTTTTCGCGTTTGGAAGCTGATGAAAAGAAAATTTACAGGTATCTGCGACTTCACACACACACACACACACACACACACACACACACACACACATATATAAATGATATAATATAAGCATACTATGATACATAATATAATTCTGTTTATTGCAGCAATCCAAATATTCATCTCATCAGTAACTTGTAAAGAGCAATAATTATTGCAGTTGTTTTATAGTTTTTCTCAACTAACTTGATTATATGAACTTACTTAAAATTTTTACAAACATAAATACTAATTGTTAATTTGAAAATTTATCGAGAGTTTATTGGATTTTTTTTCTATAAAATGATATGATTATTATGTGCATTCAAATGATATAATTATGTAGGTCAGCAATATTTTTATTATACTATTATTATAATATGTTTTGTTAAAATACATGTATTTCTGTAGAGTACACACAGTTCTGCAATTTTGTGGAGTGTTAAATAATAAATAAATATATGAGTTGTAATTAACTGCTGTAATAATAATAGGATATTATTATTTGTCTTGCATTAATGCAAATATTTAATGTAATTCCAGACCACAACTAATGAAGATTCTCAACAAGAAGAACGTGTATGAATTGGACAGACTGCGGCTGAGTCGAGTACAAGCTGCTGTGCAAGCATCCAAGAGCCAGGGTGAGGAAACCAATAAAAGAAGGAATGCCATCTTACTTCAATTGTTCCATCAGTTCCAGAAGCTACTGATTTTCATCACTTTCTACAGCATATGCTGCCTAAGTTGGAGGGCTAAATCAAGAAGTTTCAGGCAGAGGAACCCCTACTACATGTTCAACACATGGAAATGTTCACTGTTACAAGGGAGTTTCTTGTACTCTTCATGAAACCACAAGCAGTACCCAAGCTAAGCGTAAAGAAACTGGTAAAGGTTGACACTGAGAATGAGGAACAACAGCTGCACAATAAAAACGTATATGTTGGGCAGTTCTGCTTCCCCGAATTGTAGAAGGCCAGAAGAAAGAAGCTCCCCTGGCTGCAAGACTTCTACAAGGCACTCACGACTGGTTATCAGTTGGCTGCACAGTACCTGCTGCACAAATTGCCATTACAAAACAAAACCCTGAAGCTGCTGTCTGCACTTGACCCTGAACTGACATGGACACCACAGTTTCCTCTCAGGAGAGCCTGGGTGATTTGATGCCAAATGTCATTACAAGAGATGAAAGTGGAATGCTGCATAGCGAGATCTGCAGCTATGTGGGATACTCGAGGCTCCAGCAGTTCCTTGATCTGTACATGGACAAGAAGTCATCAGCATGTGCAGATGTGTCTCATCCTCCACCTAGAATAGATACAGACTGGTGGGGCATCATTAATTCCTTTTACCTGAAGTATCCAACTCTAAGCAAGTTGATCAAAGCCTGCCTTACCATATTTTCAGGACCACTGGTAGAGGGCTCTTTTAACATAATGGATGACATCATTACTGATGATCGCAGCTAAATGTGTATAGAAAACTATGAATCATGTTCTCACATCAAGTACACAGTGAAGTCCAAGGGAAAAAAAGAGCACTTAAATGGAGGTACCATCACCAATGAAAAGCTACAAAAAACATCTGCAGAAGAAGAATGCAGACAAAGAGCGCAAACGTGAGGCAAAGATCAGGAAGGCATTGCTCCAGTTGAAGACACAGAAAGCAAAGAATCTTCTCAAAAGAATACCAAAAAGAAAACCTGCTGCTAAACCTCACTACCATGTTGCTGCACCTGATATTTCTGATCCAGTTACACGACCTGCCTTAGCACCTGCTCAGCCATTTTGCAATTTACCCTTTCGACCCCACCACTTGATTACTGCACCTGAAGCGTCTACTTCCTCATCATCATCATGTTTCCCCTGTGGCATCATGGACAACCTTGGGGCGCTCTTGCTGGAATTGGGTATCCAGCAGTCGCAGGAAATCGGTCTTCGCCATCATCATCTTTCTTGCTTGTTGCACGTCAACACCAAGTATCTTTTCAATTCTATTCCACATCGTTCTCGGAGTCAGGGTATCAAATAGTACTTGTTTCTGGAGGGCATTGTTGTCAAGCCTGCATATATGAGCCAGATATTTAAAGTGCTGTGCCAGACAAAAGTCATGGATGGGGCGTGTATTTGTGATGGTACGTAGTCGGTCATTTGAAATCCTGTAACTCCAGTCCACATCAGTTCCTTCACGTTCTGCCCGGTCTGGAGCGTTTTTTTTTGTTCAAATCCTCCTCTAACCATTTTTCGTAAGAAACTATGCCATATGACGTCCACCTTTCCCAGCTCTTCCTCTGTCAGCTCCCATGCCTGTACGCAATACAGGAGCCTTGATCGTATACAAGTGGTGAGGAATTTTACTCTGGTTGACAGTCTAATCCTTCTAGCAGTCATAATTTATTTGAGATCGTTCCATTTCTGATATGCTGCACCAATTCGTGTATGTAGAGATTGACTGCTATTCTGTGTTGGTTATCGTATACCCCAGATACTTGAAGCTTCTGACATTCTTGAGGTGGTTTGAGCCAATGCTCACCAGACTAGGTAGCTCCATCACATGCTCGTCCACATTGAAGGCCATTGTTTCTGTCTTTTTATATGATATTTGCAACCCAAACCATCTAAAGGTGTCATCGTAGATGGTGAGCATCTTCTGCAAGTCCTTTTGTGAACTAACGAATATGACCTGATCATCAGCATACAGTAGCTCTGTGAGTTGTACATGTCCATAGGAGGATGCTTTCTTACGAAGCTCTCGCGGAGATATTTCATTGGGCATACTGTAGGTGATCTTGAAACCGGCCTCAGGGTTGGATTTACTTATTTCACTCCTGGCAACTCTGACAACAAAGTCCATGTAAACATTGAAAATCAGAGGTGATTCCAAGGCACCTTGTCTGCATCCTACAAGAGTATCAAAGAAGTTACTGGATCCTTTGATGCATGCTTTTGTACCGGTATATAACGCACGTAGGATAGCTACCAGGCGTGGACATCTTAAACAGAGATTGAGGCACTGGAATAGGGCATTTCTTGGAATCCAGTCGTATGCGGCCTTTAGATCGGTACATAACACAACATAAAGAGGTTTTTTAGACTTCTTTGATGTCTTGAGGATTTGGCATAGGATAAAGATCACATCGCATGTTGACTTATTTGCCCGTAAGCCAAATTGGGATGGTAGCAGTATTGACTCATAGTTCTGTCGGATTCATTCAACTATTATCCCTGACACCACCTTGGAGAGAGTTGCAATTATGCTAAGGCCTCTGTAGTTTTCTGAAAGAGATTTCAGACCTCTCTTATAAAGGCAAGTAATGGACGGTGACAGCCAGTTTTTGGGAACTTGAAGGCATGACCATATCATCCCAACCAGCAAGGTAATGTATTCCAGCAGCGCAACACATTCTGAATATTTAAGTTGTTCTGCATATACCCCATCAGTGCCTTGACATCTGCCATTCTTTAATCTTTTCATGCACTTTTTTCGACTTCTCTAGGACTAGGTGTAGATTCATCAACTTTAGGTAGGTCGTGTGGTGGGAGAAGATGAGGATATTCCTCCGGGTGTTCCAACTCCGGTTATGGGACATATGGTCGAGAGGCAAAGTGTTCGGAGAAGTGTGTTTCTAGTTTCTCTCGCTGAATCAGCAATCTGTTCTCACATGGCAATGATGTGTGGCATTTCATAAATCTAAATTCCTTTTCTGTATTTCGCTGTCCGCTCGCAAAAGTATTTTTAAGCTTTGTGCGCAGCTGTTTCACA
This sequence comes from Plotosus lineatus, assembly GCA_024760905.1. Lineage (NCBI taxonomy): Eukaryota > Metazoa > Chordata > Actinopteri > Siluriformes > Plotosidae > Plotosus > Plotosus lineatus. The sequence goes on from CM045743.1 coordinate 286,903, forward strand.
TCATGAGCAAGTCGCTTTTTCATCACTAGGTCTTTCTCACTGTGCTATTTTACCAGAAGTTCTTGATAATCAGGATTAGTCCATGGTTTGTCAATCTCGTTCCTAGTTTGTTTAGGAATGCTTTCTGTGGAGGCTTCTTGTATGGTGTTCGTCAATAGTTCTTCGACTTGGTCAACTGTAAGACCACTATTTGATGGCTGACTGTGTAACGACGCATCAAGCTTAGTGCTGTACGCAACTTGGACTGATGGATCATCCCTTAAATGTCATAAATCTGGGAACACAGCTAAAGATCGACTCTTGAGGAACATCTTTTTCAATTTCCTTTTAGCTGGAAAATTAGCGTCCATGACTATGATACGGTGATCTGATTCAAAGGGTTGACTCTGAATCGGGTATACTCTGCAGTTACTGGTTGCACGTTTTACAAACCATTCCGTCATGATGTAATCTAATCTCCTTTTATATCCCAAATTTGACTTGAAAGACCATCTATGTTCATCTGATTTTGTTGAAAAAAGTGTTGAGAATGTATAGGGATGCGTCTTCTGCTGTTTCGATCAGCTTTGCTCCATTAAAGCTTGTTGGGTTTTGATCGTGATAAGGGCCAACACATTTCCAACTGGAAGGATTGCAATCATGACCAATGGTGGCATTTAAATCACCAGCAGCAATAACTTTATATGATGAATAATCTTTTTTAGTCTGCTGTATGGCCTTTCCGAGGGTACGGTCGAAGGCTTCTTTGGTCCTACTTGCATATTCTTCCGTTGGACAATAACAACTGTAGATTGCCAGTTTGATGCCGTTCACCTTGACTCTAACCATTGTTAGTCGTTCTACTAAGATGTGCTGGACATCAACCAGTGTAACGTGTGGAGCAAGGACAACAGCAACACCTACCCGAGCAACTTTCAATCCATTGTACACTACATGCCATCCTCTCAGGATTTCATCTTCAAAGTAGATCGTACCATCACCCTGTTGTCGCACCTCTTGCATAAATGTTATATCATGTCCTACTCTCTTGCACTGTGTCACACAATACGTCAACTTACTATCACACTTGCATGTTCTGACATTCATGGATCCCATTCTGAACGTGTGGTTATTCTTTTTCATATTAAACTTATCAAAACTACTAGTACTAATAGTAATAATAGTAATGCTAATCCAAAAATATCCGAGATATCTATGAAGACTCGATTTCATTACCTTTTTAAACACTGTTATAAAATCACTTAAATTAACTAAGAGAAGCAGTTACTTCACTTCCTAGTCGCCATTGACTCCGTTGGCTCACTCTGCCACAAGGCCGAGCTACCCAGGGTGCACCTGTCCTAATGACGGAGGTGGAGTCTGGCTTGAGTGTGATAGGCGTTTAGATTTAGCAGGCTTACAATACGACTGCCTTCTAAGTCTAGCGGATAAATCCGAAAAGTTGCGCTTCAACACTCCATACACCCCACTCACCTGTCGCTCAGCTTTCCCATCAATACCATTTCAAGCACCACTGATAAATCCCTAAATAGAAAATGTAGTGGAACACTGATGTCTTGGTTTGTTCCAAAGATCAAAAGATAAACATTTAATCATGCACTAACTCTCATATATATAGATATATATACACTAGTCCTTCTCAAAGGAAATATTTCAGGTCTTTTATTGTTTTAATACTGATGATTTTGGCATACAGCTCATGAAAACCAAAAATCCCTATCTCAAAAAATTAGCATATTTCATCCGACCAATAAAAAAAAGTGTTTTTAATACAAAAAATGTCAACTTTCAAATAATTATGTTCAGTTATGCACTCAATACTTGGTCGGGAATCCTTTTGCAGAAATGACTGCTTCAATGCGGCGTGGCATGGAGGCAATCAGCCTGTTGCACTGCGGAGGTATTATGGAGACCCAGGATGCTTCGATAGCGGCCTTAAGCTCATCCACAGTGTTGGGTCTGGTGTCTCTCAACTTTCTCTTCACAATATCCCACAGATTCTCTATGGGCTTCAGGTCAGGAGAGTCGGCAGGCCAATTGAGCACAGCAATACAATGGTCAGTAAACCATTTAGCAGTGGTTTTGGCACTGTGAGCAGGTGCCAGGTCGTGCTGAAAAATGAAATCTTCATCTCCATAAAGCTTTTCAGCAGATGGAAGCATGAAGTGCTCCAAAATCTCCTGATAACTATCTGCATTGACCCTGCCCTTGATAAAACACAGTGGACCAACACCAGCAGCTGACACGGCACCCCAGACCATCACTGACTGTGGGTACTTGACACTGGACTTCAGGCATTTGGGCATTTCCTTCTCCCCAGTCTTCCTCCAGACTCTGGCACCTTGATTTCCCAATGACATGCAAAATTTGCTTTCATCCGAAAAAAGTACTTTGGACCACTGAGCAACAGTAAAGTGCTGCTTCTCTGTAGCCCAGGTCAGGCGATTCTGCCACTGTTTCTGGTTCAACAGTGGCTTGACCTAGGGAATGCGGCACCTGTAGCCCAGTCCACTGCTTCCACAGGTCCCCCAAGGTCTGGAATCGGCCCTTATCCACAATCTTCGTCAGGGTCCGGTCACCTCTTCTGGTTGTGCAGCGTTTTCTGCCACACTTTTTCCTTCCCACAGACGTCCCACTGAGGTGCCTTGATAGAGCACTCTGGGAACAGCCTATTCGCTCAGAGATTTCATTCTGTGTCTTACCCTCTTGCTTGAGGGTGTCAATGATGGCCTTCTGGACAGCAGTCAGGTCGGCAGTCTTACCCATGATTGCAGTTTTGAGTAATGAACCAGGCTGGGAGTTTTTAAAAGCCTCAGGAATCTTTTGCAGGTGTTTAGAGTTAATTGGTTGATTCAGATGATTAGGTTAATAGCTCGTTTAGACTACCTGAACATGATATGCTAATTTTTTGAGATAGGAATTTTGGGTTTTCATGAACTGAATGCCAAAATCATCAGTATTAAAACAATAAAAGACCTGAAATATTTCAATTGGTGTGCAATGAATCTAAAATATATGAAAGTTTAATTTTTATCAGTACATTACAGAAAATAATGAACTTTATCATAATATGCTAATTTTTTGAGAAGAACTAGTGTGTGTGTATATATATATATATATATATATATATATATATATATATATATATATATATATATATATATATTATAATGTATTTTTACAACCACTTGACACCATTTAAACTTGTAATATTTATCAAAATCATTGGTAATAGAACAGTAGTGCACATACTTGCATTATCTGTCATTTGGACTGTAAGTAAATTGAAATGTGTAAAGTCATTTTACAATTTACTTGAACCGATTCATCATCACAACCAAACATTACTTACTATAGTATAGTACATGTGCATATCAACATGTATTAACATGGTCACTGTTTAATAATGCCTTTTCATAAAAGGGGAACAAAATTTCTATCACTGCAAAAGTGCATGTATAATTATATAAATGACATTAAACTGCAAAAGCATAGTTATTTCAGTAAAACTTCCAACAAATAAGACAAAGTGGATATGGGATCAATTATTTCAGTAAAACTAGTTGATTATTTGTTACTTTTGGTGTTTTCTGAATTGTACTTTTTGCTTACATAAATGCCACCAGCGAGCATCTTCTTCTTCTTCTTTTCCTTTCGGCTTTTCCCTTCAGGGGTCGCCACAGCGAATCATCTGCCTCCATCTCACCCTATCCTTTGCATCTTCTTCTCTTACACCAACGACCTTCATGTCCTCCTTTACCACATCCATGAATCGTCTCTTTGGTCTTCCTCTAGGCCTTTGCCTGGTAGTTCCAGCCTCAGCATCCTATTACCAATATACTCACTATCCCTCCTCTGTACATGTCCAAACCATCTCAATCTAGCCTCTCTGACTTTGTCTCTAAAACGTCTTACATGTGCTGTCCCTCTGACGTGCTCATTCCTAATCCTATCCATCCTCGTTACTCCCAAAGAGAACCTCAACATTTTCATCTCTGCTACCTCCAACTCTGCCTCCTGTCTTTTCCCCAGGGCCACTGTTTCTAACCCATACAGCATCGTTGGCCTCAACACCGTCTTGTACACTTTTCCTTTCATTTTTGCCGATACCCTCCTATCACACATCACACCGGACACTTTTCTCCAACCATTCCAACCTGCCTGCACACGCTTCTTCACCTCTTTTCCACACTCAATTGCTCTGGATTGTTGAGCCTAAGTACTTAAAATCCTCAACCTTTCTTATCTCTGCTCCCTGTAATCTCACCATTCCTCTTTGGTCCTTGGCATTCATGCACATGTATTCTGTCTTACTGAGGCTAATCTTCATTCCCCTCCTTTCCAGGGCATACCTCCACCTCTCTAGATTTTCCTGCACTTGTTCTCTGCTCTCACTACAGATTACAATGTCATCTGCAAACATCATAGTCCATGGGGAATCTTGTCTAACCTCGCCTGTCAGCCTGTCCATCACCATAGCAAACAAGAAGGGGCTGAGAGCTGACCCTTGATGCAGTCCCACCTCCACCTTGAACTCTTCTGTCACACCGACAGCACACCTCACCACTGTCTTACATCTCTCATACATGTCCTGCACCACTCTAACATACTTCTCTGCCACTCCAGACTTCCTCATGCAATACCACAGTTCTTCTCTCGGCACCCTGTCATATGCTTTCTCCAGATCCACAAAGGCACAATGCAGCTCCGTCTGACCTTCTCTGTACTTCTCCATTAACATCCTCAAGGCAAACACTGCCTCTGTGGTTCTCTTTCTGGGCATGAAACCAAACTGTTGTTCACAAATGCTGACTTCTGCCCTTAGTCTAGCTTCCACTATTCTTTCCCATAACTTCATCGTATGGCTCATCAACTTTATCCCTCTGTAGTTGCCACAACTCTGCACATCTCCCTTGTTCTTAAAAATGGGCACCAGCACACTTCTCCTCCATTCCTCTGGCATCCTCTCACTCTCTAAGACCTTGTTAAATGTTCTTGTCAGAAAATCTACTGCTACCTCTCCTAGACACTTCCATACCTCCACCGGTATGTCATCAGGACCAACTGCCTTTCCATTCTTCATCCTCTTCAATGCCCTCCTCACTTCACCCTTACTAATCTTTGCTACTTCCTGGTCCTCAACAGTCACCTCTTCTACTCTTTTTTCTCTCTCATTTTCCTCATTCATCAGCTCTTCTAAGTACTCTTTCCATCTTCCCAGCACACTTCTGTCATCAGTCAATACATTTCCCTCTCTGTCCTTTATCAATCTAACTTGCTGCACGTCCTTCCCATCTCTATTTCTCTGCTGTGCCAACCTGTATAAATCATTTTCTCCCTCCTTACTTTCCAACCGAGCATACAAGTCATCAAACGCGCTCTGTTTGGCTTTTGACACTGCTACCTTTGCCTTACGCTGTGTCTCCCTGTACTCCTGTTTACTCTCTTCGGTTTTGTCAATGTCCCACTTCTTCTTAGCTAATCTCTTCCTTTGTACACACTCCTGCACTTCCTCATTCCACCACCAAGTCTCCTTATCTACTTTCCTTCCAGATGACACACCAAGTATTCTCCTACCTGTCTCCTGATCACATTCGCTGTAGTTGTCCAGTCATCTGGAAGCACTTCCTGACCACCCAAAGCCTGTTTCAACTCCTCCTTGAAGACAACCCGACACTCTTCCTTTTCAGCTTCCACCACTTTGTCTTCTGCTCTGCCTTTGCCTTCTTCACCTTCCTCACCATCAGCATCATCCTGCACACCACCATCCTATGCTGTTTGGCAACACTCTCACCCGCTACTACTTTGCAGTCACTGACTTCCTTTAAATTACATCGCCTGCACAAGATGTAGTCTACCTGTGTGCTCCTACCTCCACTTTTATAAGTCACCCTATGCTCCTCTCTCTTCTGGAAGAAAGTATTCACCACAGCCATTTCCATCATTTTTGCAAAATCTACCAACATCTGTCCTTCATGCTCCTGTCCTGGATACCAAACCTACCCATCACTTCCTCGTCCCCTCTGTTTCCTGCACCAACATGTCCATTGAAGTCTGCCCCAATGACCACTCTTTCACCTCTGGGGTACTCTGCATCACTTCATCTAACTCCCTCCAGAATCTCTCCTTCTCTTCTCGCTCACATCCTGTCTGTGGGGCATAAGCACTAACAACATTGACCATCACACCTTTAATTTCTAACTTGAGACTCATCACTCTGTCTGACACTCTTTTCACTTCTAGAACATTCCTGGCAAACTCCTCCTTCAAGATGACTCCTACTCCATTTCTCTTCCCATCCACACCGTGATAAAACAGCTTAAACCCTGCTCCTATGCTTCTAGCCTTGCGACCTTTCCACCTGGTCTCCTGAACACACAGTATGTCCACCTTCCTCCTCTGCATCATGTCAGCCAGCTCTCTACCTTTTCCTGTCATAGTTCCAATATTCAAAGTCCCTACTTTCAGTCCTAGACTCATGCCTTTCCTCTTCTCTCTCTGGCAACGGACACGCCTCCCGCCTCTCCTTCTTCGGCGTCTTCGACCAACAGTAGTCCAATTTCCATCAGCACCCTGTTGGTTGACGGCACTGATGGCGGTCGTTGTTAACCCGGGCCTCGACCGATCCGGTATGTCATCCTTTCTTGTGATTCGCATAGTTTATTTGGCATTTGTTTTACGCCGGATGCCCTTCCTGACGCAACCCTCTGCATTTATCCGGGCTTGGGACCGGCGTGAGGGAGAGACACTGGTTTGTGCCCCCCCCTCACGGCTGCATTACCAGCGAGCATCTAGAGAGGCTAAATTTCAAAAATTTTATTGGGGGGACCCCCCTGACCCCCCCTGCAGGAGGGCTACCCCCTCCCACACCCTCCCCGCACTCTGTGCACCGTGAACCTACGGCCCAAGGTGCTGCTCCGTGCCGCCTCAGCCTCTAGCATCAGTGAGCCTAACATTTTTCAGTCAAAAATTCTACAGCTTCTGCTGTGCTCACACCCATGTCCTCAGTGGCTCAAGTGCAAGAGAGGAAAAAGCCCAAAAGAGAAACTCGAAAAGACTGCAAACCATCCAACAATGTCTGGGGTGTTCGGAACTTCCTGCCAGAGGATTTAGATTTGGAAGATGAAGCTTCTGTGGAAGTACATACGAAGTGGATGCTTACGCAAAAGATATCTCGATCATTCGAAAAGACACAACCACAAAATCAAAGATAGAATGGACAGAACGTTTCCTAACAGGAGAAGAATGATTGTTGAGGATCTAAAGCCAATACAAGTTTTCAAGGAGAGGTCTCCACTACTCCTTAAAGAGCACACAGTATGTTTCATATGATTTCACTAAACATCGACTCTCTTTTGTTAGCGATAAACACATTCTGTGTAAACAAGTCAAAATTAATCTATGATTAGTATGATGGATATTTTTCATGACCTAACACTGATTATTTGCAGGACATAAAATCCATTGATTACATTTGTGATGTGTATGTGTTTTTCAGATCACAGATGAAATCATTCGATTAATGGAATGCAATTGGTGATCGGTGTATGAAAGTAACCAGAGTCAGCTTGTGGGGAACCTCACCAGATTGCCTCCCGGCCAGAAGGAGACTAGGGTTGTGAAGGAGATGAGAGAGAAGCTGTCTACGGCTAAACCTGATTCTGAGAAGAAATGTAAGTCTTTACTATATTTTGATTAGTGTCTGATTAATTGCAAGTACTATAGCACCAAAATTTGGGATTATGAAGGACAAAATATCGAATGACACCAATATTATGAAAATCAATAGATTGGCTTTATATTCTGTTATAAATGCTTGTATCATTTTCAGAGATCTCACACTGCATCGCACTGATGGCCCTACCATTCCACTTAAAACAGAACCTTGGGGAAATCCTCGTCGAGAGAGGTGAAGGGAATGGTGTGAAAACACTAATCGAATGGCATGGATCATCAATATACAGAGATGATGTGAGCTTCCAAATCAGAGCAGAAAATGTTGACATTTGTGTGACAAAGACCCTGACCAATGCTTTTTTCCTACTTGTGTCAGTGTACTTTGTATTCAATTTAGGATATCCTAAAAGTATTTCAGGCACTTTAACTTATCTTCAAAAGGGGTGCGCAGACATTTGCTCACATCTTTTTTTCTTTGTTCTAATAAATGCATAATACAAATAGATCACAATGTGTTATAAAGATTCTTTATCCTTATAAATACATAATACTAAATTAACTCATTATACATTAGGGTTTAGGGTTAGGGGTTAGGGGTTAGGGTTAAAATTGAATGTTTTTTTTTTTTTTATGTTGTGAGCTTCTTCTTCTTCTTTTCCTTTCGGCTGTTCCCTTCAGGGGTCGCCACAGCAAATGATCTGCCTCCATCTCTCCCTATCCTCTGCATCTTCTACTCTTACTCCAACGACCTTCATGTCCACCTTCACCGCATCCATAAATCTTCTCTTTGGACTTCCTCTGGGCCTTTTGCCTGGTAGTTCCAACCTCAGCATCCTACGACCAATATACTCACTATCTCTCCTCTGTACATGTCCAAACCATCTCAATCTAGCCTCTCTGACTTTGTCTCCAAAACATCTAACATGTGCTGTCCCTCTGATATACTCATTTCTGATCCTATCCATCCTCGTTACTCCCAAAGAGAACCTCAACATTTTCATCTCTGCTACCTACAGCTCTGACTCCTGTCTTTTCCCCAGGGCCACTGTCTCTAAACCATACAACATTGCTGGCCTCATCACTGTCTTGTACACTTTTCCCTTCATTCTTGCCGATACTCTCCTATCACACATCACACCGGACACTTTTCTCCATCCATTCCATGCTGTCTGCACGCACTTCTTCACCTCTTTTCCACACTCTCCATTGCTCTGGATTGTTGAGCCTAAGTACTTAAAATCCTCCACCTTCTTTATCTCTGCCTCCTGTAACCTCAAAGTTCCTCTTGGGTCCTTGTCGTTCACACACATGTATTCTGTCTTACTAAGACTAACCTTCAATCCCCTCCTTTCCAGGGCATACCTCCACCTCTCTAGATTTTCCTCCACTTGGTCTCTGCTCTCACTACAGATCACTATGTCATCTGCAAACATCATAGTCCATGGAGATTCTTGTCTAACCTCGTCTGTTAGCCTGTCCATCACCATCGCAAACAAGAAGGGGCTGAGAGCTGACCCTTGATGCAGTCCCACCTCCACCTTGAACTCTTCTGTCACACCGACAGCACACCTCACCACTGTCTTACATCTCTCATACATGTCCTGCACCACTACGGAAATCTGAAGGACCTGATGGCATCAGTCCCAGGCTGCTGAGGACCTGCGCAGACCAGCTCTGTGTGGTACTATGCTACCTGTACAACCTGAGCCTCAGCCTGGAGAAGGTTCCAGTCCTCTGGAAGACCTCCTGTGTGGTTCCGGTTCCCAAAACAGCACAAGCGAAGGAACCAGCCCACTACAGACCTGTCGCCCTGACCTCCCACCTCATTAAGACCATGGAAAGGCTCCTCCTTGAACACCTCCGCTCTATGGTGAGCCCCACCCTAGACCCGCTGCAGTTTGCCTACAGGCCCAACATCGGAGTAGAAGACGCCGTCATCTACCTTCTGCAGCGGGCACTCACCCACCTGGAGATCGCCGGCAGCGCTGTGAGGGTCATGTTCTTTGACTTCTCCAGCGCCTTCAACACCATCAGGCCAGCGCGCCTGCGGGGGAAGCTGGAGGATGTGGGAGTGGACGGGCATCTTGCTGCCTGGATTATTGGCTACCTTACTAACCGCCCACAGTACGTGCGGCTGCGCGCCTGTAAGTCAAAGGTGGTAGTCTGTAGCACGGGGCACCGCAGGGCACCGCCCTCTCACCCTTCCTTTTAACATCTATACCTCGGACTTCATATATAACACAAACAGCTGCCACCTCCAGAAGTTCTCGGACGACTCCGCCATCGTGGGCCGTGTGTCAGAGGGGAACGAGCTGGAGTACCGGTCGGTCATCGTTGACTTCGTGGACTGGTGTGAGCGCAACCACCTGTGCTTGAACACTAGGAAGACGAAGGAGATGGTGGTCGACTTCAGGAGAAGCACTCAAACACACACACACACACACATTTACTAGTGAACATCCAGGGACAGGAAATTGAGACAGTGGACAGTTTCAAGTACCTGGGTGTTCACCTTAACAATAAACTGGACTGGTCCCACAACACCAACGCCCTGTACAAGAAGGGCCAGAGTCGCCTCCACCTTCTGAGGAGACTCAGGTCCTTCAGCATATGCAGACCTCTGCTCAGGACATTTTATGACTCTGTGGTAGCCTCTGCAATCCTCTACGCTGCCATCTGCTGGGCCCCGGGCAGCACAGAGCGGGACAGAAAGAGACTGAACAAGCTGGTCAGGAGGGCCAGCTCTGTCCTCGGCTGCCCACTGGACTCTGTGGAGGAGGTGAGTGAGAGGAGGATGGTAGCAAAGCTCACATCCATCCTGTTCAACAGCTCTCACCCACTGCACCAGACTGTAGAGGAGCTAAGCAGCTCCTTCAGTGGACGACTGAGACATCCTCAGTGCAGGAAGGAGCGCTACCGCAAGTCGTTCATTCCCACCGCTGTCAGACTGTACAACGCCACTTTGTAACTGTCTGTGAAAATACCGGTTATGTGCAATAAAAACCCCGCGCACTTTAATCAACCACATCTACCCCACTGACTGTGAACCATATCAACCCATCTACTCTGCACTCAGATACATTACACTTTAATATAGGCCAGTCTATAAAGTTGCTCCATTCTTTTCTTTTATTGTTTAGTAATTTATACTATTTATGTATCTATTTATTTATTTACTTATATGTATGTGTGTATGTTTGTACTTGTATCTATTTTTGCACCCCCTACTGATAGTACCTCAAGAGCCTGTAACAGTGAATTTCTCCATTGTGAGATTAATAAAGCTGTATCTTATCTTATCTTATCTCTAACATACTTCTCTGTCACTCCAGACTTCCTCATACAATACCACAGTTCTTCTCTCGGCACCCTGTCATATGCTTTCTCCAGATCCACAAAGGCACAATGCAGCTCCTTCTGACCTTCTCTGTACTTCTCTATTAACATCCTCAAAGCAAACACTGCATCTGTGGTGCTCTTTCTTGGCATGAAACCAAACTGTTGTTCACAAATGCTGACCTCTGCCCTTAGTCTAGCTTCCACTATTCTTTCCCATAGCTTCATTGTATGGCTCATCAACTTTATCCCTCTGTAGTTGCCACAACTCTGTACATCTCCCTTGTTCTTAAAAATGGGCACAAGCACATTTCTCCTCCATTCCTCTGGCATCTGCTCACTTTCTAAGACCTTGTTGAATATTCTTGTCAGAAAATCTACTGCTACCTCCCTAGACACTTCCATACCTCAACTGGTATGTCATCAGGGCCAACTGCCTTTCCACTCTTCATCCTCTTCAATGCCCTCCTCACTTCTCCCTTACTAATCTTTGCTACTTCCTGCTCCTCAACGGTCACCCCTTCTACTCTTTTCTCTCTCTAATTTTCCTCATTCATCAGCTCTTCAAAGTACTCTTTCCATCTTCCCAGCACACTTCTGTCATCAGTCTTCATTTCCCTCTCTGTCCTTTATCACTCTAACTTGCTGCACGTCTTTCCCATCTCTATTTCTCTGCTGTGCTAAGCTGTATAGATCATTTTCTCCCTCCTTACTGTTCAACCTATCATACAAGTCATCATACGCCCTCTGTTTGGCCTTTGACACTGCTACCTTTGCCTTACGCTGTGTCTCCCTGTACTCCTGTTTACTCTCTTTGGTCCTCTCAATGTCCCACTTCTTCTTGGCGAACCTTTTCTTTTGTACACACTCCTGCACTTCCTCATTCCACCACCAAGTTTCCTTATCTACTTTCTTTCCAGAGGACACACCAAGTACTCTCCTACCGGTCTCCCTGATCACATTGGCTGTGGTTGTCCAGTCCTCTGGAAGTACTTCCTGACTACCCAAAGCCTGTTTCAACTCCTCCTTGAAGACAACATGAAACTCTTCCTTTTTCAGCTTCCACCACTTTGTCTTCTGCTCTGCCTTTGCCTTTTTCACCTTTCTCACCATCAGTGTCATCCTGCACACCACCATCCTATGCTGTTTGGCAACACTCTCACCCACTACTACTTTGCAGTCACTGACTTCCTTCAAATTACATCGCCTACACAAGATGTAGTCTACCTGTGTGCTCTTACCTCCGCTTTCATAAGTCACCCTATTCTTTTAAGTAATTGAGTTTGTTACGTATACTTCTAGTGTTAAGATGGAAGATAGCTAAGTCATGATTACGTGAGAAGTCAACGAGCTTTGTCGGCCCAGGATTTAACTCAACATTGCCTGCAAGCTGCATTAACAATAGCAAAACAATTAATACATTTGGATCACCTAAATACGGTTGCAGATAACAACGAAACATAAATACTGTACATGCTTTTAACTCAGTTTCTAAAATGACACGATACAGTTTTAATTCCTTTGCAGGAAAGGTCATAACATAACTAACCTGAAATGAATAACTTTTGATTTTATATATTCTTTTGCGAGAACAAACAATGCAATGAAAAACACCAATCGTCACCCGATATTGAATGATATCATTACCCATATGAAAAACCGGGGGCAGTGGTGGTCTAGTGGTATAGGGCGCTGGATCACTGATCCAACGGTTGGGGGTTCGAGTCCCACTCTCCACAAGGTTGTCATTGTCCCCCCCAGTGCAGCTATCTGGGTTATCAAAGGTGGGCCATGTCTGTCACTGTCTATGGTGAGAGGTTGATGTAAAAGAACCATTGCTGACTTTCGTAAAAAGTCGCTGCAAAGTCGTCAGCGTGTTTCTGTCCCTTGCTAAAAAGGTTTGTGACAGGAAGGACATCCGACGTAAAAACCTCTGCCAAATCAAACGTGCAAATCAGATGATTCACTGTGGCGACTCCCGAGTAAAAGGAAAAAGCCGAAAGGAAGACCCATATGAAAATCTTGATTTATAAATGCTCATAGTTGTGTGGACGCTCGATCGGGTTTTTATACTTTTATCTCTCACTGTTTTACCCAATAGTTTTATATTTGCATTGCAAGAGATTAACACGACAAAGCAGTATTCTGGCTGCTGTCGAGTTGTAACGTGTACTAGTGATATCATCTGATGTCGGTTCTCTACCCCAGTGACCTCACACACACACACACGCACACACACCTGTATTTGTGTGTGCGTGTGTATTTCAGTGTATTTTACGGACTGATTAGTTTAATTTAACGTACGATGAACCTGTGCTGCCCTCTGGTGGCTACACTGAGTACAAAGTACAGTATATATTCAGTCCTACTGTAAAATCTGTATAGTATAGAAAATTTACTCTGTGTGTGTGTGTGTGCGTGTTTATAATTAGAACTACAGGTTTTGTTTGTACTTCAAAGATGTTAAAAGGCATTAGGGTAACGAGAAATATGTAAAATTACATCATTATTCATTTTTTACACACACACACACACACACACACACACACACACACACACACACACACACACACACACACAGGAATGTACCTCACAAGTGCAGTCATTCATTCGCCAAACCACTTAATCATATTAGTGAATGCTAGAGCCTCCTTCAGACGATTCTAGGTGAAGTTGGGTTATGCCCTGAGAGGCTCACCAGACCAACACACAATAGTCCACACTCACGTGTAGGGGCAATCGGAACAGACAGTTACCCTGATGTGCCTGTCTGAAACTGCATTAGGAAACCGGAGCAAGCACAAGGACATAAAACTGAGCCCAGGCCCCGAGCCCAGGCCCGTCCTGCTGTGAGGTGGACATGCTAATTGCTGCACCTTGCGCCAGCACTGTACATTGTACTGCATCGTATCTTCAGATCTGACCGCAATGCATCTGTATTTATTTAAAAATCCTCACATTGTGTTGAGAACACGAATGCTTGTTTGTGATCATTTATAATCGTGTCCCTTCCTCAGAACTGAAACTCCTCCCACACAGCGGCTCGTTTTCCTCGGGCGTGATCACTGCACACTTCACTCACTGCTTCTTTTCCACTGAACTTGTTTACTACATAATAAACCACAGGCCGTATTTATAGGAGACAAACGGACTGAGGTTTCTGGGGACATGAAGAGAACACGGCGAAATAAAACCTCTCAGGGTTGAAGTTCTGCTACAGTCCACAGTGAGGTGCTATCAACAAAGGTTTCAGCCTGGGGGAGGAGACCAGCGTTCCCAGAGGAAGCCGAGAACACAGCGAGAACATGCAAACTCCAGAAGCACCCCAAGCCTGAAAACCGAACCCACGACCTTCCTGCAAGGCGGACTTTCGAACTACCGTGCCATCCAATCTGGCCATCTTGTACTGTATTATGTAATCAACAGAAATTGCGTGATCTGATTGGTCCACTATCTCTGGATTAAATCAAAACACGATCCTGATGGATTTTTGCAAGAAACAAAACGGCAGTTAATGGCAGTCACATGGAGCAGGCGGGGTCATCATATCACACTTTAGATGGAAATGATATCAACAGCTTGTTTTTCATGTTCTGCGTAGTTTAGATTAACGCAGGCACAGCGTGGTTTATGCTGAACTCCAAATGAAAGGCTGAAACAGAGGCCATTAAACCGCAGAGCACGGAGATCAACTTGTAGGGCGGAGTTCACCTGAACAGTCTCTGTTATGGTGAAAGTATTAAAATCTCTTTGTAGTTTACTTCCTTTATGTTTTCCAGAATTATACAGTACCAGTCAAAGACTTTTTGATTGACACTATTTACCATCATCGTATGCTATGGGCAAATAATTTTGAAGTATGGTAGTGTAATACCGCACTCTCTGGCTCCCTGTGATGAAGCCATTACCGAATTACGCTTGCAGAAACAAACAGACGATGAAGGAGACGAGGATACTTCAGGTTTTGAACAGTCGGTTTTATTGACTTATACACTGAAGTACTCAGTCAGCTACTACGCATGTAGACGTATCATTAAACACAATCGTCGCCATGGGAACTAAAAAAAAAAAATCATCCCCCCAAATATCGCAGCACTTTATAGGGATTCGAAATGGGGTCCTAACAGGGTGTGGAATATTCCAGATAAAAAACAAACGGTGCAGAACTGCGGGAGAAGCGTGGCGATTCCCAACACCATCATGCGTGATTCACACACCACCAGTACAAAATTGGCATATAAAACATCATGTTTTACATTTTTTAACACTTGAATATCTCCATCCCACTTCTCCAATAATAAACCTTCAATCCTACATGAGCTCTCTTACTTAATATCAAGCTAACATGTTAGCATGCTAACATTACAACCGTGGGAACCAACACACTCACCGTGTCGGTTTTATCCACAGCAGTGATTTGAACGTTCTGTAGAAAACATTTGAGGAGATTCGAAATCTACTGGACACAGCGTGTTTATCAGCCATAGGCGTGTGCCGATATTACATCTTCACGGCATTTTATTGCATTTTATGTCACCACCTCACTGCAAGACCAGGATGAATGGAATTCACGAATGTGACTGCGACTCAGAAAGGTCCAGGTATGATGCGGCACGCCGTAATATGTAACACTGCCACAGTGCGTACCGTGATCGGCTGCCAGCACACACCCAGCTCACCATGACGCTAGCGAATTGCTGACATGCAGATTTTAATGGACAAGCACTCAAAACATCACCACAACATACATACAGCCTATATAATAGATACCACGTTATTGTAACGTCGTTTAATTCCGATAGGAAAACCGTACAAAATCTTTTTTTTTCCTACTTCATCAGCATCACTCTTCTGGAATATCAGGATCCAATATCGTCTCCAGATGAACATTTCTATACTTCAGACTGGGATTTAACACAGACAGAGAGACGGGGGGTGGGGGCACATCAGAGATAGCCATATGGAGAGATTGAAAGAAAGAGAGAGGGGGAAAGAGACAGAGAAAAAGAGGGAGAAATGAAGAGGCAGGATGCAGAGAGAAACGGGGAGGGCTAGAGACGGAAAGGACAACAAAGAGAGAGGAAAAAAGAGGATGTCTTGGATTTTGAAAGCCCCATTTGTGAAAACCCCTCCATAAAGGGGCACTCTTATTCAAATGAAAAAAATCTGACCAATAAACCCTTTTCCTGGAAACAATGATCGAAGATACGCTCTGTTTTTCAACATTCAACTTTTTCAGGAGCTGCAACGTTAATGTGGTGGAAAACATCCAACTCAAACCGGTCAGTAAGCACGGACACCTTAAACAGCGCTAGTCTCGGATTTTACCCAATTTTTATTTGTTCACTCGTTCGAAACTACTCAGTTATCCGTTACATTGGCGTTGCAGCTCCAGTTAAAAGCTAAAGAACCAAACATTACAAAAAGGAACCCGTGTTGGCTGATCAGGAATATTCCGGTTTCATTTTTGTACAGATTAATCACTTTTAAATTGATATTAAAAGCTTTGAGATGGCACACTGATGGGAAAATCTCAATATACTGTATATCACCTATAATTATTTTCACATTTTTGAAGTGAAATCCACATTAAATCCTCTTTTTTGATGCTCACATCCATCATCAGTCCACGGCTCCTTGGTATCGCCCACTTTCCAAAGCAAAAAAGGACCCAGTCAAAATGTTTATTTTACCATTATAAAGTTGCCGATCCCTGGGCAGCTGATCCTGATCCCAGTCCCAACCCTAACCCCGCCCCTCCCCCCATCATCAGGTTCCTCAGGAGCTTCCTCCTGCCCGCCTGGTAGTCCTCCTCGTCGACGTTGACGAGCAGTTTAATGGCCTCATGTCCGACCGCCTGCTTCAGCGAGTCTGTGATGAACACGCCCTTCAGCGCTTCCAGCAGTGAACCGTTGATGTAGTCGCGCCAGAAAGCGTCCAGGTAGGTGAGCTCCGAGAATTTGATGTCACAGATGATGGACCCGAGGTCACGCGATTTCAGGATTGTGTTGGCCTGGTTGAAGCGCTCGAACTGGCGTTCCAGTGCCTCCTGTTTGTTGGAGAAGACATTGCCTTGAAGAGCGGAGTCGTGCTGGCAGTATTCCGCTCGCACACGCAGACGGATATCTGAGAGAAAATATGGATATAAGCACACAATCAGATTTACATGCTGTTACAATAACACAGCTGTGTGTGCGTGTGTGCGTGTGTACCACAGGTCTGTTTCTCCCGGCAGTCCACAACACTATGAGCTCTCTTCCTCTTCCTGCTTGAAGTGGGAGTGACTGGTTTGGGCCGGGGCTGACACACCTCAGGAGAAGGGCAACGAATCACAGGATGTGGACCTGCAGAGTAACACATATCAGTGTAAGTATTCACCCATGTCTCACACTCACACTCACACACACCCACCTGCGCATCTGTGTGATGTGATCTGTGGGTCCTCTATTCTGTTTGCCCTGGGGAAAATGTAGCGCACAGATGTCTCCTCTAAGTACTGATCCACTGGGTCTGGACACACTGTGGAACACACACAAAACTCAGCATCATGCATTTAAATCTGATCACTAACAGTCAAATCAGTATGGCATGTGTGTTCACCTGTTTGTCTCTTGCGCAGTGTGACATAAGGCAGAAGGTCATGTCTGGTGATGATGCGCAGCAGCTGTAGAATATGACGGAAGTTTGTCTCATCACAGCGTCCTTGTCTCTCCAGCGCCAGCAGGAAGTCTCGGCCGTCCCGTATTCCACCACGCTCACACTCATCGATGACGTCCACGAACAGGAAGGACAGGACACGCACGTCACGGTGGGTGAGATGAGTGCCGACAATGTCGAACATGCGGTGCAATGAGTACAGACCATACGCATCATCCACCGCCTCTTCTGGCCATGTGTGAAGGTGGCGAGAGGACAATGTAGATCGTGAAGTCGAGGGTCCACAGCATGAGCTCGAGCTCCTTGAGGAGGAGTTCTGTGGAGCGGGAAGAGCATGGGTGGCATGCCTTTGCCGCTGTGGTGTCATCACTCTGCGCCACGAAGATGGAGACGCAGACGTATTTCCTGGAAATCAGGGCTGAATTCTGCACACGAAGTGCCCAACTCTCACCTCCGGCTTCACTCTGTGATCATATGTACAAATATTTTAAATAAGGCCCCAATTTGTACTTTTATCAATGATTAGTGTGCGCAATGGGAAAAAAAAAATCACCACACTATCCAAGACATAGACAACAAAACTGTATAATGCTTTAAAAATACCGTTCAATTATATACCAGTGTATATATTATAGTTACAAGGCAGTATGTTTTAAAATAATTAAAACGAAAGCTTACAATTAAACAAAGCACCAAAAACATCCACTGTTGTGTAGCTCCAACCCTCTTCTGAATTTAAATATTAACCAGTTATCTTCCAACTCAATACAACACACAGATGGTAAAGAACACAGAAAAACACACACAAACAGTTAATTTACTAAACATCACCTATTTACTATTTACAATATTTTATACCTTCTGATACCATAGCAACGCAGTAAGCTATACGACTAACTGGCTAGTTTTACTACACTATAGCATGACAAGCTGAGATAGCATCGCTATATCATAAAGTTAACTGGATGACAATACATATTTTCAGTCACTTATAATTCGAGCGATGAGTAAACAATTCGGTTGAATTTATAAGTCACCTTTAGTCCTTAACACTTTTGAAACAAACCCTTGTAATAACTATGCTAAGCTAATGTATGCTCTGCTATGCTAGTATAATCAACCTGCTGGCGTAGACTTTACACTGCGCTTGCGCACTATGAGGGTCGGACTGCCGGGTTGCACACAACGCATGCGCAGAATATCTTACAGTGACAGTTCAGCATCAAGCTAGGCTAAGCAGCTAAGGTTTTCGCAGATATGTATACAGTAGCTCGCAAATAGCACACGTAAGTAGTTCCAAATTATTACCTGTTGGAGATCATGAATTAATCCAATGTTGCTCTAATATTGAAGGTTAACTCTCGATAAAGCGATAAATAAGACACAAAAATGTGTAAATTCACCGCTTTTGTTAGTGAAGTGTGCAAAAACTAAAAAGCATGCCCATATGTTTTGTTTCTTCGCAAACCAGGAAACATCCGGGTTTCTCCCCCGAAACTGCCAACATCCGGGCTACTTCTAATGGGGAGTATGGAAATGGAGGATTGTTAGTAGTACCTTTACTTTATTTACAGCTACAAACACAAACAAATGAATAAATAAAGGTTAATTAACACATTTCAATTAATTCACAGCAACTTCTAATTCTTCTTTTCCTTTCGGTTGTTCCCTTCAGGGGTCGCCACAGGGAATCATCTGCCTCCATCTCACCCTATCCTCTGCATCTTCTACTCTTACTCCATCTACCTTCATGTCCTCCTTCACCACATCCAGAAATCTTCCCTTTGGTCTTCCTCTCGGCCTTCTGCCTGGTAGTTCCAACCTCAGCATCCTCTTCTTCTTTTCCTTTTGGCTGTTCCCTTCAGGGGTCGCCACAGCAAACCATCCGCCTCCATCTCACCCTATCCTCTGCATCTTATTCTCTTACTCCAATGACCTTCATGTCTTTCTTCACCACATCCATAAATCTCTTTGGTCTTCCTCGAGGCCTTCTGCCTGGTAGTTCCAACCTCAGCATCCTATTGCCAATATACTCACTATCCCTCCTCTGTACATGTCCAAACCATCTCAATCTAGCCTCTCTGACTTTGTCTTCAAAACATTTTACATGGGATGTCTCTCTGATGTACTCATTCCTGATCCTATCTATCCTTGTTACTGCTAGAGAGAACCTCAACATTTTCATCTCTGCTACCTCCAGCTCTGCCTCCTGCCTTTTCCTCAGCGCCACTGTTTCTAAACCATACAACATCGCTGGCCTCACCACCGTCTTGTACACTTTTTCCTTCATTCTTGCTGACACTCTCCTATCGCGCATCACACCGGACACTTTTCTCCAACCATTCCAGCCTGTCTGCACATGCTTCTTCACCTCTTTTCCACACTCTCCATTGCTCTGGATTGTTGAGCCAAAGTACTTAAAATCCTCCACCTTCGTTATCTCTGCTCCCTGTAACATCACCGTTCCTCCTGGCTCCTTCTCATTCACACACATGTATTCTGATTTTCTGAGGCTAATCTTCATTCCCCTCCTTTCCAGGGCATCCCTCCACCTCTCTAGATTTTCCTCCACTTGTTCTCTGCTCTCACTACAGATCACTGCAAACATCATAGTCCATGGAGATTCTTGCCTAACCTCGTCTGTCAGCCTGTCCATCACCATCGCAAACAAGAAAGGGCTCAGAGCTGGTCCTTGATGCAGTCCCACCTCCACCTTGAATTCGTCAGTCACGCCGACAGCACACCACACCACTGTCTTACATCTCTCATACATGTCCTGCACCACTCTGACATACTTCTCTGCCACTCCAGACTTTCTCATGCAATACCACAGTTCCTCTCTTGGCACCCTGTCATATGCTTTTTTCAGATCCACAAAGGCACAGTGCAGTTCCCTCTGACCTTCTCTGGACTTCTCTATTAGCATCCTCAAAGCAAACACTGCATCTGTGGTGCTCTTTCTTGGCATGAAACCAAACTGTTGCCCACAAATGCTGACCTCTGCCCTTCGTCTAGCTTCCACTATTCTTTCCCATAACTTCATCGTATGGCTCATCAACTTTATCCCTCTGTAGTTGCCGCAACTCTGCATGTCTCCCTTATTCTTAAAAATGGGCACCAGCACACTTCTATATCATCAGGACCAACTGCCTTTCCATTTTTCATCCTCTTCAGTGCCCTCCTCACTTCACCCTTACTAATCTTTGCTACTTCCTGGTCCTCAACAGTCACCTCTTCTACTCTTTTTTCTCTCTCATTTTCCTCATTCATCAGCTCTTCAAAGTACTCTTTCCATCTTCCCAGCACACTTCTGTCATCAGTCAATACATTTCCTTATCTGTCCTTTATCAATCGAACTTGCTGCACGTCCTTCCCATCTCTAGCTTTCTGCTGTGCCAACCTGTATAGATCATTTTCTCCCTCCTTACTGTCCAACCTAGCATACAAGTCATCATACGCCCTCTGTTTGGCCTTAGCCACTGCTACTTTCGCCTTACGCTGTGTCTCCCTGTACTCCTGTTTCCTCGGTCCTCTCTGTGTCCCACTTCTTCTTAACTAACCTCTTCCTTTGTACACACTCCTGCACTTCCTCATTCCACCACTAAGTCTCCTTATCTACTTTCCTTCCAGAGGACACACCAAGTACTCTCCTACCGGTCTCCCTGATCACATTTGCTGTGGTTGTGCAGTCATTTGGAAGCACTTCCTGACCACCCAAAGCCTGTTTCAACTCCTCCTTGAAGGCAACACGACCCTCTTCCTTTTTCAACTTCCACCACTTTGTCTTCTGCTCTGCCTTTGCCTTCTTAACCTTCCTCACCATCAGCGTCATCCTGCATACCACCATCCTATGCTGTTTGGCAACACTCTCACCCACTACTACTTTGCAGTCACTGATTTCCTCCAAATTACATCGCCTACACAAGATGTAGTCTACCTGTGTGCTCCTACCTCCGCTTTTATAAGTCACCCTATGCTCCCGTTTCTTCTGGAAGAAAGTATTCACCACAGCCATTTCCATCCTTTTTGCAAAATCGATCAACATCTGTCCTTCTGTGTTCCTGTCCTGGATACCAAACCTGCCCATCACCTCCTCGTCCCCTCTGTTGCCTGCACCAACATGTCCATTGAAGTCTGCCCCAATGACCACTCTTTCGCCTCTGGGGGTACTCTGCATCACTTCCTCTAAGTCACTCCAGAATCTCTCCTTCCCTTTTAGCCCCCATCCTGTCTGTGGGGCATAAGCCCAAACAACATTGAACATCATGCCTTCAATTTCTAACTTGAGACTCATCACTCTGTCTGACACTCTTTTCACTTCTAGAACATTCCTGACAAACCCCTCCTTCAAGATGACTCCTACTCCATTTCCCTTCCCATCCACACCATGATAAAACAGCTTAAACCCTGCTCCTAAACTTTTAGCTTTGCTACCTTTCCACCTGGTCTCCTGAACAAACAGTATGTCCACCTTCCTCCTCTGCATCATGTCAGCCAGCTCTCTATCTTTTCCTTGTATAGTTCCAACATTCAAAGTCCCTACTCTCAGTCCTGGACTCGCTTTTCCTCTTTCTCTGCCTATGGACACGCCTCCCACGCTTCTTCAATGTCTTCGACCAACAGTAGTCCAATTTCCATCAGCACCCTGTTGGTTGACAGCATTGATGGCGGTCGTTGTTAACCCGGGCCTCGACCGATCCAGTATGACTTTAGTCTTTCCAGTTTGCATTTTGTATTTTGGCAAAAGTTTTATGCCAGATGCCCTTCCTGACACAACCCTCTGCATTAGTGCCCCCCCCCCCCCTGGATGCATTTTCCAACCTCAGCATCCTACTACCAATATACTCATTATCCCTCATCTGTACATGTCCAAACCATCTCAATCTTTGTCTCTGTTATGGGCATGTAAATATTTGTGTGAATGTAAATATAACAATAATAGATGCATAACCGTTCAATGTACAGTAATTATGTTCAGTGGTGAAGAGAGTCACGTTGTGTGAGTCAACGGTTTGGGTATGGAAATTTCCATGAAAGGGACCGAGTTGGGGTGGGTCAAGTGCTTGTGGAATTTTCCAGAGTTGAAAATTCCCGAACATGTGGGAATCCATATTAAGGACCTGTTGCCTACAGTCTCTTACAGTCTCTTCCAGTCTCCTCGTCGCTCTTCTGGCGGATCACGGATCAACTCATCTAAGGTGAACCATGAAACACGCTTCACCTAAGTTTCGTTGAAGTCCATCATCCACGTCCACACAGCCCACACGAGGATGGTCATCATTTGCTTCGTCCGACACACGGGATGGCAAGCCTTTCCCCACCAGCAAATGCGCCATCTCTAAATTTACCCTTCTGCGGGTGCTTGGTGACTATGGGACCCTTGGTTAGTTTGTATATGGTTTAGGTCTCAGTTGTAAGTGATGAATTTTGTCTTGTTTTGTTCATATTATTAAATTGTACAATAGTTTATGTCATGGTCTGTCGTGCTTTGCTGGTTTCATGGGGCAATTTCAATCCTCTGAATTTTCCTATCCTTAACAAGTGGGGGCTCGTCTGATAGAATCCATTAGGCATACGTAACAGTCTCCAAAACCTCTTACATGTGCTGTCCCTCTGATGTACTCATTCCTGATCCTATCCATCCTCGTGACTCAAAAAGAGAAGCTCAACTTTTTCATCTCTGCTACCTCCAGCTCTGCCTCCTGTCTTTTCCTCTGTGCCACTGTTTCTAAACCATACAACATCACTGGCCTCAACACCGTCTTGTACAGTTGTCCTTTCATTCTTGCCGATACCTTCCCATCACACATCACACCAGACATTTTTCTCCAACCATTCCAATCTGCCTGCACACGTTTTTTTTAACTCTCTTCCACACTCTCCATTGCTCTGGACTGTTGAGCCTAAGTACAGTCAGCCCCTACTTACGATACCCCTGGGGACAAAAACTCCTGGTTACGAAAAACATTTTCCTAAGTTTTCGTCCTCTGTATACGAAAACAACCGCCTCTTACGAAAAGCACCAAAAGTGCCATTCAAAATTCAAACGCGTCAATCAAAATTTCACACGATGCGCAAGTTGCTCTCTCATTGGCTGTCTCCCAATATCCCGCCCCGCTGGCCTCCCATTGGCCAGGAGGGAGCTGGCGTGGACCCATTACTGTACCCAAACCTTTTGTCCGCCTCACGCATGAGGAGAGTTGAAGAGGCTATCTTGGCTTTGTGGCTATGTGTATTTTGGTTTGTTTTGGGAATGTTTTGTATTGCATTGTATGGCTCATCAACTTTATCCCTCTGTAGTTGCCAAAACTCTTCACGTCTCCCTTATTCTTTAAAAATGGGCGCAAGCACTTTTCTCCTCCATTCCTCTGGCATCCTCTCACTCTCTAAGACCTTGTTGAATGTTCTTGTCAGAAAATGTACTGCTACCTCTCCTAGACACTTCCATACCTCCACCAGTATGTCATCGGGACCAACTGCCTTTCCACTCTTCATCTTCTTCAATGCCCTCCTCATTTCACCCTTACGGATCTTTGCTACTTCTTGGTCCTCAACAGTCACCTCTTCTACTCTTTTTTTCTCTTTCATTTTCCTCATTCATCAGCTCTTCAACGTACTCTTTCCATCTTCCCAGCACACTTCTGTCATCAGTCCCTCTCCGTTATTAATCACTCTAACTTGCTGCATGTCCTTCCCATCTCTATTTCTCTGCTGTGCCTATCGGTATAAATAATTTTCTCCCTCCTTACTGTCCAGCCTATCATACAAGTCATCATACACCCTCTGTTTGGCCTTTGACACTGCTAGCTTCGCCTTACGCTGTGTCTCCCTGTACTCCTGTTTACTCTCTTTGGTCCTCTCAATGTCCCACTTCTTCTTGGCGAACCTCTTCTTTTGTACACACTCCTGCACTTCCTCATTCCACCACCAAGTCTCCTTATCTACTTTCCTTCCAGAGGACACACCAAGTACTCTCCTACCTGTGTCCCTGATCACATTTGCTGTGGTTGTCCAGTCATTTGGAAGCACTTCCTGGCCACCCAAAGCCTGTTTCAACTCCTCTTTGAAGACAACACGACACTCTTCCTTTTTCAGCTTCCACCACTTTGTCTTCTGCTCTGCCTTTGCCTTCTTCACCTTCCTCACCATCAGCGTCATCCTACATACCACCATCCTATGCTGTTTGGCAACACTCTCACCCACTACTACTTTGCAGTCACTGATTTCCTCCAAATTACATCGCCTACACAAGATGCAGTCTACCTGTGTGCTCCTACCTCCGCTTTTATAAGTCACCCTATGCTCCTGTTTCTTCTGAAAGAAATTATTCACCACAGCCATCTCCATTCTTTTTGCAAAATCTATCAACATCTGTCCTTCTGTGTTCCTGTCCTGGATACCAAACCTGCCCATCACTTCCTTGTCCCCTCTGTTGCCTGCACCAACATGTCCATTGAAGTCTGCCCCAATGACCACTCTTTCACCTCTGGGGGTACTCTACATCACTTCATCTAACTCAGTCCAGAATCTCTCCTTCTCTTCTAGCTCACATCCTGCCTGTGGGGCACAAGCACTAACAACATTGAGCATTACACCTTCAATTTCTAACTTGAGACTCATCACTCTGTCTGACACTCTTTTCACTTCTAGAACATTCCTGACAAACCCCTCCTTCAAGATGACTCCTACTCCACTTCTCTTCCCATCCACACCATGATAAAATAGCTTAAACCCTGCTCCTAAGCTATTAGCTTTGATACCTTTCCACTTGGTCTCCTGAACACACAGTATGTCCACCTTCCTCCTCTGCATCATGTCAGCCAGCTCTCTACCTTTTCTTTGCATAGTTCACATTCAAAGTCCCAACTCTCAGTCCTAGACTCGTGCTTTTCCTCTTCTCTCTCTGTCTACAGACACGCCTCCCACCTCTCCTTCTTCGATGTCTTCGACCAACAGTAGTCCAATTTCCACCAGCACCCTGTTGGTTAATAGCACTGATGGCGGTCGTTGTTAACCCGGGCCTCGACCGATCCGGTATGAAATTCTTTGTTGTGATTCGCATATTTTATTTGGCGTTTGTTTTACGCCGGATGCCCTTGCTGACGTAACTCTGCATTTAGCCGGGCTTGGGACCGGCGTGAGGGAGAGACACTGGTCTGTGCCCCCCCCCCCCCTCACGGCTGCATTAGTCAAGGTATTATTATTATTATTATTATTATTAACATTTATAATAATAATTTGCAGAACCTCTTCAGAATACAACCCTCAGTTATCCTGACTATTGCATGCATAAGTACTTCTTTACCAATCTATAAAATTGGAAGCACACAGTTGTATTAATTATCTGTGTATGCGATAGCATCCCAATTTCCTGAGCTATAACTTCAAGACAGAAATACCCAAATATCAGGAAGACAATATGTGTGAATGAAAGTAGAAGAATCAATTGCCCTGACCCCCTTGAACACATTTGGGATAAACTGGAACTCTGATTGCACCCCAGACCAACTCAACATCTGCCTCACCTCCACACTGAAGTTCACTAAACACAAACCACTCCATTTCGCACAGTCCCAACAAACATACCCACAAAATTTAGTGTAAAATCTTCACAGAAGAGTGGAGTAGATTGTTGTAATATTACAGCAGAGGAAGCCAAAATCTCTTCTAACACTAATACTCAACCTTCGGCATGTAATTTCAACCATGTACAGTAGTAAAAAGTGCACCGCTAAGGATACCAGAAGCTAAAATAATATATAAGTTTCCAAAAATTTGATAAAACAAGAGGATGTCTCTCATAACATTAAAACGCAATTAGGTGCACGAGAGATGGTTGTAAAATACACTGTATGGGGCACCGAGCATTACACCTAACACTCGAGCAGGGGTCGGGAACCTTTTTGACTAAGAGAGCCAAAAAAAAGACATATTTTAAAATCTAATCCTCTGAGAGCCATATACATGTATATATATATATATATATATATATATATATATATATATATATAAGACTGAATACAACTAAATTGAAAAAGAAGACCAACAAGTTTCGAGTATAATAGGACTCTGAATTTATTTTAAACGACATTACTTACTTAAAGTAAGTAAGTAAGTAAGTTTAAGTAAGACTCTGAATTTATTTTAAATGACATTGTCATAATGAAGTTATTTATTAATAAGAAAAATACTTCTTACTCTCAGTGCTGTAATGGTCAAAAAATAAGTTTGTACACAATGGCAGTGAAGCAACCGAAGCGCGCAGAAGCAGGTGCACGGAGCGTGGGGAGGGCGTGGCTTTGGCCTTGAAACTATTCATCACTTCATCTCCGCTTTTTATTTACACAGTCGCGGAAATTTACGTTGATCAGCTATGAAGTAGATCAAATTAAGTCAGTACACCCAACTCAGCCACTAAAACAAGTGGGTAGACGACGTCGTCATCCACCATTACAGCACTGCTTACTATTAATGCGACTTCTGGTGCTGCATGGTTTTGCTGATGGCTTTATATCTGGTTGATACGGGGTAAGGACTCGACACGACTGGACTCACACGCGGCAGTGTTTATGTAACAGGAAGCGCGTCCCAAGTTTTGGCAATCAGCTGCTCTGCGGGTTGAAGTTTTTCCCTGTCTGTCCATTTGTGTGTGCTTGCCAGCTGTGCTTGGCTTCATGGAAATGAGCTGATCAAAAACGAGGGAAATTTATCTCTTTACTCAAAAATAACACACGCAGTCTGAGGCTGTTGTTATAATCCAATAAAATTAGAGTTTCAAGGTATCGGACCCGCCCACAAAGTGGCTGGCTCTCCGCTTTCCGCTCCAGTGACATGGCATTGAAAATAGATGAATAGATTTAAATGCATGAGATTTATTCATTTGTTTTTGTTTTATTTAATAACTTTTTTTGTATTTTTATTTAAATGACAGTGAAATGATGTATTCGTTATTCTGTTAAGAAAGGCCACCTGATTTATATGAAAGCCAGATACAGTCATCAAAAGAGCCACATGTTCCCCACCCCTGCACTAGAGAATACTGGTGAACATACAGCTGGAATATGTTGAGTCTGTGTACTGTTTGAGTAAATGGGATAGAATTATAAATAATGCTGAACAAGTTTTATTAAACTACCTTTCACAGTTATGAGAAATAGTTTTTGGTCACAGAGTCAAATACAGTACCAAAAGTCAGAAGTTTGTACATACCCTGCATTTCTGGGCGTGTCCAGACTTTCGACAAGTACTGTATGTTATAACAGCCGTTATGAACAAATGTATGATCACCAGGCTCAGTTTTTTCCTTCTGCTGAAGTTGTGTACTTCATAAGTCATCATCATCATCATCATCTTCCGCTTAGTCCAGGGTCGGGTCGCGGGGGCAGCAACCTAAGTAAAGAGGTCCAGATGTCCCTCTCCCGAGCCACTTCCTCCACCTCTCCCGGAGGGACACCGAGGCGGTCCCAGACAAGCCGAGAGACATAGTCCCTCCAGTTTGAACCCAGGGTCTCTTCCCGGTTGGACATGCCCGAAACACCACACCAGGGAGGCATCCGGGAGGCATTCTGACCAGATGCCCGAGCCACCTCAACTGGCCCCTCGTAATGCGGAGGAGCAGCGGATCTACTCCGAGCTCTCCCCAGATGGTGGAGTTTCTCACCTTATCTCTAAGGGAGAACCCCGCCACCCGGCGAAGGAAGCTCATTTCAGCCGCTTGTATCCGTGATCTTGTTCTTTCGGTCATGACCCAAAGCTCGTGACCATAGGTGAGGGTTGGAACGTAGATCGACTGGTAAATTGAGAGCTTCTCCTTGCGGCTCAACTCCTTCTTCACCACGACGGACCAGTACAGGCACTGCTTAACAGCAGAGGCTGCAGCGATCCGTCTGTCGATCTCTCACTCCATCCTTCCCTCACTCGTAAACAAGACCCCAAGATACTTAAACTCCTCCACTTGGGGCAGGACCTCATTCCCGACCCGGAGGGTGCATTCCACCATTGTCCGACTGAGAACCATGGCCTCAGACTTGGAGGTACTGATCTTTATCTCGGCTGCTTCGCACTCGGCTGCGAATCGCTCCAATGAGAGCTGGAGGTCCCGACTTGATGAAGCCAAAAGGACAACATCATCCGCAAAAAGCAGAGACGAGATCCGATGGCCACCAAACCAGAACCCCTCATCGCCTCGACTGCGCCTAGAAATTCTGTCCATAAAAATTATGAACAGAATCAGTGACAAAGGACAGCCAGGCGGACTCCAACTCCCACCAGAAACAAATTCGACCTGTGGTTGCCAATACGGACCAAACTCTGGCTCCGGTGATACAGCGACCGAATGGCTCGTAGCAACGGGTCCGGAACGACGTACTCTCGGAGCACGCCCCACAAGTTCGTTTGAGGGACATGGTCGAAAGCCTTCTCCAAATCGACAAAGCACATGTGACATGTGGACAGATTGGGCAAACTCGCTTGACCCCTCCAGAATCCTGTGTAGCGTATAGAGTTGGTCAAGAGTGCTACAGCCAGGACGAAAACCACATTGCTCCTCCTGAATCCGAGATTCGACTATCAGTCGGATCCTCCTCTCTAGTACCCCTGCATAGACTTCCAGGTAGGCTAAGGAGTGTAATTCGCCGATAATTGTTGTATGAGTGTAATTCTCATAATCCTCCATAAGTATTGTATATAATTATTCACACCCCTGGTTAGGATGTGTTTAAAGCCTTAAAATAAATTGACTTTTTACTGCATAAGCTCCTGCCACACTGAAAAAAAATGTAACTCTTAAAAATTTTGCATAATGAACTTTCAGCTGGATCCAGAAATGCAGGAGGCAGTGTAAGATGACATAAAGCTGAAGGGGAAACACTGAAAGCAGAAGGGAAACACGATAACTGACTGCTAATAAAGAGAAACACAACAAACAATAAGCACTGGGAAAAGGAGGCGCGGAAAACTGGTCGAGCGCAGAGCTGGAACCAGGGGCCAGAGAGGACACAGGGAAGCGAAGGCATAATGCGGGACACTCTTCTGGCACCGAAGTGAATGCGCTCTGTGTTTATAAAGGAGTAAATTAGGGAGTGGGATCAGGTGTGCGTGTTGCAGTCAGTTTGCATAGGTCAGGGAAGCCCCTCAGCCAGAGCCTGCACTGCTAGGGAGAGAACAGAGTTAGAAGAGCCGCCAAATTCAAAATCCCCCAAACAGACCATAACAGTGACACCCCCCCCCGGATGCTACCTGACGTCCTACCAGGGTTATCTGGGACCCTGCTGTAGAATTCAAACAGCAGGTCAGGATCAGGGATCGAGGAATCCATGAGAGTTCCTCTGGATCATACCCTTCTCAATCCACCAGGTACCTGGTAGCCATGACCCTGCCTGCGGACATAAAGTATATGGTTGACCGAGTGTCCATCAGCCAGCCGGAGTGGATGGGGAGGGTTCATAGGAGGGTGAAGGGGGCTTTTCATTATGGGTTTCATGAAGGAGACATGGAACACAGGATGCACCTTGAGAGCCGTTGAGAGTTTCAGCCGGACAGCACTGTGGTTGATGATGCACTCGATGGTATATGGACCAATGTGTTTGGGAGGCATTTTCTTGGAATCAGCATGAAGGGGGAGCTCTCTGGAGGAGAGCCAAGCCTGTTGCCCAAACTTGTTGACTGGTGCCAGTGTCCGATGACGATCAGCGATCCGTTGATTACGTGCTGTCAACATCTCCAGGGCAGCATGAGCCTCCTTCCAGACATGGTGTGCTCTGTGAAAGTGGGCCTGGACTGAGGGGACAGCCACTTTGGTCTCCTGACTGGCGAACAGAGGGGGATTGGAACCCATTGATCACCATGAAAGGAGACATAGTGGTGGCGGCACAGACCAAGGAGTTATGGGAGTACTCGATCCATGGTAGGTGTGTGTGGACCAGGAGGCTGGAAGACAAGAGGCAAAGCAACGCAGGGAGGATTCCAGGCTCTGATTAGCTCGTTCCACCTGACCACTAGATTGTGGGTGGTAGCCAGAGGTCAAGCTGCTGGAAACTCCTAGTGTGTCACAAGATGCTTTCCATACCCTGGATGTGAAGTTAGGGCCTCTGTTGGAAACAATGTTCAGGGGAACCCCATGGAGGCGGAATACGTGTTGGACCAGTAGGCCAGCTGTCTTCATAGCTGATGGGAGCTTGAATATTGAAACGAAATGGACTGCCTTTCAGAAGCTGTCCACTATGATCAGGATGACAGTGTTGCATTCAGATGGGGGTAGGCCCATGACGAAGTCCACGGCAGTGTGCGACCAGGGGTGATGAGGTATGGGCAAGGGTTGGAGGAGACCTGCTGGTGCATATTGGGAAGACTTGTTTCAGGTACAGGTGGCATAGCCTCTGACAAACTCCCTGGTGTTGGCCACTATGATTGGCAACCAGAAGTATTGCTGGAGGAGGAAAAGGATTCGGTGAACCCTGGGGTGGCAGACCAATTTGGACACATGTCCCCACTGGAGCACTGGAATTCTAGCTGGCAGAGGAATATACAGTCGTCCCAGGGGACACTCTTCGGGCTCTAGTTCCTCTTGCTGGGCATCCTGGACCAGGTGCTCCACCTCCCACTGGGCAGCTCTGAGCACTCAGGAGGCAGGCAAGATGGTTTCTGTGGCAGTATTTTCCCCCGGGGAGTACTGCCGATAGAGGGCATCGCGTTTGGTATTACATGAACCGGGACGTTATGTGAGGGTAAAGTTGAACCTCCCCAGGTAGAGGGACCAATGAGTTCAATGTCTTCGCTGCACAGAGGTAGGACAGATTTTTCTGTCCAGACAATGAAGAGATGGGCAGCTCCTTCTAACCAGTGCCACCAGTCTTGGAGCGCCAGGACCACTGCCAGCAGCTCACGGTTCCCCACGTTGTAATTTCATTCTGCTGGGGACAGGCGATGGGAGAAGAATGCGCAGGGGTGTAGTTTCTGGTCTGCATGGGCGTGCTGGGACAGGACAGCCCCCCACTCACGAATCTGAGGCGTTCACCTCCACCACGAACTGCAGTGTGGGGTCTGGGTGGATCAGTATGGGTGCATCGATGAACCTGGTCTTTAACTTGTCAAATGCTGCTTGTGCACTAGGGGACCATTGAAAAGGTATCCTGACGGATGTTTGCTATGTGAGGAGGGCTGCTATGCACCTATAGTCTCGGATGAACCTCCTGTAGAAGTTTGCTAACCCCAGAAACCTTTGTAGTTGTTGGAACTGGCCACTCTGCCACCGCCTTCACCTACTCCGGATCCGGTTTTAACTGCCGCGATATACCTTAGAAAAGACACTGTGGAGACATGAAATTCACACTTTTCCACTTTGATGTGTAACCTGTTCTCGAGCAATCTGTAAAAAGACCGTTCTTACGTGACGAACATGCTCATCGTGATTCTTCGCGAAGGTCAGGATGCCGTCTGTGTACACAAAGGCAAATTGGTTCAGCATGTCCCTGAGAACGTCATTGATGAGTGCTTGGAAGACCGCAAAGCGTTAGTCAACCCGAAAGGCATCACCAGGTATTCAATGTGCCCCAGGTGCAGATTAAAGGCGGTCTTCCATTCGTCCCCCTCCCAAAACCGGACTATATGGTAAGCATTTCTCAAGTCAAGTTTTGTGACGATAGTGGCATTGTGAAGCAGAGTAAAGGCCAAGTCGATGAGAGGAAGGGGGTACCTGTTTTTCAGGAAAAGGTAGTAAGCTGGCTGACATGATGCAGAGTAGGAAGGTGGACATACTGTGAGTTCAGGAGACCAGGTGGAAAGGTAGCAAGGCTAGAAGCTTAGGAGCAGGGTTTAAGCTGTTTTTTCATGGTGTGGATGGGAAGAGAAATGGAGTAGGAGTCATCTTCAAGGAGGGGTTTGTCAGGAATGTTCTAGAAGTGAAAAGAGTGTCACACAGAGTGATGAGTCTCAAGGTGTAGTGTAGTTGGAAGGTGTAATGTTGTCAATGTTGTTAGTGCTTGTGCCCCACAGGCAGGATGTGAGCTAGAAGAGAAGGAGAGATTCTGGAGTGAGTTAGATGAAGTGATGCAGAGTACCCCCAGAGGTGAAAGAGTGGTCATTAGGGCAGACTTCAATGGACATGTTGGTGCAGGCAACAGAGGGGACGAGGAAGTGATGGGCAGGTTTGGTATCCAGGACAGGAACACAGAAGGACAGATGTTGATAGATTTTGCAAAAAGTATGGAAATGGCTGTGGTTCCAGATGACTGGACAACTACAGCTAATGTGATCAGGGAGACAGCTAGGAGAGTTCTTGGGGTGTCCTCTGGAAGGACACAATATAAGGAGACTTGGGGATGGAATGAGGAAGTGCAGGAGTGTGTAAAAAGGAAGAGGTTAGACATTGAGAGGACTGAAGAGAGTAAACAGGAGTACAGGGAGACACAACGTAAGACTTGTATGCTAGGCTGGACAGTAAGGAGGGAGAAAATTATTTATACAGGTTGGCACAGCAGAGAAATAGAGATGGGAAGGACGTGCAGCAAGTTAGAGTGATAAAGGACAAAGTGGGAAATGTATTGACTGATGACAGAAGTGTGCTGGGAAGATGGAAAGAGTACTTTGAAGAGCTGATGAATGAGGAAAATGAGAGAGATAAAAGAGTAGAAGAGGTGACTGTTGAGGACCAGGAAGTAGCAAAGATTAGTAAGGGTGAAGTGAGGAGGGCATTGAAGAGGATGAAGAGTGGAAAGGCAGTCGGTCCTGATGACATACTGGTGGAGGTATGGAAGTGTCCAGGCGAGGTAGCAGTAGATTTTTTGACAAGAATATTCAACAAGGTCTTAAGAGAGTGTGCAGATGCCAGAGGAATGGAGGAGAAATGTGCTGGTGCCCATTTTTAAGAACAAGGGAGAAATGCAAAGTTGTGGCAACTACAGAGGGATAAAGTTGATGAGCCAATACGATGAAGTTATGGGAAAGAATAGTGGAAGCTAGCCTAAGGGCAGAGGTCAGCATTTTGGTTTCATGCCAAGAGAGAGCACCACAGATGCAGTGTTTGCTAACAGAGACAGCAGTACAGAGGGAGCTGCATTGTGCCTTTGTGGATCTGGAGAAAGCATCTGACAGGGTGCCGAGAGAGGAACTGTGGTATTGCATGAAGAAGTCTGGAGTAGCAGAGAAGTATGTTATAGTTGTGCATGACATGTATGAGAGATGTAAGACAGTGGTGAGGTGTGAAGAAGAGTGCAAGGTGGAAGTGGGACTGCATCAAGAGTCAGCTCTGAGCCCCTTCTTGTTTGCTGTGGTGATGGACAGGCTGACAGACGAGGTTAGACAAGAGTCTTCATGGACTATGATGTTTGCAGATGACCTTGTGATCTGTCGTGAGAGCAGAGAACAAGTGGAGGAAAATCTAGAGAGGTGGCGGTATGCCCTGGAAAGGAGAGGAATGAAGGTTAGCTAACTACATTGTATTGTAGTAGATTTATATAGCGCTTTTTCCATACTGAATATTATGCTCAAAGCGCTCTTTGTTCTCCGGGCACCTGTCGCCACTTGCGGCACCAGTTATTGCGTTGTTCTAGCCTTTGATGCTGAGCGCCAAGCAGGAAGCAACAACTACCAAATTTTAACGTCTCATGATATGACGTGGCCGGCTTCAAACTCCGACCTTCCGGAGGATAAAGCAGACGCTCTACCAACTGAGCTAAATCCCCGGCTCCATCAGGTGCTAAGTTCATGCCAACAAGCTGTTTGGAAAGCATTCAGGGAAAAAAAAACTTTTCTCTGTCACAATCATAAACCAAACATCTGGAGTTCACTAAGCGGTATTGAGACTTCAACTAGGACTGTGTGCTTTGGTCAGATAAGACCAAGATAGAGCTTTTTTTGTCAACAAACACTGAAGGGGGTGTGGTGGAACACAAAAGATGAGAATGCAGAAAAGCACCTCATGCCCACTGTGAAGTCTGGGGGAGGATCGGTGATGCTGTGGATCTGTTTCTCTTCCAGAGGCCCTGGGAACCTTGTTAAGGTGCATGGTATCATGAACGCTTTGAAATACCACTTCAGTCTATTTTAAATCAGAATCTGGTGGCCTTTGCCCCAAAGCTGAAGATGGTCCGTCACTGAGTCTTTCAGCAAGATAATGACTCTAAACCAGTGTACAGATCTACACAGAAATGGTTCATCAGGCACAGAATCAAGCTCCTCCCATGGTCATCACAGGTCCCAGACCTCAACCCCATTGAAACCCTGTGGAGTGAGCTGAAGATGAGAGAGCAGGGGAGAGGACCAGGTCGCTGGATGATTTGGTGAGATTGTGCAGAGAAGAACTGTCCAAGATCCTCTTTCTGTATCCTCACATCTTGTGAATAGGAGATTAGGTTCTGTTGTGTTGGTAAAAGCTGGTTGTGCAAAGTATTAATATCAGGAGGCTAATAATTGTGGCGCACATGATTTGATGTAAAATAATTATTCCTTAATATAGGATTTTTTTTCACACTGAATAAATGCACTTGCATTAAAGGTTGGATTTTCTTTTTTGGATTTTTGGA
The DNA here is from genome assembly GCA_024760905.1 of Plotosus lineatus. Taxonomy (NCBI): domain Eukaryota; kingdom Metazoa; phylum Chordata; class Actinopteri; order Siluriformes; family Plotosidae; genus Plotosus; species Plotosus lineatus. The sequence continues at coordinate 322,092 of CM045743.1, forward strand.
TTAAGCTGGATTTTTTCATTGTTGTCCAAGATTATTTAGAACAAACTGAATTTATTATCAGCTAAAGAACACAGCTTGACCAGGAGTACCAATAATTATGGAGCATAGTGTATATCTTAGAGAAACTTTCTGCAGTTAGTGCTTGTGATGAGAGAGCAATAGGATGGTCATTCAACTTGGAATTTTTGGAAATCAGGAACTTGAACAACATCCAACTAGTCTGATATTATCCTACTGATTTACACCCAGTTAAAATAAATTAAATACTCTGTGTATATATATATATATATATATATATATATATATATATATACATATATATATATATATTTATAAATAACACTTTTGAAGTAAATGTTTTCATTAAACAAAAAATGACTGAAATAATTTGGATTTAGGACAGCACAGTGGCGTAGTGTTTAGCATGTCCACTTCACAGCAAGAAGGTCCTGGGCTTGATTCCTAGCTCAGGTGTTTCTGTGTGGAGGTTGCATATCCTCCCCTTAATTATGTGGGTTTCATCCAGGTATTCCAGTTTCCTCCCACAGTCCAAAAAATGCGCAGTTGGCAAATTGGCTGTTCCAAATCTCCCCTAGTTGTGAGTGCGCATGGTTGTGTGACTGTCGAGCTGTTCAGACTGTAAATGAATTAATTAATTCATTTTCTGTAACCGCTTAATCTTAATTAGGGTCGTGGGGAGGCTGGTGCCCATCTCAGCCAACTCTGGGCAAGGGCTAGGTACAGCCTGGACATCTCGCCAGGCCATCCCAGGGCCAACACTCACACAACCATTCATACTCTCACACACATAGGCGTGATTTGGAACAGCCAATTAACCCACTGTGGGTTTATTACAGATTCCCTAATTAACGTATTAAATTATTTATTCATACATACATATAAAAAAGAAAGATTGACTGATTCTTTAAAAAGCTGTAGCATTTAATTATAATCATTTGAGATTTTAATATCTTAAAAAAGTTTTTCCCTTCAATCTCTACTAAAAAGGAAATAAACATTAAACTGTACAATAAATGTTTGTGACATGACAACTTAGATTAAAAAGGGAGAAGAAAAAGAAAAGGAATATTACTGGTATTGTTATTAAAAGGACATAGTGACTCGCATGCACACACACACACATGCACACACGCACGCACGCATGCACACACACACACACACACACACACACACACACACACACACAGAAACCCATAGAAATACACTGGGACATCAGCAGTACCAGAACAATAGTGTATTAAAGTGTGCTACTCCACCCTACTATTTATAATATGCCACTTGTTTTACTTTCATTTTTATACAAATCAGTCAAGTGTGTTATTCAGTGAGGAGGAGAGGTACTGTATGTATTCAGGAAACACACCACAAATGAATAAATACAAATAAGATTTGGCTGTTTAATTGCATGTGTATTGTTCTGATTTTGAATTTCCCATGTCTGTAGGTCATGTCGTCTCATTCTGCACAATTTCTTCAAATACTTTGGTTGCTTCCTCGCATTCTTTGTTTTTGGGTTTTGTTGGAAGCTGGATCAAACAAACACAATCAGAGGGATTAAGAGTAGAACCCAAATCTCAAAATAATACCTGTTTACTGTAAATAACTTGTTATTAATATCACTGATGTCCTAACACAAACACAGTCACGTAATAAAAATGAATTCCTAAATAGTAATAAAGATTGACCTCTGAATTCGCAGCGCTGTCTGAACTCACCTGGTTACACACGGCCTTTCCGTAGCGGATGAATGTGGCGAAGTGTTCGCAGTTCTGAGTGAAGAGTTTGTAAGGGAGTGTTTTGTTCAGCAGGCCGTAACGCCGGTGTTTCATGTCTTCTACAGCTGAGATTTCAAAATCATGCTGCGTATTGTTTACCAACACACGTGCTCCTTTGGGGACAGTGATTTCTCCAAGACGTTGGCGGCGGATTTGTGTCTCTCCAAGCAGGAGATCACCGCAAACTGGAAACATGGTCTGCAAGCAACCACGGACCTTTTTCATCATCTCTGTCTCATCTAGGAAATGACATTAAACATGATGAACACAGTAATCAGGACCGCTAAATATTCCTAACACACCTGGAACACACCTGAACCAGATAACATGCCGAGCCAGGTAACACACGAAAATCACTTAACATGGACCACCAAATGCGCAGAGTACACACGAACCAGGTCAGCAGTAGCACGAAATACTTTAAGACATTTAAAGTAAACCTGAACCAGGTAACATTTACGTCATTTGGCAGATGCTTACAGAAGTGCTTTAAAGTCACTATCAGTGACTACATGCTGATGCTGGTTCACTCAGACACAGGCTCAGTATACCATCAGTCAAACACTGTGGATTTTTTTTGTATGTGTAACATAATAACACACCTGAACCAGGTAAACAGAAACACTGAACACACACACACAACACACCTGAACCAGGTAATAAGGAACAATTGACACTACATGCTCTCTCTCTCTCTCTCTCACACATACAACTCTCTCACACACAGATGCACACATGTCTGTACCAGGTGATCAGGAAAACTAACATTCCCAACACACCAGTAATTGGTAATCTCATACACAGGTGTGTTAAATGTGGGAATCTCTCGACCCCATCTTGGGAAACAATGTTGTAGTTCTTTTACCTGCGACTGCAAAGTGAATAATGTATCCATCTTCATCATACACCCCCCAGTGTGAGTAACCAATTGGATACGAAAATTCAATCAGGTCTCCGAAAAGGGCGGAGGCTTCGATCTCGTCAACCTGAACAGCACATGCAGGTTTGAAGAACAAGTCAGACCACATGTACATCACAATTATATTGCATTTATATAACACAGACGGAAAGTTACCATAAAATTGTTAAGTTCATTATGATGCTAAACCACAAAATTCTATAAGTGCATCATGTGATTAAATACACACACAAAAAATCCCCACAAATTGTTTAAAGTCCACAGTGCTGTTTGATGTCATACGTTGTTAGAAAAGGTGCATGTAAAGACAGATTATTTATTATGTTAAGAACAAACAGTACAAGAGGGCAGTGATGGTCTAGTGGATAGGGTGCAAGATCCTGATCCTAAGGTTGGGGGTTCAAGTCCCCGCAGGGTTGTCACTGTCCTCCCAGTGCAGCTAAGTGGGTTATCAAAGGCCGGCCATGTCTCTCACTGTCTTTGGTGTGAGGCATGTAAAAGAACCATTGCTGACTTTCAACAAGAGTAGGCTGCAAAGCCGTCAGCGTGTTTCCACCCTGCGATGGCCTGGTGAGCCATCCAGGGTGTAATCTGCCCTCGCCTGAAGTTGGCTGGGATGGGCGCCAGCCTCCCCGTGACCCTAATTAGGATTAAGTGGTTACAGAAAATGAACTGAATGATGATGAACAAACAGTACAATCAAGTGTGGCGTAAACAACACAACAACAATCAACAAAAGCTTTACAACAAGGCCCTGAAAACTGGAGGGAAATGAATGGTGTTTGTCAGGATGAAACAGGCGTAACTGAAATGTGTCATGTGACATTCTGCACCTGTCCGGTGCTCCCAATACAAATGAAAGAGTTCTAGCTGAATAAATGTACATGAATAATAAAAGAAAAAAACAATTGGAAACATTAATAATCATCAATTAATATTTTAATAACACCTTTCTCCCTGAGGCTCTTTATGTATACATTGTTTTGTTTTTTTTGATCTTCTGACTCTCAGAAAGAACCTGAAAATTCCAGCTTCTTGTTTTCTCTGCCCTAAATCAGAGAGGTGTTGTAAACACCAGTGTCTGCTTATTTATTGGTTTCTCACTTCGACAGTGAATGAAATCCCGACCACACCTGAGCACAGATTTTCCCACAATTGGTGGAGACACTACCCTTCCTAATCCCCAGACGTGATTCAATTTTTAATTATCAAGGTCAAAGGTGAAGGTCAAAGCTAGGCCATAAAGTTTTGGAGATGTATAATTTGGAAACTAGTTCTAATTGATGTGCCATTACTATGGACTCACTAATAATAAAAAGTAGATGGAATTTCAAATGAGACAATAACATTTGATCTTCGGTTACCATGAAAGGTGAAATCCCACCTATCTTTAAAATCCTTTAACCCAGAGAGGGCTTTTTTTCTTGATAATTTGGTCACATCCACGTACTATAGCACATAGCTGAGTAATTATATCCAGCACCACCTATTTACAACATTTAGAGGTACCTTCTATTCTGATATAAAAGAAAATCTGTTGTAAATGAGAGAAAACATAAAATCATTTCAGCAACATGAGATAATATTCCTCTGACATATACTCCGCCTTAAGTAGCTGCAATGAAGTTTTTGTACTATAATGAGACTCATACCTTGACCCTCCTGTCCATTTAACGCACATGCATTAACTCCCCAGCGAATCAACGATGGAGACATGCGTTCAGAGGGTGAGTGTATCCCCCAATCTGAACTTGGAGTGGATTTAATTCTTTCTAATAAAATGATGATTTTATGGACTCTCCCAAACGCCGGAGCCTGAACATGTTCTAATGTAAAATCTCACCTGTTCTTTACATTCTTTTCCTGCATATGTTGCTGGTGCTAAGATTTTTGCTTCAATCATCCGAATGAACTCCATAATCCCGATATACACCTGACAAGTAGGAACTGGAGAAATCACAGCCGCAGTACACTGTCGAGAGTAAGAGGTGGGTGTGACACACACATGAACCAGTAGTGCAACATACTTTAACTGTCATTGGCTCTGGTACAATTTTTTTTTCCTGACCACATCCCTAAACACACACACACACACACACACACACACACACACACACACACACACAGGTTGCAAATTTCAAGTGCACCTTGTACAGCATGGCCGATATATGGCCCATAGTATCATTTAATACTGCTTGGAGAGAGCATTTTTTTCCTCTCGAAGAGAGATAGAGAGAGAGAGAGAGCGCACAGTTGTGTGAGAGATACCAAAACTTTCACATACATCATCATGTTCATCATGTTTAATGTCTTAGGCTTTTCACTCATTTGACTAAGTATATGGGCCTTCACACACACACACACACACACACACACACACACACACACACACACACACACACACACACACACCTAGGGGCAATTTGGAACAGCCAATTAGCCTACTGTGCATTTCTTTGGACTGTGGGAGGAAATCAGTGTACCTTGAGAAAATCATGCAGTGATCATGCAAACTGCACACAGAAACATGTGGTGGCATCAGCAAATCACTGTATACTTATAATCCTCTACATAAGGAATTTGTGTTTGGAAATAAAGGTGTTGTGCGCTCAAAAATTTAAACTGAAAGCTACGGGCATGGGCTTCTCTGTTTTTTTTTTTTTTCAAATCAGTCTACTCAGGATTATAAAGTTAGTTAGATAAAATATAAACACATTTTATAATTCCATAATTCTTCCCTGGAAAGATCAAAATCACAGTTTTTTTTCTTTCCTAATTTATTCGTAGACAGTTGCCACCCTTGAGTGTGCCTCCCTATCACATGACCGCCGCTAATCAGGGCGGAGCAAGGGATAGTCTGTCCAGTACACAAGACGTCAGCAAGCCACATTATTTGCTGGTGTTTGCATATTCAGGGACAGAAACAAACTTTGGAGAAATTCGATATCTGTCCATTTGTTTGCATGAACTCACATACACCCATATTTGGGCAGCGATTGCTTTGGATCCAATCATCATCATCATCATCATCATCATCATCGTTTTCCCTACACTGGAGCCTTTGCTCCTTAGGGTGCACTCATTGGGTCCATTGATCAATGAAGTGCATAAAGTTCTCCCTGTCCATCATCATTCTCCTGAGCTGCTGGGCATCTATCCCTAGCAGTCCCTCCAATTTCTTCCAAGTTTTAGATCGTTCATCAAAAAGGACCTGGTTTCGCATATCCCTGTTACTCATCTGGCAGATATGAGCCAGGTACTTTAACTGTTGTGTACTACAGTATGTCTCAATGGGTTCAGTTCCAGTCATATGACGTAGGTTCATCTTCACTTACACTAGTGATTCCGCTATCCCTTTGTCGCTGATACGCGCCCTTCACCATCTTCCTAAGGAAACTGTTCCAGACCACCTCGATCTTTGGTATTTCCTTTGAGTTTATTTCCCAGGCCTGCACACTATATAAGAGCCAGGATCTTACGGAGGCTTTTAGAAACTTCACCCTAGCAGATAGATGTATCCGGTTGTCCGTTAACACATGTTTGAGCTCATTCCACTTTTCATATTCAGATCCCATTCTAGAGTAGAGATTCTCTGTGTTGTTGCTTGAGTTTGAAATGGTGTACCCTAGATATCGAAACTTCCTCGCGTTCTTCAACTTCATTCCCCCAACGTCCACCAGACTCTCTTGGCTCCGAACAGTGTCATCAACATTAAAGGCCATCGTCTCTGTTTTTGTATAAGACATCTTCAGACCAAAGCGGGAAAAAATATCATCATATATTTGGAGGACGGTTTGTAATTCCTCTATCGATTCCGCAAATATTGCTTGATCGTCAGCATACAGAAGTTTCGTAATTCTAGCTTCCCCTCTTGCTCTTGCGTTTTTCCGGAGTTCTCTTGGTGATACCTCATTGAGAATACAATACTTGATCTTAAATCCTGCCCACGGGTACACTTTCTCCACTTCGTATTTAGCAATTCTGACTACGAAGTCCATATATATATTGAATAGAAACGGGGACTCCAAGGCACCCTGTCTGCATCCGACCTTTGTGTCAAACAGTTTGTTAGAACCTTTGATGTACGCACATGTATTGGTGTATAGAGCTTTAAGGATAGCTACAATATGAGGACACTTTAATCTGATTTCAAGACATTTCATTAGAGCTTCTCGTGGTATCCAATCGTATGCCGCTCTGAGATCAATAAAAGCAACATAGAGTGGAATTCCAGATTTTTTGGCTTTCTCAAGCACATGGCGTATTATGAAGATTGCATTATTAGTTGACTGGTTTGCGCGAAAACCAAATTGTGATGGTAGCAAGATATACTCGTCCGCCTCCTGGATTCTACCTACTATGATTGCCGAAATGATCTTTGACAAAGTTGCGATAATACTAAGCCCCCCTGTAATTCTCGGCGCAGGATCTGAGGCTTGTAAAGACAGGCGATGCTGGCAGTGAGTCACCGGGTCGGTACTCGCAGGCAAGTCCATATCAAACTGACTAAAAACACAAAATACTCTAACAGATGACTTGATGATGAGTATTTTAGGTGTTCAGAGTTGATCTTTACCAGTGAAGGAATTGTCTCCTTTGAAGCTTGTTTGACCATGTCGACAATGAACTCGTCAACGTCATCCACATCCTGCAAGTCTGGCTTGTGCTGCATGAGTTGATCAAGCCTGATGCTATATTTAGTCTGCATAGAATGGTCGTCTTTGAGCTGCCGGACATCTTGACGGGTTTCACATTTGGGTTTGTTAGAGAATGATGCAAAGGATAGGGTGAGATGGAGGCAGATGATTCGCTGTGGCGATCCCTGAAGGGAAAAGCCGAAAGGAAAAGAAGAAGAAGAGAGAATATTTGCTTTGCCTTCTTTTTTGTTGGAAATCTGGCCTGCATTACAACCAACCAATGATCAGAATCAAAGATCTGGCTCTGCATGGGGTACACCCTGCAATTCTGTGTCGCCCGTTTTACATACCATTCTGATATGATGTAGTCAAGCCGTCGTATGTAACCTAAATTGGATACAAAGGACCATCTGTGTTCATCAGATTTTGTGTCAAACATCATGTTCAGTAAGAAAAGGCTATTGGTTTCTGCTGTTTCCATCAATCTTTCACCATTATAGCTTGTAGGGTTGGCGTCATGGACTTGCACATGGACAGCACCATTTACTTGGATCATAATCTATCCCTATAGTGGCATTAAAGTCACCAGCAATAATAAACTTGTATGACGGATGTTTTGTCTTGGCCTGTTGTATTGCTTTATGCAGTGTTTGATAGAATGCTTGTTTGGTGGTTTCAGCATATTCTTCAGTTGGGCAATAACCAGTGAAGACGGACAACTTAATTCCACATACTTTTATTCATACCATGCTTATACGTCCCTCGATCACATGATCCACGTCCTTTAGAATAACATGAGAGGCGAGAGAGATAGCCACACCCGCTTTAGCTGTTTTCATGCCATTATAAATAACGTGCCATCTTTTCAAACTGGGGTCATCAAAACAGACTTCTCCTTTTTCTTTCTGTCTTACCTCCTGCATGCAAGACATATCAATAGACAAGTTCTTAAACTGCAGAACGCAGTCAGCTAATTTACTTTCGCACTTCCCGGTCCTCACGTTAATTGAGCCAAGTCGAAAATAATGATAGTTCTTACTACGCACAGGCATTTTGTTGTAATGGATATAATGTGATCTAAACTGTTATTCAATACTCCAATAATAAATAGATAAATCTTCTTCTTCTTTTCCTTTCGGCTTTTCCCTTCAGAAAGAATTCTGAGAATTCCGAGAGAGAACTTTCCTTGCCTTTTATAAGATCGGTTTCCAGAATGAAAGAGGCTACTTCACAGACTGGTGCCAGTGCTCCATTTGCTCACCCAGTCGCAAGACCGAGATTCCCATGGTGTACCTGTCCTAATGACGGAGGTGGAGCTGGCTTGAGTGTTAGAGGCAGTTAGACTAACCAGGACTTATAAATGCCTTGTAAGCCTAGCAATAGAACTGAAAGCTGCGCGTCACACAATTTACACCCCAGACTCGTGATCTCCAGGTTAATAGTGGCACATACTACAGTACCTGTTAAATTGAGTTTTAGGTTAAACCACTTAGAAACAAGGGCATTCAGAGAGTGCAAACCTCTGCCAAGCCCAGTAATCCCCGTATGAACAAAACAATGTAAAAGAATTCTTCAAAAAAAAGAAACCTGGCTCCAGAATTTGATCCCAATCATCTCCATAATTGAATAGAGTCTTCCTTGTCCCGAAGCCCTGCCCTCTTTTCAGCTTTTCATGAAAATACAACCATAACCCTTTTGTGTTATTCTAAGCAAACAAACTGAGGGTAAATTGTCACCTCCTTGATGAAGGTAAATACTGAACCTGTTTATTCCACACAGCACAATTTGGAAAAGAAGTTTATTGATCATGAGTTGCAGTCTGTTCATCTGTTTATTTATACAGGAAATAGTTTTAAATGCGCTCTGGGAGAACACTCCTATATAATATACAGAAATGTGAGAGGTGAGATGTGATTAATCAGATCAAATCAGTCATTGTTCGTTCAAAGATATGGCTGATTTATTATTTATGATATTAATAAAGCGCTCTGGGAACTAGATTAGTGCGTAAAGGAAAGTGAGCATGTCGCACTTGATGCATGCTAACACTGAAGCAGACAAATTCCTCTCGATCATTACGGACAGGTGACATGCAGGATGCAGGACATCAGATTGAACTAACGTGGAAATTAAAGCATTAATCAGAAACACACAACAATAACCCAAATAAAATGTTATAAGAATATAATAACACATGTTTTGGTCATGGTTACTTCTTTGGTTTTAACTTTAGCATTTGCGTGTGATGTTTTATTGTGTGTGTGTGTGTGTGTGTGTGTGTGTGTGTGTGTGTGTGTGTGTGTGTGTGTGTGTGTGTGTGCGTGCGTGTGCGTGTGTGTGTGTGTGCGTGTGCGCATGTGCGTGTGTGTGTGTGTGTGTGTGTGTGTGTGTGTCTGTTTGTGTGTGTGGTGGACACTGGGTATCTATTTCTTGTGGTTGCCGAGCTGCACGGCCATGCTGTCAGTGACGCAGCGGAAGGTGGCAGGCTGAATTTCCCAGTATTCAATGGGGTTCCCAAACAGACTGATTCCGTTATAGAAGTTCTTCTTCACCCCGAACCCCGTCGGGCAGAAATCATTCATTTTCACTGAGGTGATGTTATTGGAGTGAAGATAGACAACCTACAGGATACGTAAGACAAAGAGAAAGAGAGAGAGAGAGAGAGAGAGAGAGAAGCAAGAGGTGAACAGACAAAACTGTGTTTTTCATGACTTTTTCAATACAGTGGTACCTCACCTTACGAAATTAATTTGTTCCAGAAGTGGTTTCGTAACCTGGATTTTTTGTAAGTTGAACTGCATTTTACATGTAAAGCGCGTGATTCGTTCCAGGGCCCCCAATATTACCCCTAAATTCTTTAAAAATGATAAAACTATACCTTTTAAGGCCTCCTTCTGCTTCAATATCGTACCGATGGTAGACAGGTTTGGCTTTGTTGCTTTGCAATATCACTCTTCTTTTCACTCGCACACGCGTGCATGTGTGTGTGTGTGTGTGTGTGTGTGTGTGTGTGTGTGTGTGTGTGTGTGTGTGTGTGTGCATGTGTTGACCATGTCTTCTTAGCAGAGTTATAATCTATATAATAATAAGCCTGAGACAGAAAATAAAGTTGCAATGGGCACACTCAAAAAACTCATGAAACAACAGTAACTCTGTCCTTTACATGAAAAGCATCATGGTTATCATGGAGATGCAGTTCCATAATAGTCAATTTGGAGGTTGTTGCGTCATCCCTCCTAGCCAATGGGAGGTCAGCAGGGCAGGATGTTGGTAAATAGCCAATGGGAGGCTAGCGGGCGGGATGTTGGGAGATAGCCAATGGGAGAGCAACACGCGCATTGTTTGAATTTTTGAGATGGCGCTTTAGTAACGAACTTGTTTCGTATCCAGAGACAAAAATTTTAGGTAAATGTGTTTTGTAACCTGGATTTTTAGTTTGTTGGGACTTTCATAAGGTGAGGTATTAAGAAACACTTTTAAACTTTGAATGTGTTCCAGCAGATGGCATAATGGGACACATGTGATTACTAACACCCCCCCCCCCCCATTTTCTCCCTAATTTAGTCATATCCAATTTCCACTCACCGAATTGCCTTCCCTAACACACAGCCATCACAGGCCAGGGAAGGGTGAAAGCATACACATGCCCCCTCCATGACAGGCAGTGCTAACTACCTGCTGCTTTTCAGACTGTGGTGCATGTGTATATTGGGGGCGGTCTAACACAGTCATATGAATGATCTCACAGGCGCTCATGATTGGCTGGTAATGACTGTGAGTGATAGGGAGGTGAACGAATAATGCTATGTGTAACTCTAATGCACTCCCAGCTACGGACAGCTGTGGCATTAAGGCGGATTTAAACTTGCTATTTCGGGGTTAATAGTCAGGCACCTTGTTGATGCGCCCACTAAAATCCCTTTCTATTTTTCCTGTGTAGTACATACTGAAACACTTATTCACCTAATACTGAGTGGATATCATTGAATATTCACCTCCATGTTGGTCTCAGCAATATCCACAACACCTTCAGTGGACAATAATTAAATATTATATTCAGAATGATTAGAAACCTGCGCACACCACAATTCCCGAGACAGTGGCTCCGAAGTTCACAATATTTAAATGTACTCTATAAGGAAAAAACAATAAAAGTATTTTTCTCATACATCCCAGTGTAGGGTCATCCATAATACACTCATTCTGCATTAGATACCAGCAGTGGCAGCTTGGAAACGCAAAGTCTTGAACTCACACCCTCCTGATCAGTACTGTGAGGTTTTAGCCACTGAGACACACTGCGACCCACAATTAATGCTGCGTAGGTCAGAATAACAAACAGACAACACGCAAATGACAGCAGATGAGCAATGTTCCAGTAACGGCCCACATTTAACACAGTCTGATTTCGATCCAAATCTTTAACTGGGACTAAACCAAATGTTTATGACTTGGTCACAATTGGCTCGAACCTTAGTGTGACACTTAGTGTGTTTGTGGAATTTGGGATATTTTGAGCTGTGAGGAATGTTAAATGTGGCTTTTTGATTTCAAGGTTCTCAGCTGCGCATATACGCATAGATGGATTAAAAAAAAAAAAACAGATGACTTTACTGCTGGGATCTAAACACCAGAATACAGCAGCTCATTACCAAACATTTGTTTACTGCATATTTTAAGTCCATAGATTATCACAATAGTGTGATAATTATAGTTCAGTATGATGGTTTATGGAACTACTTCCATACCTGCAGGTATTTCATGCTGGATAGGCCACTGGGGATGCTGGAAAGGCGGTTGTGGTCCAGGTGAAGCTCCCTCAGGTTGGGCAGGTAAGAAAGTGCACCTTGTTCAATATGTAGGATATGATTCGACCCAAGACCCAGTCTAAATCCAGATAAAAAAATTATATATTAATATATTATATTACCTTCTTCTTCTTCTTCTTCTTCTTCTTCTTCTTCTTTTCCTTTCGGCTTTTCCCTTCAGGGGTCGCCACAGCGAATCATCTGCCTCCAACTCACCCTATCCTTTGCATTTTCTTCTCTTACACCAACTACCTTCATGTCCTCCTTCACCACATCCATGAATCGTCTCTTTGGTCTTCCTCTCGGCCTTCCGCCTGGTAGTTCCAACCTCAGCATCCTACTACCAATATACTCACTATCCCTCCTCTGTGCATGTCCAAACCATCTCAATCTAGCCTCTCTGACTTTGTCTCCAAAACGTCTTACATGTGCTGTCCCTCTGATGTGCTCATTCCTGATCCTATCCATCCTCGTTACTCCCAAAGAGAACCTCAACATTTTCATCTCTGCTACCTCCAGCTCTGCCTCCTGTCTTTTCCTCAGTGCCACTGTTTCTAAACCATACAACATCGATGGCCTTAACACAGTCTTGTACACTTTTCCTTTCATTCTTGCCGATACCCTCCGATCACACATCACACTGGACACTTTTCTCCAACCAGTCCAACCTGCCTGCACACGCTTCTTCACCTCTTTTCCACATTCTCCATTGATCTGGATTGTTGAGCCTAAGTACTTAAAATCCTCCACCGTCCTTATCTCTGCTCCCTGTAACCTCACTGTTCCTCTTGGGTCCTTGTCATTCATACACATGTATTCTGTCTTACTGAGGCTAACCTTCATTCCTCTCCTTTCCAGGGCATACCTCCACCTCTCTAGATTTTCCTCCACTTGTTCTCTGATCTCACTACAGATCACAATGTCATCTGCAAACATCATAGTCCATGGGGAATCTTGTCTAACCTCGTCTGTCAGCCTGTCCATCACCATAGCAAACAAGAAGGGGCTTAGAGCTGACCCTTGATGCAGTCCCACCTCCACCTTGAACTCTTCTGTCACACTGATAGCACACCTTCCCACTCACTGTCTTACATCTCTTATACATGTCCTGCACCCCTCTAACATACTTCTCTGCCACTTCAGACTTCCTCATGCAATACGACAGTCCCTCTTTTGGCAACCTGTCATATGCTTTCTCCAGATCTACAAAGGCACAATGCAGCTCCGTCTGACCTTCTCTGTACTTCTCTATTAACATCCTCAAGGCAAACACTGCATCTGTTGTGCTCTTTCTTGGCATGAAACCAAACTGTTGTTCACAAATGCTGACCTCTGCCCTTAGTCTAGCTTCCACTATTCTTTCCCATAACTTCATCGTATGGCTCATCAACTTTATCTTACTACTTCCTGGTTCTCAACAGTCACCTCTTCTATTCTTTTTTCTCTCTCATTTTCTTCATTCATAAGCTCTTCAAAGTACTCTTTCCATCTTCCCAGCACACTTCTGTCATCAGTCAATACATTTCCCTCTCTGTCCTTAATCACCCTAACTTGCTGCACGTCCTTCCCATCTCTATTTCTCTGCTGTGCCTATTGGTATAAATCATACACCGCTACCTTCACCTTATGCTGTGTCTCCCTGATCACATTAGCTGTAGTTGTCCAGTCATCTGGAAGCACTTCCTGACCACCCAAAGCCTGTTTCAACTCCTCCTTGAAGACAACACGACACTCTTCCTTTTTCAGCTGCCACCACTTTGTCTTCAGCTCTGCCTTTGCCTTCTTCACCTTCCTCACCATCAGTATCATCCTGCACACCACCATCCTATGCTGTTTGGCAACACGCTCACCCACTACTACTTTGCAGTCACTGATTTCCTTCAAATTACATCGCCTTCACAAGATGTAGTCTACTTGTGTGCTCCTACCTCCGCTTTTATAAGTCACTCTATGCTCCTGTCTCTTCTGGAAGTAAGTATTCACAGCCATTTCCATCCTTTTTGCAATATCTATCAACATTTGTCCTTCTGCGTTCCTGTCCTGGATACCAAATCTGCCCATCACTTCCTCGTCCCCTCTGTTCCCTGCACCAACATGTCCATTGAAATCAGCTGCAATGACCACTCTTTCGCCTCTGGGGGTACTCTGCATCACTTCATCTAACTCACTCCAGAATCTCTCCTTCTCTTCTAGCTCACATCCTGCCTGTGGGGCACAAACACTAACAACATTGAACATCACGCCTTCAATTTCTAACTTGAGACTCATCACTCTGTTTGACACTGTTTTCACTTCTAGAACATTCCTGACAAACTCCTCCTTCAAGATGACTCCTACTCCATTTCTCTTCTCATCCACACCACACCTTGCTACCTTTCCATCTGGACTCCTGATGGCGGTCGTTGCTAACCCAGGCCTCGATATAAGAACTATATATATATTAACATATATATACATATATATATATATATATATATATATATATATATATATATATAAATAGTAATCCCTCGTTATTTGCAGGGGTTTGGTTCCGGTCCCTCCCACAAATTAAAATAATCCTCGAGTTCTGTACCGGAAGTAAAACCCCATGTATCATATTACATGCGCGAATAATCAACCGGAAGTAAAATACTATGGATCTCTTACATGCGCTAAAATATGCTTCTTAAACACATTCTATAGACAGTCTTATTCATTAATAAGATTAATGAATGAGCCCGTGGACTCATATATGTACACACACATATATATATATATATATATATATATATATATAGGTATCCACACATACACACTTACATATATGTACAGAGGATTTAGAAGTCTGGACGATTCTTCTTGAGTTTGGAGTAGTCCATGTTCACGGAGAAGAACTTGTACTGATCAGTTGGCGCCATTTTACATATATGAGTCCACGGGCATGTAAAAATGTATGCACATATATGCATGTATCGATACCAATATTTAAAAGAACCCGCCCCCGAATACGTAATGAACACCACCCCATCTAGAGGACGCCATGTTCATGGACATAGTACCGCCCCCAGCACTTTGTAATCATTCCTCTATAATCACCTGAAGAGAGAGGATGGTTTCACCACCCCTCGAAACAGATCTGTAGTGATAAATGGAGTTTCAATAGAAAGTCTTTGTCCTGTCCTTTTATTTTTGTTTTATATATATATATATATATATATATATATATATATTAGTCTTTCTCAAAAAAATTATCATATTGTGATAAAGTTCATTATTTTCTGTAATGTACTGATAAATATTAAACTTTCATATATTTTAGATTCATTGCACACCAACTGAAATATTTCAGGTCTTTTATTGTTTTAATACTGATGATTTTGGCATCCAGCTCATGAAAACCCAAAATTCCTATCTCAAAAAATGAGCATATCGTGAAAAGGTACTCTAAACGAGCTATTAACCTAATCATCTGAATCAACCAATTAACTCTAAACACCTGCAAAAGATTCCTGAGGTTTTTAAAAACTCCCAGCCTGGTTCATTACTCAAAACCGTAATCATGGGTAAGACTGCCGACCTGACTGCTGTCCAGAAGGCCATCATTAACACCCTCAAGCAAGAGGGTAAGACACTCTGAGCGAATAGGCTGTTCCCAGAGTGCTGTATCAAGACACCTCAGTGGGACGTCTGTGGGAAGGAAAAAGTGAAAGAAGGGCCGATTCCAGACTTTGGGGGACCTGTGGAAGCAGTGGACTGAGTCTGGAGTAGAAACATCCAGAGCCACCGTGCACAGGCGTGTGCAGGAAATGGGCTACAGGTGCCGCATTCCCCAGGTCAAGCCACTTTTGAACCAGAAACGGCAGCAGAAGCGCCTGACCTGGGCTACAGAGAAGCAGCACTGGACTGTTGCTCAGTGGTCCAAAGTACTTTTTCCGGATGAAAGCAAATTTTGCATGTCATTCGGAAATCAAGGTTCCAGAGTCTGGAGGAAGACTGGGGAGAAGGAAATGCCAAAATGCCTGAGGTCCAGTGTCAAGTACCCACAGTCAGTGATGGTCTGGGGTGCCATGTCAGCTGCTGGTGTTGGTCCACTGTTTTTTATCAAGGGCAGCTAGCAGCTAGCTAGCAGTAGATTTTGGAGCACTTCATGCTTCCATCTGCTGAAAAGCTTTATGGAGATGAAGATTTTATTTTTCAGCACGACCTGGCACCTGCTCACAGTGCCAAAACCACTGCTAAATGGTTTACTGACCATGGTATTACTGTGCTCAATTGGCCTGCCAACTCTCCTGACCTGAAGCCCATAGAGAATCTGTGGGATATTGTGAACAGAAAGTTGAGAGACACCAGACCCAACACTGTGGATGAGCTTAAGGCCGCTATCGAAGCATCCTGGGCCTCCATAACACCTCAGGAGTGCCACAGGCTGATTGCCTCCATGCCACGCCGCATTGAAGCAGTCATTTCTGCAAAGGATTCCCGACCAAGTATTGAGTGCATAACTGAACATAATTATTTGAAGGTTGACTTTTTTGTATTAAAAACACTTTTTTATTGGTCGGATGAAATATGCTAATTTTTTTAGATAGGAATTTTGGGTTTTCATGAGCTGTATGCCAAAATCATCAGTATTAAAACAATAAAAGACCTGAAATATTTCAATTGGTGTGCAATGAATCTAAAATATATGAAAGTTAAATTTTTTTCAGTACATTACAGAAAATAATGAACTTCATCACAATGTGCTAATTTTTTGAGGACTAGTATATATATATATATATATATATATATATATATATATATATATATATATGTACATACAGTGGTACCTCACCTTACGAAATTAATTCATTCCATAAGTGGTTTCGTAACCTGATTTTTTTCATAATCTACATGTAAAAGGCCTGATTCATTCCAAGGCCCCCAATACTACCCCTAAACCCTTTAAAAATTATAAAAGTATACCTTTTAAGGCCTCTTTCTGCTTCAATATCATACCAAAGGTAGACGGGTTTGGCCATATTCCTTTCCGATATCACTCAACCGCATGCCATGAGGCCGCTTCTTTTTTTCACTCGCACCACTTTTACCAGGAATCACACGCGCGTGTTTATATGTGTGTGTGTGTGTGTGTGTGTGTGTGTGTGTGTGTGTGTGTGCGTGTGTGTTGACCATGTCTTCTTAGCAGAGTTATAATTTTACAAATGTTTATGCAAGGTTAAAAGCCTGAGCCCAAAAAAAGTTGCAATGAGCACACTCGAAAAACTCACGAAACAACAGTAACTCTGTCCTTTACGCGTGTTAGAACTCCATTACAAACAATGGGTTGAAGGCACATATAAAGCATCATGGGTATTATGGAGATGCAGCTCCCTCCTAGTCAATGGGAGGCTAGCGGGGCGGGATGTTGGGAGCTATCCAATGGGAGGCCAGCGGGGCGTGATGTTGGGAGAAAGCGAATGGGAAAGCAACTCGCACATTGTTTGAATTTTTGAGATGCCACGTTTTGTAACGTGAATTTGTTTCGTATCCAGAGACGGAAATTTTAAGTAAATGCATTTTGTAACCTGGATTTTTCGTTCGTTGGGTCTTTTGTAAGGTGAGGTACCACTGTATTTGTGTGTACAGTCGGCTCTCTACTTACGAGATTAATCCATTCCAGAGCTTTTTTCATAGCCTGGAGTTTTTGTAAGTAGAGGTGCATTTTACATGTAAAACGTGTGATTCATTCCAAGGCTCCCAAGACTACCCCATAAACCCTATAAAAATGATAAAAGTACACCAATTTTGTATGAAATATGTATGAAATGTGTTAAACGTAAAAAAGAGAATTATTTATTAAACCATTTAAACATTTTATTAACATATTAAACCATTTAATGAACATATTTATTAATTAAACCATTATTAAACATTTTATTAATGCAGCCATGAGGCGGGGGGGGGGCAATAATCAGTGTCTCTCCCCCTTATGCCAGTCCCAAGCCCGGAGAAATGCAGAGGGTTGTGTCACGAAGGGTATCCGATGTAAACCAATGCCAAACTTTTATGATGCAAATCAGAAGTATTACCCCCATACCGAATTGGTCGAGGCCCGGGTTAACCACGATCGCCATCAGTGCTGTCAATCAACAGGGTGCTGATTGAAATTGGACTACTGTTGGTCGAAGACGTTGAAGAAGGAGAGGCGGGAGGCGTGTCCGTAGGCAGAGAGAGAGAGAGAGAGAGAAGAGGAAAGGCATGTGTCTAGGACTGAGAGTAGGGACTTTGAATGTTGGAACTATGCTAAGAAAAGATAGAGAACTGGCTGACATGATGCAGAGGAGGAAGGTGGACAGACTGTGTGTTCAGGAGACCAGGTGGAAAGGTAGCAAAGCTAAAAGCTTAGGAGCAGGGTTTAAGCTATTTTATTATGGTGTGGACGGGAAGAGAAATGGAGTAGGAGTCATCTTGAAGGAGCGGTTTGTCAGGAAGGTTCTAGAAGTGAAAAGAGTGTCAGACAGAGTGATGAGTCTCAAGTTAGAAATTGAAGGTGTGAGGCTCAATGTTGTTGTGCTTATGCTCCAAAGGCAGGATGTGAGCTAAAAGGGAAGGAGAGATTCTGGAGTGACTTCGATGAAGGTGAAAGAGTGGTCATTGGTGCAGACTTCAATGGACATGTTGGTGCAGGCAACAGAGGGGACGGGGAAGTGATGGGCAGATTTGGTATCCAGGACAGGAACACAGAAGGTAAGATGTTGATAGATTTTGCAAAAAGGATGGAAATGGCTGTGGTAAATACTTTCTTCCATAAGAAACAGGAGCATAGGGTGACTTATAAAAGCGGCTGTAGGAGTACAAAGGTAGACTACATCTTGTGTAGGTGATGTAACTTGAAGGAAGTCAGTGACTGCAAAGTAGTAGTGGGTGAGAGTGTTGCCAAACAGCATAGGATGGTGCTATGCAGGATGACGCTGATGGTGAGGAAGGTGAAGAAGGCAAAGGCAGAGCAGAAGACAATGTGGTGGAAGTTGAAAAAGGAAGAGTGTTGTGTTGTCTTCAAGGAGGAGTTGAAACAGGCTTTGGGTGGCCAGGAAGTGCTTCCAGATGACTGGACAACCACAGCAAATGTGATCAGGGGGACAGGTAGGAGAGTTCTTGGTGTGTCCTCTGGAAGGAAAGTAGATAAGGAGACTTGGTGGTGGAATGAGGAAGTGCAGGAGTGTGTACAAAGGAAGAGGTTAGCTAAGAAGAAGTGGGACATTGAGAGGACCGAAGAGAGTAAACTTGAGTACAGGGAAACACAGCGTAAGGCGAAAGTAGCAGTGGGTAAGGCCAAACAGAGGGCATATGATGACTTGTATGATAGGTTGGACAGTAACGAAGGAGAAAATGATCTATACAGATTGGCACAGCATAGAGATAGAGATGGGAAAGATGTGCAACAAGTTAGATTGATAAAGGACAGAGAGGGAAATGAAGACTGATGACAGAAGTGTGCTGGGAAGATGGAAAGAGTACTTTGAAGAGCTGATGAATGAGGAAAATTAGAGAGAGAAAAGAGTAGAAGAGGTTACTGTTGAGGACCAGGAAGTAGGAAAGATTACTAAGGGTGAAGTGGATGAAGAGTGGAAAGGCACTTTGTCCTGGTGACATACTGGTGGAGGTATGGAAGTGTTTAGGAGAGGTAGCAGTTGATTTCCTGACAAGAACATTCAACAATGTCTCAGAGAGTGAGAAGATGCCAGAGGAATGGAAGAGAAGTGTGATGGTGCCCATTTTTAAGAACAAGGGAGACATGCAGAGTTGCGGCAACTACAGAGGGATAAAGTTGATGAGCCATAAGATGAAGTTATGGGAAATAATAGTGGAAGCTAGACTAAGGGCAGAGGTCAGCATTTGTGAACAACAGTTTGGTTTCATGCCAAGAAAGAGCACCACATATGCAGTGTTTGCTTTGAGGATGTTAATAGAGAAGTACAGAGAAGGTCAGAGGGAACTGCATTGTGTCTTTGTGGACCTGAAAAAAGCAGATGACAGGGTGCCAAGACAAGAACGGTGGTATTGCATGAGGAAGTCTGGAGTGGCAGAGAAGTATGTTACAGTGGTGCAGGACATGTATGAGAAAGGTAAGACAGTGGTGTGGTGTGCTGTCGGCGTGACCAACGAATTCAAGGTGGAGGTGGGACTGCATCAAGGGTCAGCTCTGAGCCCCTTCTTGTCTGCTATGGTGATAGACAGGCTGACAGACGAGGTTAGGCAAGAATCTCCATGGACATGGTCATGTTTGCAGATGACATTGTGATCTGTAGTGAGAGCAGAGAACAAGTGGAGGAAAATCTAGAGAAGTGGAGGTATGCCCTGGAAAGGAGAGGAATGAAGGTTAGCCTCAGAAAATCAGAATACATGTGTGTGAATGAGAAGGACCCAGGAGGAACGGTGATGTTACAGGGAGCAAGGATAACGAAGGTGGAGGATTTTAAGTACTTATGCGCAACAATCCAGAGCAGTGGAGAGTGTGGAAAAGAGGTGAAGAAGCGTGTGCAGGCAGGCTGGAATGATTGGAGAAAAGTGTCCGGTCTGCTGTGCGATTGGAGAGTGTCAGCAAGGATGAAAGGAAAAGTGTACAAAACGGTGGTGAGGCCAGCGATGTTGTATGGCTTAGAAACTGTGGCGCTGAGGAAAAGGCAGGAGGCAGAGCTGGAGGTAGCAAAGATGAAAATGTTGAGGTTCTCTCTGGGAGTAACGAGGATGAATAGGATCAGAAATTAGTACATCAGAGGGACAGCCCATGTAAGATGTTTTGGAGACAAAGTCAGAGAGGTTAGATTGAGATGGTTTGGACATGTACAGAGGAGGGATAGTATGTATATTGGCAGTAGGATGCTGAGGTTGGAACTACCAGGCAGAAGGCCTAGAGGAAGACCAAAGAAGAGATTTATGGATGTGGTGAAGGAAGACATGAAGGTTGTTGGAGTCAGAGAAGAAGATGCAGAGGACAGGGTGAGATGGAGGCGGATGATTTGCTGTGGAGACCCCTAAAGGGTGCAGCCGAACGGAAAAGAAGAAGAGGAAGATTAAACATCTTTTATTAACAAACACACACACATATACACACACACACACACACACACACACACACACACACACACACACACACACACACACACACCACTTTCTCTGTCTAGCTCTCTCTCTCTTTCTCTCTGTCGCTCTCTCACACAAACACACAACACTGTCTCTCTCTATCGCTCTCTCGCTCTTTGTCTCTCTCTGTCTCTCTCGCACACACACACACACACACACACACACACACACACACACACACACACACACACACACACACACACACACACACACACACACAAAACTCTCTCTCTTAACTTGCTTCCTTGCAAGATCGGAGGTTTTGTCCCAAGGAGCAGTTTTCATGCTTCTTCTGCTTTAATATCATTCTGAAATAATCACCTCTGTCACTGTATTTCTGCTTTTCTGTATTTTCCGGGTCCATGATGGATAACGAAATATAACACTGCAGTGGTCAATCTCAAAATAAACTCTCGAGCCAACATTCCTGTTCAACTCTCCTCTCTCACGCGTGTGACAAACAAGTATGGGTACAGGAAGTATGGGTACAGTTCAGCTGTGGTGGGATGTTGGGAGACAGCCAATGAGAGAGCAACTCGCGCATTCTTTGAATTTGTGAATGGCTTGTTTGAATTTTTGAATGGCGCGTTTAGCGCATTTCCTAAAAAGAGGTTGTTTTCGTAAAAAGAGGACGAAATTTTTTAATAGAATGTGAAATGTCTTCATGATATTGAACAATGTGATCTGGATGCCTTTCATATTTTTTTAGTTTTGTGCCTGTCAAACCAAAGAATGTAGGTAATGTGCATTCGACTGTTAGATTTAAATTTAAAAGAACTCTAAGACAGTTGGTCAGTTTAGGACAATATCCCTGCTGAACGTGGAAGGAAAAATCTTCTTTGCTTCCTTGCCAAGCGGATAAGCTCCTACCTAACAGCAAACAAGTATATTGACACTTCAGTACAAAAAGGTGGAGTTCCAGGGTTCTCAGGATGCATAGAACATACACGATGCATCAGCCAGCTCATCAGAGAAGCAAGGGTGAATAATCAAGATCTAACAGTGATGTGGTTGGACTTGGCCAATGCATATAGCTCTATCCCCCATAAGCTGATTGAGGAGGCGCTACATCGATACCACATTAATGGAATTATTACAATTGGTATATTATTATTTGGATGGGGTGCATTTGCGGTTTTCTGTTGGCGACAACATGACCCAGTGGCAGAGGTTGGACAAAGGAATAGTTACTGGTTGCACCATTTCTGTTATACTATTCATTATGGGAATGAATTTCATCCTAGACGCAGAGAGTTGAGAAACACGAGGCCCAAGGACAGCTTTGGGAGTGTACTTACCATCAAGCAGGGGATTCATGGATGACATGACTTTGACAAAAACAACCCTTGCACAAGCCAGGTGGATATTGGCAGCACTAGAACAAGTTGTTGTTTGGGCAAGGATGAATTTCAAGGCCAAGAAATCAACGAGCCTCATTATCAGGAGGGGACGGGTAAGCCAGAGGTTCACTCTTCAAGTACAGGGTGAAATCATCCCATCTATTGTGGATAACCCAGTCAAGTGTCTGGGAAAGTGGTACGATGCAAGCCTGAAAGACAAGAACAACACGGCTCAGGTCAAAAGTCATCTCCTCGAGAACCTAAAGCTAATAGAACAGACAGGGTTGCCAGGCAAATTTAAGGTTTGGCTGTATCAGCATAGACTATTACCAAGACTATTGTGGCTGCTCATGCTCTACGAAATAGCCAGTTCAACAGTGGAAGGATGGGAAAGGACCATTAAAGGACACCTGCGAAGATGGCTGGGTGTACCACCAAGTTTTACAAGCATGGGTCTGTATGGAAGAACAAATCAACTGCAACTTCCAGTCTCATCAGTGGTGGAATAATACAAAGTATCAAAAGCAAGACTGATGATGACTCTGAAGAACTCCAAAGATGAGATGCTTAGGAGGGCAGCCATAGAAACCTGTACAGGAAGAAAGTGGTCAGCCAGCCAGGCAGTAAACCAGGCAGAGAGTAGGCTTAAATTAAAAGACATAATTGGCACAACAGCAGTTGGACAGCAGGGCCTCGGAACTACTAGCACCCCACGATGGTCCGCTGCATCAGGCAGTGAGAAGAGGAAAATGGTCCAAGATGAAGAGGAGTCACGCAAAACAAGAGCAGCTGAATTGGTACTGCAGGGTGCTTGGACAAGTTCGACAACTACTGAAAGGAAGCTTACATGGGTGGAGATTCGGCAATACGAGACGTTCAAATTGAGTTTCCTCCTGAGATTGGTGTATGACCTCCTGCCATCACCGGCGAACTTGCATAGGTGGGGCTTAAGAGAAGATCCAAAGTGCGTACTCTGTGGCAAAGTAGGAGCATTGGGGCATGTGCTGGTATCTTGCAATGTAGCATTGAATCAAGGTCTCTATAGATGGAAACATGACAAAGTTCCACGGGAACTGGCTGACACGTTAGACAGAGAAAGGAGAAAGAAGAGGAGCCCCAAGAAAACAAGAAAATGTATCAACTTCGTCAAAGAGGGGGAGGCTAGGGAAACTATAGTGGCTCAACCAACATCATCAGTGTTTGACGAGTCAGAGCAGTGGGAAATGATAGTTGACCTGGGCCAGAGGCTGGTCTTTCCAGAGATCGTCCAGACTCCTCTGAGGCCTGATATCGTCATTTGGTGAGCAAAGAACAAGAGGATTGTAATTGTCGAAATCATTGTACCCTGGGAAACAAGATGTGAGGAAGCGTTTGAGCGCAAGAAAGCCAAGTACACTGAGTTGGTTGAACAGTGCCAGCAACGAGGTTGGAAGTGTTGGCTTTTTCCTGTAGAAGTAGGAGCTAGAGCTGCACAGTCCTTATGGAGAACATTAGGAAGCCTAGGTGTCAAGGGCAGGGACAGGAAGAGAACTATAAAAGCAGTATGCCAAGCAGCTAAAAGATCATCGAGCTGGCTGTGGCTGAAGAGAGAGGAGGAAAGCTGGAAGCTATCAGCGGACACGTAGTGGTGAGACGTCATTACTGCAGACCCACCATCCTGAGAGTGTCCCAGGCTGAAAGGGTCGAAACACTCGTTGATGGGTGGTCCCCAGCTGAAGAAGTCAGCTGAATTAGCAGCAGTAGCTGTTTATGGTACACTATTTACAATGTTTTCAGGGCGTGGTGATATTGCCATCTTTCAATTGTATATTTTCAAACAATAGATTTAAAATTAAAAGTTGATTGTGGAATATTTCCCCGTTTGTGGTTTTTGAAAATTATTATGCATGTCATATCTGCTGAGGGAAAAGGTTCTTCGCCACATTCTAACTTGATTTAATGAAAATAATCATTTAGCGTCGGGGGACTTCGCCCCCCTGAACCCCCCCACCAGGACTTTGTGCTGGACCTACTAGGGCCAGTGGCCCCTGGACCCCAGCTAGCTACTAGGCTTTTCAGGTTTCAAAAGTTGGCTGTGTTCAAAAGTTCAAAAGTATGTGTAATCCAGGAACGGAAATCACAGCTGAAGTAAGAGACGGTGGAGGAATTAAATAACTCTCCTCCCAGTGACAAAATTAAAGACTGGGTGTGGTTCAGTCTCCACTCGGAGAATGGGTCGGTCAGTGCAGAATTAAGCATAATATTATTTAAAAGAATTTTGAAAAGGCTCCTTCTTAAAATAAATATAAAATATACTTTTCTGTGTTGCTGTCATTTTTGTAAATTAAAACTATGACAAAACAACATTAATATATTGAATAAAGAAAAAGAAAATCCCACGAAGGGCGTGATGGTAAGGTATGGTTACCCAACCCATTAACACATCTGGCTGTTCCCCGTCCCACGCGTCGTGGGATAGATATTCTTTTTCTTTATAAAAATACAAGAAGGACTCGAACACAATCATTCATTTTCTGAACCACTTAATCCTAATTAGGGTCGCGGGGAGGCTGGCGATTTTTTTTTTAATCTAAATATTTTTGTTGCAAGCAGAATTGTAATTTAATTGTCTCTGCAGTCGTTTAAATCAATGCAATTAGTTGTTTTATATTAACATAAAGGAAAACTGGGGAAAACATTGTATGCAGTGTTATTTGATTTTAAATGTCAAAAAAGGATTTGTGACATATATATATATATATATATATATATATATATATATGTATATATATATATATATATATATATATATATATATGTGTGTGTGTGTGTGTGTGTGTGATGTGTGTGTGTGTGTAAAAAATTATTATAATAATAATAATTAATTTTTAACCTGTTGTGCCGCATTCAACCACGAGCGGGCATCATGCTACCAGTATTTCATAAGGAGGGATATTTAAATAACTTTAGTAAATTCTACCACTTGAAGCTAATAACTTCTAAATCTCTATTTTAGAAATGTAGCTGTTATGCTAGATATAATACATCTTATTTGCTGTGGCGACCCCTGATAAAGGGAAAAAGCGAAAGGAGAAGAAGAATTATTTAAGGTATAATGAAGCATAATATAACATTAAACATAATATATTTGCTCCCAGAACATCACACCCATATCTCACTCTTCACACCAGTGACAGTTATAAGCTCATATTTGTTTACATTTTATGTTTGGATTTATATTTTATCGTGAATGTGATGTTCAGGTCCATAAACCTTTGCTGAAATACAGTCATGTCTGTGCTCTGTCACAAAGATATGTTTATAGTTGATTAGGTAAAATTTCTTGGGCTTTTAACAGGGCGGAGCTTATTTTCTGTTTCTGTGACATGAAGCAACCAGGAGGTCAACTCCTCCTGGATGGGATGCTCGTCCTTTCCAGGTTTCCTATCCAGTATTTTTTTAATTTCCCCACATTTTCTCTCTAATTTATTCGTATCCGATCCTCACCCATCAGGTATTACCTTCCCTATCACACGACCACCACCGACCAGGGAGAGGCAAAAGCAAGCACACTCCCCTTCCAGGATATGCAACACTAGACACTCGCCTCTTTGTGAACTGAGCGGTCTAACACACTTGGAGGGAGAGCGCTATCCGCCCTCTCGTATGAATGAGCTCTCAGACGCCCATGACTGGCTGGAGATTGCAGTGAGTGACAGGAAAGAGAGCGTATGCCATCCCTCCTCAACATGAACGCCCTGCTACGGATGGCTGTGGCATTAACCTGGATTTAAAATTGCGATCTCCAGGTTAATAATAATAATAATAGTAATAATATGGATGCTTGTACAGCGCATAATTCATACAAGCGTATGCTCAATGCGCATGAGAAGTGGAAAAAAGTACATGACAGAGTCACAGATGGAAAACATCATAGCTATAGTTGGAATAGGTACGTTTTGAGTTGATGTTTAAACTGAGTCACCAATGGTAGAAGTTTTAGTTCAGCTGGAATAGCATTCCACAGTTTTGCCGATACATTTGTGAACGTTCGACATCCTAAGGTCTTCAGGTTTGTCCGAGGAACAGCAAGAGAGTATTGTGAAAACGATCTTAGTGTTCTGGCTGATTGATACATCTTGACGAGCTCACAAAGATAGCATGGTGCTGTTCCGTTAACACATTGGTACACTACAATGGTAGTGTCAAAACCTTAAACTGGATTTTCTTTTGAACTGGGAACAAGTGTTAGGACTTCAGGATCGGGATGATGTGACAGTGCTTTGGAGATCTTGATACAATTCTTTAAAAATGTAATAGTCATGCACCTTGTCAAAGCGCTACTTGGGAGCCCCTTCCCAGTATTTTTACTGGTACCCATTTATACTGCTGGGTGGACAGAGGCACACCTGTGGTTAAGACGCAGTCCAGGAGGGGGTCAAACAGGGATTTGAACCCATGACCTCCTGATCAAGAGTCCAGCATCCTGCGCTACTGGCCCCACTCATAGTTTATTAAGTGTAAATAAATTGTGATCCAGTGAACAGGAAAGAGTTAAACAACATTACATTAAGACACAGATAGTTGAGTAAAGCATAAACCAAGGTTATTACACCAATCCACTCATTCCTTCATTCTCTGAACAACTTAATCCTAATTAGGGTTGCAGGGTGGCTGGCACCCATCTCTGCTGACTGGGTAAGGGCAAAGCTTACCCTGAACAACTCACCAGGCCATCGCAGGACCAACACTCACTCAAATATTTACACTCATACCTAGGGGCAATTAGCCTTCATGTTTATGGACTGTGGGAGGAAACCGGAGTACCCAGATGAAACCCTTGCAAGCACAGGGAGAACATGCAAACTTAACACAGAAACGCCATCACTGAGCCCAGGACTCAAACCCAGGGCCTTCAAGCTATTGCTCAACACCACCCTACTCTGCCGCCATGTTATATAATTGTACAAGAAAAAACTTGTGTGGACATATTTCTAAAATTTATACATAAGTAACTCCAAGTACAGACATTTCTAATTACTTCTGGAATGGAGGTCCAAAGGTTTCAAAGGATTCTTTAACGTTATGAAATAGCACAATTTTTCAAAATTGTTGTATTACAGCAGGACCAGGAGAGAGTGCTTTGTCCTTTCTGAATTTCTTGGTGGAGGTTTGCATGCTTTGTATGTTCTTGCACTGTTTCATGTTTGTGTACAGTGCGTACTGTATTTAGACTGTAGAACCTAAAGAAAATGTATTCATATTTAATATTGTTCCATGTGTCTTGATAGCGTGCATCAGTCTGACCTCTGCAGCTGCTTGTATCTGCCAAGGTCTTCCAACTCGATAGCCTGAATCTCATTATGGTCCAAATGGAGCTCATGGAGACTTGCCGGCAAATCTGGCCAACACATACCGAGACAATAGTGTGGTTTAAATCAAGCGGAAGATAATTACTAGCTGGAGTAAATTCATTTGGATGGAAGGCATGTTTCTAAATGTGCCACTTTTATACCATCAGCAGGACTTTCAGCTTTAATGTCTAAACATGAGAGCTGGATAAGTTCATTATATAAAACAGAGACAGATTACGCCATTAATATTTCGCATTCCATCGTAGTGATTCACGGACATTGTGTGATCCCTGTTACCTTTTGGAATGCCGGTGAGTCTTGCCTCTGAGATTCGTAGGTAGTTGAGTTTGAGACCTTTGAATGCTCCTGGCTCGAATCCGCTGTTATGGATGGGATTACGACCCATTTCTACGAACAGTAATAAACATAAAACAGTTTCACACATTACAGCAAAGACATTACATCCAACCTTTTAAAGCACAATAATACTCCAGACAAAAGCCACAAAAATCTCTGGCACAAATATTGAGGAAAAGCTTTTATTTGTATTTGCCATTAATATAAAGAGAGTTTGGATGTTACCCATTCATGTGATATCCAATACTACTCATTTTTTTGTAATTGTTGGGGAATAAAATTATTTTGCAAATGTTCGGTAAGTACTGTATTATTTTAGAGTGTTTATACAACAAAGCTCTGTTAAATAAGTTAAACCATAAAACCATAAAAAATTTACATTAAATAAAATTATAATTGTATAAAACACCTGACATTACCTTACCTCTTTTATATACCTTTATCACTTTAAAGTGGTAGCTTTTTGGATTGATGTTTTCCTAAGGTATAGACAATGTTTGCAATACTTCTCATATCCAGTAGGGAGCAGCATGCCACATAAACAACTGATAAAGGTAATACTGTATATCTTTATACATATTTATAATATTGTAATACTGTATATCTTTCAAATGGGTATATGAAAATATCTCACCAATCACATGCATGTTTCCCAAGGCACTGAAGGTTCCTGCAGCTACTCTGTGGATGCGGTTGTCATGGATACGCATCTCAACAAGGGCTGGGGGCAGGTTGCGAGGGATGGTGGTGAGCAGGTTGTGGGAAATATACAGCTTCTGCAAGCGCTTCAAAGGCAGGAAGGCACGAGGGTGAACCCGGGAGATCAGATTACTCCTCAAAATTAGTGCCTGGCACACACACACACACACACACACACAATATTTAATGAATGATTTTACAAAATGTTTAGGGGCAACAATTTATTTTAAACAGCTGGTATGTAACTGTTACTTCAGACTCATTTTGTTTGTAGCTTTCACCTCAGTAACCACCTCTGAATTCATTATGAGCTTCAAGGCAGACACTGAAGTAATTTTTGCACAGCAGGAAAAGAGGGAAATGTTGGAGTTAACTTCAGACTCCTGGCTGAACAAACTAAAGCAACACTTGCGTATGTACTTGGCACTTAGCATAGTATCTGTTTTTTTGAGCTCCGTCAATTTTCTGGCTAAAATCATCTGTGTGACAATGGATCTGAAAATGATTTCCCTTGAAGAAGTCAAGAAGCTCATTAAGAGTGAGTTAGTCCCGATTGAGGGAAAACTCCAATTCCAATTGCTGAATTTCACGATTCGCTGGAGTATCTCTCAACCAAGTATGATCAGCTCCTTCCTCAAATCCAAATTCAAACCTCGACGTCAACGAACTTAATGGCAGAATCTAAAACAGCTAAGGATCAGATAAAGGATCTACAATCATCAATGGATAAGGCAAACCATGAAATCTATAACATAGCCCAATACCTACGGAGGGATTGTGTTGAAATCACTGGGATGGACTCTGAGGAAATTGAGATGTCCTGCGAAAACATCGCCATTAAAGTGGCAAATGAAATTAACATCGAACTGAAACCCGAGGACATAACTCTCACTCACCCCCTTACCCATATATAACCAAGAAAACAGGTCGGCTGGAAAAATCATAGTTAAATTCACTAGAAGGGATACAAGGGACAAGTTGTCCAGAAATAGAAAGAAAGTTGCTGGCAAGAAAGTGAAAAGCATGACGTCTTTTCGACATACAAGGCTACAAAGATCGAATTCAAAGCTGTATATATCAGAATCACTAATGCCAAACGCAAGAAACTATTTGGTCATGTAAACAAGCTGAAGAAAGCAATGCAATGGAGGTTTATATGGACTAATAATGGACAGATTTACCTTCAGGAATCTGAGAGAAGTGAAACTATCACTTTCAACTGGGCAAACAATGTAGCAGAGTTCAAAAGCAAAATGAAGTCAAACTTCCCCAATCCCAGCCACCAAAACGCCAAACTAGAAATAGTACCAACACACGAAGATAAGTTCAATGTTGTTAAAATTTGTTGAATATGACCATAAACCTAGCTATTTAAACTTTATTTTTAAATTTAATTGTATGTTAGCACGAAAGATCCGCGACACTGGCCTTTTTTAGGCTTATCAGAACATTTTCTAAAGGCAACTGGTGCCTGGGTTCACCAGACCAGTTTATCTTTGATCAAATCTAAAGATTTATTCACAGATATCCTTGAAACTAATTATAAATCCATCAACGAGGAGAACTCCTGTAGTATCAGTTTAAATCTTGACTCTAAATACTTTATTGTTAAACAGACTATCAATCTTTTCCAACAGGCTAGTAAAAAAGGGTGCTCCATATTTCATTGCAATACGCCAATCTTACTCTCTTGAATGACAGACAGACAGACAGACATTGTCTGTCTGACTCTCTTGAATGAAATGCTACAAACCGTTAAGGACGTGCTGAGTGTTATTGCTACTTCTGAAACCAAATTAGGCAAAAATACTGTTTCTGACATCTCTATTCCTGGTTATTATTTTCTAAATACTAACTCATTGACTAATGCTCGAGGTATGGGAATGTATGTGAATGATAAAATTAATTTCACTTGGAGGCAGGATTTAGAAATTGTTGCTGAGGGAGTTGAAACCGGCTTCATAGACATCGATAGGCCAAGACAGAAAAACATTATTGTCGGCTGCATATATAGACATCCTTTCAATAAACTTGAACATTTTCAAGATGTCTTGAGCCAGAAACTTAATCAAATTAACAACTCAAGACTGTGAAGTTTATATAGTAGTATATAGTATTAATATTAATTTTCTTAATTCCAGCTCTGATAAACCAACTTCAAAATATCTTGACATGCTATTTGATCTGTGGTATTTGCCATTGATAACTAAAGCTACCAGGCTGACATATCATACTAAAACCCTGATTGACCATCTATATATACGAACTCGTCAGAAAAATTAATAATGAGTGTCATCGGCCTCACTGAAATATCAGATCACCTGACCTGCTTTTGCATAATTTCTTCTTCACTACCTCACATTATCCGAAGAAAATCTACAGAGATTATTCAACTTTTACCAATAAAAAATGTATAAAAGATCTCAATCAAATTGACTTTATTGCTCTTGCAAACTCCGGAATAAATGAAGGTATGATCAACATAGCCAATACTTTGCAAAGAATAACTGATAAACATGCACCTCTTAAGTAAACCACAAATTCGAAGAAAAGGGAATTAAAAAACCATGGATATCAAAAAGCATAATCATCTCAATTAAAAAAAGGCATAAACTCTTTAAATCTCATTTCTTCAGTGGTGATCCTGAGAAAATAAAACAACACATAGTTTATATTAACAAATTAAACAAAATTAAATTTATTGCAAAAAAAACAGTATTTTAAATCACAGTTTGCATTGTATAATGGGAACCTGAGAGCTACTTGGAAGCTTATTGGAATGCTCATTAATAGGAAGAGCAAATCATCATCTATATCTAAACTAATCTATAAAAACAAATGATATTCTGATAAAGCTAGCATCTGCAACCAACTGAAT
Source organism: Plotosus lineatus (assembly GCA_024760905.1). NCBI lineage: Eukaryota > Metazoa > Chordata > Actinopteri > Siluriformes > Plotosidae > Plotosus > Plotosus lineatus. Next base: position 353,967 of record CM045743.1, read on the forward strand.
GAGCATTTTATCAATGTAGGTCCCAATTTGGCAAGCCAATTACCAGCACATTATAATACTGACCCAAGCTCATATATTAAGTGTTCTTTTCTTAATAGTTTCAGCTTTCGGAGCATTTATGTCCATGAAACATCATTTAATTGATTCATTAAAAATAAATAAATCAACCATAGGAATACCAGCTAAATGTTTAAAGTAGCATCTAAACACATTAGTGAAGCTTTAACATTGGTTTTCAATAACTCATTGGCTCAAGGTTTGGTCCCTGATATTTTAAAAATATCAAAAGTAACCCCAGTGGATAAAGGTGTAAAAGCCACCAATCCAACAAACTATCACCCAATCTCAACTATATCTAGCTTGACTCAAATATTTTAGAAACTTGAACACAAGCAATTGATCAATCATATGGATAAACACAACATTTTGAGTGAAATTGGTTTTAGAAAGGGCAGGTCAACAGAGCAAGCTATTACAGAAATCACAGATAACTTGAAACACGTTATTGACAACAACTTATTTATTTGTGGGATATTTCTTGACTTTGCTAAGATTTTCGATACAGTAAATCATAAGGCAAACTTGAAAAGTATGACAAAGGGGCATCCCACTTCAGTGGTTTTCCAGTTACCTGACAAACAGACAACAATATGTGTCTTTTGAAAATTTCAATCATCTATGAAAATAATGATTTGTGGTATCCCACAGGGCAGCACTTTAGGTCCTTTGCTATTCTTACTGTATAGAAACGACATACCAAATTGCTCAAGTAAACTCTCCTCTTGTATATTTGCAGATGACACCAACATCTTTGCTACCTGTATGAATATTAAAGATATTCAAACCATGATCAATCAAGAGCCAGTGGATATGTAGAAATGGTGTGACATTAATAAACTTTCCATCAATTTTGACAGAACCAAATTAATGCTCATAAAATCACCAAAAAAGAGAACAACATCAGAAATGAATATAGACTTACCAAATAATGATAGCACAAAATGCAAGCTAAAGAGAACTACCCATATAAAATTGCTTGGTGTTATGCTCAATGATAACATGAATTGGAATCAACAGTTATCATTTGTTTTTTCTCAAATTTCAAGAAATACTGGTTCATCAGTTTAGTTCATTTTCTGTAACCACTAATCCTAATTAGGGTCACGGAGAGGCTGGTTCCCATCCCATCCAACTCCAGGCAAAGGCAGAGTATAGTCTGGACAGCTCGCCAGGGCATAGCAGTGCAAAAACACGCTGACGGCTTTGCAGCGACTCTTGTCAAAAGTCAGCAATAGTTCTTTTACATGTCTCACACCATAGACAGTGAGAGCCTTTGATAACCCAGTTAGCTGCACTGGGAGGAACAGTGACAACCTGTGGTGAGTGGGGATTGAACCCCCAACCTTAGGATCAGCAATCCAGAACCTATACCACAAGGCCACCACTGCCCTAGAAATACTGGTATATTCTATAAATGTTGGCATTATGTCTCTCTCTCCCAACTCAAACAGTTTTATTATAATATACCCATACCTTTCATATGCAATATTTGCTTGGGGGAGTAAAAGTAAGTCACACTTAAAAACTTTGCAAGCAAAACAAAATCATATTATTTGTATTTTTATTTTATTTTTTGGCCACCTTATATGGTAGCAATACGGATAGTCCACTTATGAACCTCTCAGAAATCCTTAACATCCATCATATTTTTGAGCTTCGTCTTGAAATTCATACATCGCTGGCATAAAAAAATGAATTTACGAATTACTTTAATTATCCAAAAAAACATTCACTCCTATAATATAAGATATGCCTCACAAGATATGCCTCTCCAAAACGCACTTTAAAACGAATACTGGTAAGCAGACCATAACAAGCAAAACAACAGAACTCTGCATAACTTTATCATCCAAATTAAAACAATTTAGTTCATTTTCCTATGCTAAACAGTTGAAGAAGTACTTGATCTTGAAACAATTTTCTATCTAAGCTGTAATCTTTTATTATTATTATTATTATTATTATTATTACAAATTATCTGTTCTTGAATTCTTTCTTTTTATTATAGTCTAATACTTACAGATTATGATTTGCTGGGGCAGTGGTTGTCTAAGGTTCTGATCCTAAGGTTGGGGGTTCAAGTCCCACTCTCCACAAGGTTGTCACTGTCCCCCCAGTGCAGCTAACTGAGTTTTCAAAGGCCAGCCATGTCTCTCACTGTCTATGGTGAGAGGTTCATGTAAAAGAACCATTGCTGACTTTCGTAAAGAGGAGCTGCAAAGCCGTCAAGTCTGTCCCTCGCTAAAGGGTTGTGTCAGGAAGGGCATCCGACATAAAAAACCTATGCCAAATCAAATGTGCTCAGTACTCACACTCTGGGTCATAACCTGGGTATCAGTATTTAGGCTCTGGGTTTAAGACTGATTTCCTGGGCTCATACTCTCAATTTTGGCCTGGGTTTCGGAACTCAGATTCTTGATCATTGCCAGGATCTCAGTATTCAGACGGAGGGACAAACTTGGGTCTTCGACTTGATTTAGGTTCTCAGACTTTAGGTTTTGACCTGGGTCTTAGTACTCAGATTCTGGCTCTTAGCATGTATCTCAGTACTCAGAATCTGGGACATGGGACAGGGTCAGAGTACTCACACTTTTGGTCAAGACTTGGGTCTCAGTTCTCAGACCTTGGGTCATAAACTGGGCCTCAGTATTTAGACTGTCTTAGCCTGATTTCCAGCACTATGACTCTGGGTCATGGCCTGATCCTGAGTACAGTTACATTTATGGGATTTGGAAGATGCTTTTATTCAGAGCCAGTCAAATTATCGTTTATACACTTGAGCAATTAAAGATTAAGGGCTTTGCTCAAGAGCCCAATAGTGGTGGTACTGGGGATTAAACTCAACCTTTGGATTAGTAACCCGTTGCTTTAACCAGTGAGTCACCAATGGTTTACATAGTTTGACCTTAGTCTCAGTACTCAGGCTCTGGTCCTTGGCCTGGATCTTAGTACATTCTTTCTGTATCTTTGATTAAAACTTTCTAGACCCTTCTCACTGATGGCCTGTGAGGTTGTGAATGATGACTGGTCAGGGTCATTGGTTGGTCTGCCAGACCAAGATGTAGCTAGAATTTACATGCATATGAATGTATAGGATGTGGTACCCATTAACAGGCATAAACGGAACTGGTTAACTGGTTTACTTAAGTTTACTTCTCTTATTCTGTTTCAGCCTTTAAATGTTGGAACAAGTTCAGATTCGCTGCCAAAACAATGAGTTTTAGGACAAACTCTTACATAGAGGTTACTGAGACCTTTAAAATCTCCCTCTCGGATCTCTGTGATGCCATTGCACTGCAGGTCCAACAGCAGCGTATCAGGTGGTATGTTTGATGGCACATAAATCAAACCTACAAAAAAAACAGACAAAAACAATAATGTCATTCATTAATTTTCTGAACCACTTAAGCCTAATTATGGTCACGGGGAAGCTGGCGCTTCTCAGCTGACTCTGAAAACAAGGGTGGAGTACACCCTGGACAATTTACCAGGCCATCACAGGGCAGAAACACTCTGACGACTATACAGCTCCTCATTGCAAAAGTCTGCAATGATTCCTTTACTTGAACTTCTCACCACAGACAGTGAGAGACATGAACGGCCTTTGATAACCCAGTTAGCTGCACTGGAAGAATGGCAATAACAACCGTTGGCAGTGGGGCTTGAACCCCCAACCTGGAGATCAGTAATCTGGCACCTTACCATCGGAACACCACTGCCCCAACACAATAATCTACAAGTGGTACCTTGTCTAACGAATTTAAGCCATTCCGAGGGTGAGTTCGTAAGCCGAAAAGTTCGTTAGATAAAAAAATTATTCCCATAAGAAATAACAACACCAATTACAATGATCCCTGGTTATTTCATGCTTCAGTTTCTGCGGCTTCAGTGCATTGCAGGTTTTTCAAAAATATGCATAGAAAAGTAAAAAAGTTAGGAAATTAATGGAAAATAGGGAGGGAAGTTAAGGAAAATTATGCAAAACAAGGCCAATTATGCAAAAAAAAAAACAGTTTATGCATTATTTTATAATGTGTAATTGTTATTATAAGCATTTATAGCATTGAATATGTATTTATTGATATTATATACACATATACATGTACGTATACGTCACTCATGGGAGTTGATCCTACTTCGTGGAAATCGGCAGTCATGGGGGATCTCTGTCTCCATTAACTACGAAAGTAAAGGATCCCTATAATCCGCTTTAACCCCCTCCCAAACACATATATTTAACCACTTTAACCCCCTGCCACAAACACATATATTTGACCAAATATATATTAAAGATAAACATGTAAAAACAATAAATATCCATGTACATTAACATTAATAATAATTAAAAATAAACAATAATAAAACAAGAATAAACAATAACCCCTCCGATCATCGACTGCAGCGAGATATCACGTGGGCAGGCAGGAGATGCGTAACAGAGGAGCAGGAGGAGGAGGAGGAAAATTTTGTGCATGTGCACACTGGGAATGCTAGCGAGGAAAGGCTCGTGATGAATTCCTACAAGACTTCTCAAATAGTATGGCATGCCCCCCTTGGGTGTGATGCTAGAGGGAGCGCATATGACCTCGGGGACCATGCTTTTTTGCCATACTATACTAGAATTAAGTGTAATTGCGCATCCTCTACAGGTGGCAGTGTGGCACTCTCATTCTCGCGCTGTGATGTAGAGAAAAACGATATGAAGTGCAGTAAACGCTATTTATAGTAGCGCGCGGGGCGCTGTTCGTGAAATGTTTTTTTTTTTTCTTCCGAGAGAAGGCATCACAGAAAATAGTAAAACTCGTTATGAGGGACATTCGTTAGACAAGGTACCACTGTATTTGTTTATTCATTAACTGATTTACTTACTTTTCTATTGAGTTAAGTTCCAGTTCTTTCATCATCATCATCATCATCATCATCATCATCATCATCATCATCATCATCATCATCCTAATAATAATAATAATCATAATAATAATAATAATAATAATAATAATAATAATAAAGTTACAATTTGATAGAGATGGTCACAAACTCTAGGTGAGCATGTGGAGTATGGAACACTGCCTGCATGCTTCTCGCTTTCACTGGCGCCATCTTGGCTACATAACAGAAGGCAAGAGATCACCAGCCTGTTGTCATTTACTCGGCAAGTGGAAGTAGTGTCTACACTGATGATGGTGTAATATCTACAATCTAGAGTAACATTCACGCAGACAGAGGAGGAAAATTAAAATGCTGTTCTATGTATTTTAATACATCATGACATCATCACGGTCGAGCGCTGAGACACTGTTGAAGGTAAGTGTGTAGCATTACACTGTAGAAATTCATGCATTCTGCTCATATAGAAGTGTACTTCATGCAAGTATGCTAGCAGAAGTACACGAATTGAGACACACTCGATTCCAGAAATGCACAGAACCGTGTCTGGAGCTGTGAGGCCCGAGTGGACTAGCCAAGAGCTGCGTTTTGTGTCTTTGTCTCTTGCCAGTCGCTCAAAATCTTCCAACCGCTTACATCCTGCAGCTTAAAGGTGATGAATTGATGAAAATATGCTGAAGTCAAAACAGCAAAAAAAGATGACGGAGCAAGAAGGATATCCCATATTTTTTGGTTTAAAAATATATATTTGTGTAAAAATTTAGCAACAGAAAAAGTAAGATAAAACACTCGGAACATATTTCACTGGGATTATGCACAAGACCAGTAATATGGTGTGTGAATTGTACTGAGCTGCAGTCCATAAATAAACTCTAATAAAGTGCGCCGGGGACAGACTGCATTTAGAAAACATCCTTCCAAATGCTTTATTTTCACTTGTAAACTTTTCAGAAAGCAGTAATTTAGGAAATGGGTAAATTGTGGACTGCTTGCCCCCCTCCCCCCTCCCTCTTTCTGTATGTGTGTGTGTGTGTGTGTGTGTGTGTGTGTGTGTGTGTGTGTGTAATTATGATGGTGCCGGACTATCGGAGCTCCACGTAGCATAGCACAGTGTCAGAGGAAAAGAGAGAAAAAAAGCAAAAGAAAGATAGAAAGAGAAAACAGAAGCTAGACATAGTCAGAGAGATATATGGAGAAGAACAGAGAGAGAGAGAGAGAGAGAGAGAGAGAGAGAGAGATGGGTGTTTTTCTGGACATACTGTACACATCTGTGGATCAGAACCTGTCTTATGTTGTCCTGGTGTCACTATGGTAACTAGTGACTGTATTTTAAAATAGCTACTCTTTGGAGTTCATGAATGGTTGACGGTGAGACTGGCGTCTGTGTTTATGGCACATTCGCTGCCATGTAATAACACCATAAACAGTAACGTCTGTAATAAAAATACCCAAATGTGCGCAGGTGTCTCTCTCTCTCTCTCTCTCTCTCTCTCTCTCTCTCACTCTCTCTCTCTCTCTCTCGCTCTCTTTCACACACACACACACACACACACACACACACACACACACACACACACACACACACACACACAAGAAGTCCAGACAGTAAAGTAGCTCGTCCTCTCTCTATGTCTTTCACGTGGTTCTGTCAGATTCCTACAAGCATTTTAATTTCCTTTCCTTATTTTTTAACTCTGCTTTTCATCACATATCATACATGAGGACGTAATGGTGAAAAATGGGTTATAGCAGGAAAATAAAAAGGATGTCTAACACATCCCTGGCTCATGTCCACTTACGTCCTGTCAGCCATCTTGAAAAAAAACGGCTATTTTTATTTTAAATACTGTGACCTGTTGGAATATACTTATCTATTATGTTGTATCATCTCATTTTCTGAGCCACTTTACTCCTTATTAGGGCCTCAGGGAGGCTGGACACTATCTCAGCCGTCCCTGGGTGAAGGGAGGGCACACCCCGAAAAGCTCACCAGTCCATCACAAGGCCAAAACACATATAACCATTCACACTCACACTGACAGCTAGGGACAACGGAGAAAATCCTACGATGGAGAATTACCCCAAGGTGCAGCTCTTGCACACTCTGGGAGAAAACCAGATTCCCCAGAGGAAACCCACACAAACAAGGGGAGAACATGCAAATGCCATGCAGAAATGTCTTCGTTTGAACCAAAGACCTTGCTGCAATCAGATCGTATCGCGTTTCAGAGTTAGATGATGCTCTAATTATTGGTCGAGCAGGGACACTACAGAGCGCGTTTTGGTCTTGATGAAAACATGAAGTTGCCCAGGATGGACTGCAGACCTCCTGCTTTGTAAAAATAAAATAAAAATAAAGCAGTCAAATCCCAGTGCATGTGTCAACATCTAGAAGGTATCGTTGGTTCCTCTCACTTCCATTGTCCCTGGTCTGAGTAACTCAACAGAGACCTTCATATGTTCTCCATCACAGGCTCATTGATCCATCTGGGTTCCTCCCTCCCCCCAAAGAAGCCATGGAGGTTGGAGGTTCTAGGCTAAATCAGCCGTAGGTGTGAATGAATTTCAGTGTGCATGGTACGGGGTGCAGTCCTGCCTTGTGATTGGGCTCCAGATTGGAATCAGGGGCAGGTTCCAAGACAGGGTTAGGTCTTATCCACTTCTTCAAGTTTTTTTTATAGGGCTGTTAGTTCATCAGCTTTCAAGGAGTTATGGGCTGTGTCCCATTTCAGCAGCAGACTGTATGCCCTTATCCACTTCCTGTGATAGTGTGGAGTGAAAACAGTAATTTTTTTCTTGTTTACATGTTATTTGAAAATGTTTTCTGGTCTTAGTTCTCTAATCAGCAGCCTCGTTTCAACACCGCCATCTCATCCAGCTTTAAGTGGAATAAATGGCCTCAGCTGAAGTAGAACACTCACTTACCCAGAAGAACTTACGCCGAAAATACCTTGGAGAGTGAAAGAAGGACTTTTTTATTGGCGTGACAGATTAAATCACCTTCACAAACTACCTGCGTTTATGCGTTTATATTTTTTATTCATATGAATTCTGCTCATATATAAGTGTATGGACCTTGAATCTGTTCAAAAAACTTGATGATGATGATGATGATGATGATGATGATATTCCTGGGTAGAATATTGCTGTGATGTTCAGTTGAAGCATGAGCAGCTTAGGACTCAAGCTAACATGAACAGCAATCATAGGACTTTTGTAAGAAAAGCCACGGCGATGACAGAAAAGTGTGCAAAATTCATATCATAACGCAGCTGTAGGACGCCAAAGGCAACGCACAGCAGACCTAAGAAATGGACCTGGTGTCAAGAATTTCTTTTCAGACCCAAAATGTTTGAGACTCATTTGATCACGAGAGTCTATGGTGACATTTTTTTGTCACACACAGGTGAGTTTCATACGACACGCCGACAACTGCTGGTGGAATTTGCCAGAGTTTTATCATTTATGTGTTGTGTACCTGATCGGCATTAATACTAACCGAGATCAGAGCACTGCACCACCTTGAGGTGACACACACACCCGAAAGGACATGTCGGCACCTCTGGTCGGACCACATCTTCAAACCCGGAGCCTTCCTCCTGGTCCTTCATCATCATGGTCATCAGATCTCTGATGTCAATATCTTCACCAAAATCCAGGAACCCTCTCTGCTGGAAAGGGAGAGCGGAGGACAGGAGGAGGGATGCTGACAGAAGCAGCAGCGTCACGACGACCGTCGCCATGGCTGCGAGAAGAGAACCACTGGAAGCGTGAAGCTGCAAAAGAAGAGGAACAACCTGCTGCCAGTGATTCTGTACCGGGTCCTTCCTTCCCTCCCTTTTTCTCTTGTTTTCCCTCTTCTTGTTTATTCTTCTCTTTGTGCAATAATCTCCACTGTCCCTTCTTCTTCTTCACTGTCCTGTTTTCCTTCTTTTGAAATAAAACCCACTTCTTTTTTTACTTTGTCTGAATTCTGAGTACCTCATCTGCTCTTTATTTTTATGAAACAGGTGAGACTTTCCATTTTTCTTCAGGCCGCCTCGTTCCTTCATTGCACTTCTTGTCCTATTTCTCAATCTTCACCTTCCTCGTCAGTCACTCCCCAGTATTTCTCATATTTTTAACTTCATCTTCATCTTATGTCCCTTCATTCTTTTTCCATCTTTATCTCTCATTCACACTTTCTTTATCTTAGATATACATCCTGGAAATATCTGCTCAGTAATCTGATTTATGTAAAGATGAAATGAACTTCCTTTTTAAAAACGGAATTTTTCTGTTTTGTGTTGTTACGTCCTGCTCTCTTTGTTGGTCTGTAGCACATGTGCTCTGGGGACTCTCTCTCTTGCTCTCTCTCTCTCTCTCTCTCTCTCTCTCTCTCTCTCTCTCTCTCCATGCACACAGCCCCTGACTGAACCCTCCGCTCTGTGATTACAGGATTACAGTCCTGAAATAAATCTCTGTTTAGAAAAAGGCAAAGCTGAAAGCATGGAGTTTTTTTCAGGACACGGAAACGCACCCAAACACACCCTGCACCCAACCCTGACACCGCTTCAGGTGTTCCGGCCCATAATAAACACAGCGTTTTAGATGCCGGAACAGGCGGAAACACAGCTCTGGCTTTAACCCACCACAAATTAGAGACTTTATTCACACTAATAATTATTTATTCTACAAACAAATCAAAGTTGTGAGCTGAGAAAAGAAGCAGAGTCTCAGAGCTGGAATTGTATTTAAATAAATAAAAGCATGATCCAGCATCACAATTTTATCCAAAATGGAAGAATAAATAAATACAAATAAAAACTGGCCTGAATTAAAACTTTGTAATCAGTGCAGAAGACACACTGAGATGAAACCGATGTAATTAATAATAAATGTGTGAGTTAATGTTCTTACCTGTGTACAGTGTGCAGGTGTGACAGATTCCTCCTTCTGTGTGTGAGAGCTTCAGTGATTCCTCATTGTGTTTGAGCTCCTGAAACCCAACACGGGAGATGGAGGCATATCTACACCGAGTCCAAATGGACCAGTCCCACTTCCACCTTACTTCCCTCCCACTGTGTGTGTTTGTCTTTGAAACACAGAGAGAGAGAGAGAGAGAGAGAGAGAGAGAGAGAGAGAGAGAGAGAGATGTGTGTGTGTGAGAGAGAGATAGAGAGGTGTGTGAGAAAGCAAGTGAGAGGTGTGTGTGTGTGTGTGTGTGTGTGTGTGTGTGTGTGTGTGAGAGAGAGAGAGAGAGAGAGAGAGAAAGAGAGAGAGGTATGTGTGAGAGGAAAAGATGGAGATGTGTGTATGTGTGTGTGTGTGTGTGTGAGAGAGAGAGAGAGAGAGAGAGAGAGAGAGAGAGAGAGAGCGAGAGAGAGAGAGCAAGAATGGTATGTGTGTGTGTGTGTGTGTGTGTGTGTGTGTGAGAGAGAGAGAGAGAGAGAGCGAGAGAGAGAGAGCAAGAATGGTATGTGTGTGTGTGTGTGTGTGTGTGAGAGAGAGTGAGAGAGAGCAAGAATGGTGTGCGCATGTGTGTGTTTGTGTGTGTGTGTGTGGGAGTGAGAGAGAGAAAGAGAGGTGAGAGAGAGAGCGAGAGAGAAGGTGTGTGTGTGAATGTGAGTGAGAGAGGTGTGTGTGTGAGAGAGAGAGAGAGAGAGAGAGGTGTGTGTGTGTGTGTGTGTGTGTGTGTGTGTGTGTGTGTGTGTGTGTGTGTGTGTGTGTGTGTGTGTGTGTGTGTGTGTGTGAGTGTGTGTGTGTGTGTGTGTGTGTGAGAGAGAGAAAGAGAGAGTTTTTTTATTATTATTTTAAAAACACTTTGTTTTAACACAAAAAGCAAACACTAGTTAGTAAAGCATGAACAGAAAGAGTACATTAAAGGAATTAATGTAAAAAATAAACACATTACACACAGAAAAATAAATGCAGCCGTGATACGAATCATAAATACAAATTTCATACCGGATCAGTCGAGGCCCGGGTTAACATCGACCGCCATCAGTCCTGTTAACCAACAGGGTGCTAATGGAAATTGGACTACTGTTGGTCGAAGAAGAAGAGGCGGGAGGCGTGTCCATAGGCAGAGAGAGAAGAGGAAAAGCACGAGTCTAGGACTGAGCGTAGGGAATTTGATTGTTGAAACTATGACAGGAGAAGGTAGAGAGCTGGCTGACATGAAGCAGAGGAGGAAGGTGGACATAGGTGGACATACTGTGTGTTCAGGAGACCAGGTGGAAAGGTAGCAAGGCTAGAAGTTTAGGAGCAGGTTTAAACTGTTTTATCATGGTGTGGATGGGAAGAGAAATGGAGGAGGAGTCATCTTGAAGGAGGGGTTTGTCAGGAATGTTCTAGAAGTGAAAAGAGTGTCAGACAGAGTGACGAGTCTCAAGTTAGAAATTGAAGGCGTGATGTTCAATGTTGTTAGTGCTTATGCCCCACAGGCAGGATGTGAGCTAGAAGAGAAGGAGAGATTCTGGAGTGAGTTAGATGAAGTGATGCAGAGTACCCCCAGAGGTGAAAGAGTGCTCATTGGTGCACACATCAATGGACATGTTGGTGTAGGCAACAGATGAGATGAAGAAGTGATGGGCAGGCTTGGTATCCAGGACAGGAACACAGAAGGACAAATGTTGATAGATTTTGCAAAAAGGCTGGAAATGGCTGTGGTGAAGTGTGGTGTCTTTCTTCCAGAAGAGACAGGAGCATAGGGTGACTTATTAAAGCGGAGGTAGGAGCACACAGGTCGACTACATCTTGTGTAGGTGATGTAATTTGAAGGAAATCAGTGACTGCAAATTAGTAGTGGGTGAGAGTGTTGCCAAACAGCATAGGATGGTGGTGTGCAGGATGATGCTGATGGTGAGGAAGGTGAAGAAGGCAAAGCGGTGGAAGTGTCGTGTTGTCTTCAAGGAGGAGTTGAAACAGGCTTTGGGTGCTCAGGGAGTGCTTCCTGATGACTGGACAACTACAGCTAATGTGATCAGGGAGACAGGTAGGAGAGTACTTGATGTGTCCTCTGTAGATAAGGAGACTTGTAAAGTAGATAAGGAGACTTGGTGGTGGAATGAGGAAGTGCAGGAGTGTATACAAAAGAAAAGGTTAGCTAAGAAGAAATGGGACAGAGTGAGGACCGAAGAGACTAAATAGGAGTACAGGGCGACACAGTCTAAGGCGAAGGTAGCGGTGTCAAAGGCCAAACGGTATGATGACTTGTATGATAGGTTGGACAGTAAGGAAGGAGAAAATGATTTATACAGGGTGGCACAGCAGAGAAATAGAGATGGGAAGGACGTGCAGCAAGTTAGAGTGATTAAGGACAGAGAGGGAAATGTCTGATGACAGAAGTGTGCTGGGAAGATGGAAAGAGTACTTTGAAGAGCTGATGAATGAGGAAAATGAGAGAGAAAAAAAGAGTAGAAGGGATGACTGTTGAGGACCAGGAAGTAGCAAAGATTAGTAAGGGTCATCTAGGAGGGCATTGAAGAGGATGAAGAATGCAAAGGCAGTTGGTTCTGATGACATACCGGTGGAGGTATGGAAGTGTCTAAGCAAGGTAGCAGTAGATTTTCTGACAAGAACATTCAACAAGGTCTCAGAGAGTGAAACGATGCCAGAGGAATGGAGGTGAAGTTTGCTTCTGCCCATTTTTAAGAACAAGGGAGATGTGCAGAGTTGTGGCATCTACAGGGGGATAAAGTTGATGAGCCATACGATGAAGTTATGGGGCAGAATAAGGGGAAGCTAGACTAAGGGCAGAGGTCAGCATTTGTGAACAACAGTTTGGTTTCATGCCAAGAAAGAGCACCACAGATGCAGTGTTTGCTTTGAGGATGTTAACAGAGAAGTACAGTGAAGGTCAGACAGAGCTGCATTGTGCCTTTGTGGATCTGGAGAAAGCATATGACAGGGTGCCAAGAGAGGAACTGTGGTATTTCATGGGGAAGTCTAGAGTGGCAGAGAAGTATGTTAGAGTGGTGGAGGAAATGTATGAGAGATGTAAGACAGTGGTGAGGTGTGCTGTCGGTGTGACAGAAGAGTTCAAGGTGGAGGTGGGACTGCATCAAGGGTCAGCTCTGAGCCCTTTCTTGTTTGCTGTGGTGATGGACAGTCTGACAGACGAGGCTAGACAAGAATCTCCATGGACTATGATATTTAAAGATGACATTGTGATCTGTAGTGAGAGCAGAGAACAAGTGCAGGAAAATCTAGAGAGGTGGAGATATGCCCTGGAAAGGAGGGGAATGAAGGTTATCCTCAGTAAGACAGAATACATGTGTATGAATGACAAGGACCCAAGAGGAACGGTGAGGTTACAGGGCGAAGAGATAAGGAAGGTGGGGGATTTTAAGTACTTAGGGTCAACAATCCAGAGCAATGGAGAGTGTGGAAAAGAGGTGAAGAAGCATGTGCAGGCAGATTGGAATGGTTGGAGAAAAATGTCCGGTGTGATGTGTGATAGGAAGGTATCGGCAAGAATGAAAGGAAAAGTGTACAAGATGGTGTTGAGGCCAGCGATTTTGTATGGTTTATAAACAGTGGCCCTGGGGAAAAGACAGGAGGCAGAGCTGGAGGTAGCAGAGATGAAAATGTTGAGGTTCTCTTTTGGAGTAACGAGGATGGATAGGATTAGGAATGAGTACATGTAAGAGGTTTTGGAGACAAAGTCAGAGAGGCTAGATTGAGATGGTTTGGACATGTACAAAGGAGGGATAGTGACTATATTGGTAGTAGGTTGGAACTACCAGGCAGCGGGCCTAGAGAAAGAGCAAAGAGAAGATTTATGGATGTATTGAAGGAGGACATGAAGGTAGTTGGAGTAAGAGTAGAAGATATAAAGGATAGGGTGAGATTGAAGTGGATGGTTTGCTGTGGCGACCCCTGAAGGGAAAAGCCTAAAGGAAAAGAAGAAGAAGAAAGAAGAAGTACAGACCCTGGGGTTTGGGGGGATGGCAGGTGTCTTAGTGGTAGTGGTTATTGCCTTGGCAATAAGAATCCATAAATTATATATATATAGGGAAAAGCCGAAACGAAAAGAAGAAGAAGACACAGAAAAATAAATAAATAACTAAACACCAACAAAAAAACCCAACAGATTTAACCACCTTGATCTCAATAGAAAAATAGTTTTATGATCAGAATCAGTTCCTTTAACGCAAGCTTCTCCTCCTTCACAGAACATAAACCATCATTTACACGCCACACTTTCTCAAAGGACTCTGAGGCTTTCATCAAACTATAATAATTATAATATAATTATAATGAACTATAATACTTATCATATAACTATGATAAACTATAATAATTAAAATCAACAATCAACCTGCTCTTTATCATTCTGATTAAAATAGTTTTCATATCACAGTCCAGTGAACCCTCCACTTTCCCACCAACGACCTTCATGTCTTCCTTCACCATCATCATCCGGATTTATAATACACACAAAACCATTAACAGCAACAGAGCCATGTAAAATCCTCCACTGTAAGGCTCCACCCCTTTTTTTGTTAACAGTGCTCCAGCGCTCTCCATGAAGCGTCCACTTGTGGTCTCAAACCCAGGTGGACCCTCCATGGTGTGTCAGTCCAACCCTTTAGTTTCTCTTTACTTAACACGTTCACCATCAGTCCGGAGATTATTTTTGCCTGATGTGTTACACAACTGTATAGGCCCTGACACACCATGTTCTAAAAACCAACCAGAGCAGTCCTTAAAATCCGGGGTGAGGCTGACGACGGGAAAAAGGTCCATGTCTCCAGGGGGGGTTAAAACGCTGTTGGTTTGGAAGACGATGCTGGAGTGTTCGTCCAGGCAGAGCCGGTCCTTCCAGCGCCTCAGCATGTTTTCTAGTCGTCTCACTGAAGAAACCTCGACAGCGACTGGTAAAACTCTGGAAAAACTTTTAGGTCGTGTTTGCTTAAGTCCATTAAAAACAGAGAGCCCCGCAGTCCCATCTCCCAGCACCGGGCTAGAACTGTACGCGCTGTGGGTCTCCACACCAAATCTCTCAGTCCGGTCAGCAGTCTCTGGATGAATTGGACCCTAAACGTTGCTCCTCTGCTGGCCAGATGTATGAGACCATGTCCCCTTTCCTGTTTGGGTAGGAGGTGGACATTGTGCTGGACCCAATGCAGCTTGTCCCAGAAACAGCTGACGATCTCGGCCTGGGCTTTCACGAGAAGAGTCCCAGGGGGGTTCCATGCAGGAGAGGCGCTGCCACAGCATGGAAGGCACCAGATAAAACTATTATAATAAAATAAAATAATTAAAACACGACCTTTAAAAGACACTTTCAGTAAAATCTATTTCCATTTTTTGAGGCTCCCTTGATGGTGATGATTATTTCTTCATCCTCATCACCTATTTCCTCCAATACTGACTCTTCCACCCTAGCTGCTATTTGCACCACACTTTCCTTCTGTATCCATAACTTCATCTGATCATCACCATATGAATCTTCTACATGCCCTTTACACTCCACCTGTGTGTCTGTGTTATTCACCTGTGTGTCCACCGTAGTGTCTGTGCCGCCATGCACACCGTCTGCCTGTGTCTCCGGGCTGTGAGAAATCATTGACCTAGTTTCTGAGGCAGTTGTCGTTGTCTCGAGCAATTTAAAAGAGCTCTCCAACGGTGTTGTCTTGGGTTCCCTCGGCGCTGCCATGGGCTTGGGCATGGCCACCGCAGGTTCGGGTGTGGCCACCACGGGCGTGGGCGCGGCCACCACGGGCTCGGCCGCCGCCACCTCGGCCGGTCCAGCTCCCTGCTACGCCGGAACACGGGAGGCAGCAGCCGGCTGCTTTGCTTCATCCCCCTCCGAGCATGAGCGGATGAGATTCCCCTCCATACCGCCCCTGAACCAGAACCTCGTTACGTACGAACGACGGCACGTTTGAAATAGTAACACGTTTAGCGGGGCTAACCAAGGAAAGAACGTGAGTGAAACTTCCCTGAAGCACAACCCTGCTCTCAACAACTTGGTTCACTTTCTCGACGCTATCCATGAACATCACCACTGCACTGTTCATCCTGGACCTGGATCTCATGCTTTCAAACCCAACTAATTCCCCAACAGCCAGAACACAGTCCTCCATTGCACAACCGACTGTCGGGACCATTTTAATGGCGTGCTGGTGAATCAGCTTCTCCAGCCCGGAGCCAACTGACATTTTCCCAGTGTGCTGAGCACAAGTGCTCACCTCCACCTCTGTCGGCACCACACCCACCACAGAAAACTTAAGAAGAAAAATAAAGAAAACTGAGAAGAAAATAAAAGAGAAAATAGAAAAATACACAATGGAAAAGAGAAAATGTGCTCTCTGCACACAAGCACGCTCCCAGCACACACACACACACACACACACACACACACACACACTCCCAGCATGAGAGAGAGAGCGAGAGAGAGGTGTGTGTGTGAGAGAGGGAGAGAGAGAGAGAGAGAGAGAGAGAGAGAGAGGTGTGTGAGAGAGAGAGAGAGAGGTGTGAGAGAGAGAGAGAGAGAGAGAGAGAGAGAGAGAGAGAGAGAGAGAGGTGTGTGTGAGAGAGAGAGAGAGAGAGAGAGAGAGAGAGAGAGAGGTGTGTGTCTGTGAGAGAGAGAGAGAGAGAGAGAGAGAGAGAGAGGGGTGAATGTGAGAATGTGAGAGAGAGAAGGAATTTGTGTGTGTGTGAGAAGGAGAGAGAGATTGAGACTGCATGGATGGATGAAGGTAAAGGAATAGACATGATTTTATTCAGAGCTCATTGGATAAATCAGAACCAGAACCCAGGGGCATGATGAGAGTTCTCCCTGTGGTGTTGTGGGTTCCCTACAGAATCTCTTTTTGTTTGTTTTAAATTGCCCCTGGCTCTGAACGTGTCAGGAGTGGCTCTGTGATGCACTGGTGAGCTTCCTTCACTCATTATGAAGATGGACCCAATTCCAGCTGAGTTGAGGTGAAAGGGAGCGGGATTACACTTAAAGCCAGCCTTTCATCGGACTAAAAGACACAAACAATTTTTCACATTCACGTTCACCCGGTCTTCCGCTATATCGTATCATCTGTGTGTGTGACTCCTGTAAGCAGTACTACAGTACACTTGTTTTCACACAAATTATAATAAAAGTCTGAAAACTGAATGATTTTGTAAAAGTGTATCACATGATCATGTTCTCTGCTGCACATACTGTTTTATATAATTGTATAATGGTGCTTTATTTTTCTGTCTTTAGCTATACTTAAATGTTGGTTGAGAATAATTAAATGGAATGCTTAAGGGGCCTTCTTAATGTCGGTTGTAAAAGTGCATACTTAAACAGAAGTGCAGGTGGGGCACCCGTGATACACCGAGCCTTTCACAGCCAGCATGACCTCCAACAGGCTCGATAGTGTCCAGCTGCAGATTGTTTCGAGGTCAGGAGATGGGGGGGGGGGTGTGGAGGTTGGGATGCGCCTGGAAAGAGCCCAGATTTATCGCATCCTGCTAAGATAACAACGTAACAAAGACCCAGTCACAAACCCGGAAGGAGGAACCTGCTTTGAAGCCCTTAAAGGTACCCTCTCGAGAGGGAGGGGTCAGACCTTAACTAGCGTGTCTTTTATGCATGTTTGTTGGGTCTCCGTCCTTTGCAAACGACGCAATAAAGCTTCTCATATTCAACTCAGAACCAGTCTCCAGTCGTCTTCTTCCACATTCAACGGATCTTAACAGTTTTGGGGGCTCGTCCGGGATGTGGTGGAGGCGAGTTGAGGAAATTCGACCCAAACTTTTCCCCGTGAACCAAGGAGAAGGACACAGGCCGGCAATAAATAACAGGTAAGCAGAACCTGTTTAAATCGAACTCTGCATATTGACTAAACTAAAAACTGTGTCCTCTCCGGAAGTTTGAAGGAAAGGGATTAAAAGAGTTGTATGAGAACCTAATTTTAAGATTAAAAAATAAAAAAAAATAAAAAAAAGAGATAAGAGAAAATAGACGCGCCTTGGTGGTGGCGTACCCTCCCGGTCTCTGACGAGGGGCCGTGGTAAAGGCTGGGTTGGAGTCCCGGGGGATTGAAGGCTCCCCAAAGTACCACGTCAGTGCTATATAAAACTGTACGTCGTAGTCGGGTGAAAGGCCCTCAACGGATTAGCCGTTGAAAGCATGCGTCTATTTGGGTGAAAGGCCCCCAATACGCTGAGGTATTGGAAGCATTATTTGGGTGAAAGGCCCCCAACACGCTGAGGTATTGGAAGCATTAGTAATTGGGTGAAAGGCCCTCAACGGATTAGCCGTTGAAAGCATAATTTGGGTGAAAGGCCCCCAACACGCTGAGGTGTTGGAAGCATTAAAGAGAATAATAGAGTGTGATATTAATTGTAGTGTTTTCTGTTTTATGTGTGTGTTCTGTGGCCACGTGTGTGACGTTAATTGTATTGTTTTCAATTACATGTATGTATTGTATTGCAACGTGCGTGACGTTAATCGTATTGTTTTCTATTTCATGTGTGTACTGTGTTGCAACGTGTGCTGTGTGTGAGGGAAAGAGGGAAGTGGGAAGAATAAAATTCAGAGGGGTCGAGAGGGACGCTGACGTTTGACAGTGTCTTAACCGGGCAGAGAAACAGACAGAGGAAACCTAGCGGTGTTAACATAATCTGTCTGTGCGGTGGAAACCTAACGGTGACAACACAAGCCGCCTGCCGTGGTTAATTGGGTCATTCGTTCAGCCTAGGGCTGACGGACTGACTGGCTGTGAGCGTCTAAACAGTCCCGATCCGGGAGAGTGAACGGGTGTACCCGCGCTCTCTGGCCTCGGAGTTAAGAAATATGGAGGGTGGATTTGATAAAGAAATAAATGAACGGGGGCGAGGTGATGAACCCCTGAAGCCATTATATGCACAACAGATTGAGAACACCTTGAAATCAGTGGAGCTAAAGAGCACACTGAAGCAGAAAAATAAAGTTGTAGATGAAGCCAGACGAAAGCTGCATGAGCTGGTGACGTCTAAAAATAAACAGTTGGGGGACAGTGGCCACTTAGGATCCTGGTTATGGGAAAAGGTTAAAGAATACTCAAAAAAAAAAAAGAGAGCAGGGAGAGAAGGTGAATTTAATGTCTAGACCCAAGTTGAAAAAAGAAGGTGGAGGAAATGGAGAACGCACAGCAGGGCTGGATGGATCTCGCGGTCTGCTGGCAGAGTGTCCCGCATCTTTATTATTTCCAGTTGAAGGAGACGAACCCGAAAGTCAAAGGAGCGGTAACAGCATCTGACACTGCACCTACGCGCCCTCCACCATACGCACCCCCGACACCCAGCGTTAACAGTGTAGATCACACTCTGTATATCACCTCGGGCTCTCTACGAACTGAGGGCGGCGAGACTTGCGAGCGCCCGCGCGCACCATCCCCGCCGATTGCAGACACACCGACCGTCCACCGAGAAGGGGAGGCAGCGCTATTAATAAAAGTGCGGATAGAATAAATTACATCCACTATAATGTTCAAAAAAACTATACAATTGGACACAGACAGGTTTTAAAGCAGTATAGAGTCAATTAGCAGCAACGTCACTAAAGGCTTTTCAAAATCCACTGCACTAGACATGTTACTATCAGAGAAAGGAGGTGTATGCGCAGTGTTCCGGGAACAATGTTGTACTTTTATTCCAAACAACACTGCATCAGATGGAAGTTTAACACTGGCAATAGAAGACCTAAAATCTCTTAATAAAAAGATGAAAGAACATTCGGGGGTAGATATATCCATATGGGATTCATGGTTAAGTGTGTTCAGAAAATATAGTCCCCTTGTATCATCTGTAGTAAAATCTGTGTAGTTTTTGCAGCTTTTTTACACTCTGAGGTTGTTGTTGTTGTATTCCATGTTTATGTTCTATGCTGAATCGACTCATCGTCACTGCCCTGGGTTTTAAGATACGGAATGCTACTAAAAAAGATAACATTTCTGTCGGAGTGTAAATAGTTCCGAATGAAATTAATGAATTTACGAATCTAAAATGTGTTTGAAGTGTTAGTAAATGATATCTTTTGTTTGAGCTGTGATAAACAGGAGGGAAATGTTAGAATAATTGTTTGAATTATCACAGCTCTAACCTGTTTTGTTACTCGATAAGTATAAACGTTGGAAACTGCTTGTTGAGGTATTTTGCAGAAACATCTCTATCTCCATGGGAGGCAGCCAAGTGGAAACAACCTTGAAGTTCTCACACAACAACAGGACGACTCCCTAACTGCAGCTGGATAGAGAGCTGAAATGAACATTCTGAACTAGACAAAGAAGATAAGCACAGAACAATGATGGTCATGATGCTGATTTACATGCACCCCTCCCCTCTAGGAAATCAATATGACATGTGTAATTAGAAAAAGTAAAGAGACAGTTAAATTCCGTGGGAAGAAAAAAAAAAAAAAAAAAAAAAAAAAAAGTGAATGCGCTCGGTATATTAGGGAAAGAAGGGAGGGACGGACTCCCCTGTCTATAGACTGAACGGCCGTGGATGAATGAACGTGTGTGTGAATGGAGGATGTAATCCTTGATTAACCTCCTCATATAAACAACTGTGGGATCAATATGAGTTTTTGTTGATGCGGAGGCAAGAACCCTCCGCCTGAAAAGGTAGAAGCTTGAGGGTTACCACAGAAATAATTAATCTTTGTCCCATAGGAAAAGATAAACCAGTGTTAGGACACCCTAGGTGCAACAAACCACTGGTCCAAATTGGGTTAAAATGGGGGGTAAAAACAGTAAACCTAGAGATGAATTAGAATGTGGAGATTGGAAATCAGTAGAAAAACAGGCACCTGATAGAAATAAATATTTAGATTTATGGGTTAGTAAGTATGGATTCAACGGACAGTTAAAGGTAACAAAATTAATAGAATTACAGGGAGCTATTAGACGGAACTGTAAAAATAATACAGAAAAAGAAAGCATTCCGATTACAAGTGGATGACAGGCCAACAGGGGGCCAAACATTTGCAATACACCGGAAAAATGTTCTGCATGGTGCAGCACAAGAAAGAGTAATGCAGCTGGATGGACTGAAGGGCTCCCTCAGATTCCAAGCTATCCCCGCCGAGGGGCATTTGATGCCAGATATTTGACTTCGGCCCATAGAATGATTTGAAAGGGAATACTCAGGTGCTCTCTCCTCTTAGTCAACTAGCTTTGTGGGTATTGATGGGGTTCCTTTCTCGTCACAGCTTACACCCCCACTCCCTCTGCGTTGTCCCAACGACCCCTCTCTCGATGCATTATAAATCACTTATTTTTGTGTATATGCAGGAATGTCCGTTTAATTTACCCGGTCATGATCTTATGAGTCTCCTCGGTTTACAAATTTCTTTTCATGGTTCGAGCATGATCATCTCCATGTCAGAATCTCTGTCCCCTTTTTTGATTGCAATAACCTCCTGTGAATTACCTTTTAATGTTAACACAGCATGTGCAGTGAGTGAGGTGGCAGAGCAGTGTTCGCCCCTGGATCAACTGCCCAGGACATTATGGGTCGAACATAAGAATGATGTGGGCTGCGTCAATTGTACTCCTTATGAGGCGAAGCGTCCCTGTAGAACCAGACACTCGGCCTCTGTTTGCATTTACACATGGGCAGCAGCAGTACACCTGGACACGCCTCTCACAGGGTTTCATTGATTCTCCCGCGGTGTTTGCCACCGTTATGCAGGACGCACTAGGGTGCTTTGTTCCCCTGATGGTTCCTGTGTCCACTCCTATGCAGATGACTCGCATCAAGCTCCGTGATCTGTTTTCAAGCCACACTCGCTGTCCTTCAGCTCTCTCGGGTCTCAAAGAAATTGAGCCAAGATCGTGTCAAGATCATCATCAACACCCAGCGACCTGCTACCAAGCATGCCTTACTTGCTTTCCTGGGGTTGATCAAGTACTGCAGGCAGTGGATCCCAGACTGCTCTCTCTCTATGACAAGTGCCTCCGGTCCGCAATACACCACACGGACCCACTCCAGCAACCACTCGTATGGACTGAGGACATGCAAAATGCCTTTGCAGCCCTCAAAACGGCCCTCTGCTCGGCTCCAGCTCTGGGCCTGACGAACTATGAACTGTCATTTCACCTCTAAGTTGCTCACCAAGGGGGAACTGCCTCTGGGGTGTTGGCTCAGGAGCATGGCGGGGGGATGAGGCCCTGTGCTTTCCTTTCAAAACACTAGACACTGTAGCTCAAGGTTTATCTGCGTGTCTTTGTGCTGTGGCTGCCTGTGCGTTAATGGTTTTAGACGCCGAGAGGATCGTCTTGTCGCACCCTTTGATTTTACTCTCACAACATCAGGTCCAACAGATCCTACGAAATTTAAATACACAACACATGTCATAACAGCGCAGGTCAGGATACGAGGTCAATTCTATGCGCCATTGATAACCTCACGATTAAATCTACTTCTTCTCTTGATACCGTGGCTCACGCCTTACAGCGTCTGCTTAATACTCAAAATGACTGTGAGCCCTGTCCTCACGGCTGTTTGCAAGAAATTGTTGTTGCTACAAGTATTAGGTCTGATTTGTGTTCTACACCTTTACCTACAGGTGAGGCTCTGTTTGTGGATGGGTCATGCTCTAAACCTGTCGACGGTACCTTTCACTGTGGATATGCCGTCTGCCGCCTTTCAGATATAGTGATCGAATCTCATTCACTCCCCTTTACGTCTGCTCAAGCTGCAGAATTGTTTGCTCTTACTCGCGCGTACATCTTATCTGCTGACCAAGAGGTAGACAGATGCTTAACATGCACACAGAATAATTCTTCTAAGCCGCTGGCAGTGCATCGACATCTGCCACAACCAAATACACCATTCCAGGAATGGCAAATTGATTATATCCACATGCCAAGACAGAGACCATACAAATATCTATTGGTAATGGTTGATAAATTCTCACGCTGGGTGGAAGCTTTCCCATGCAGCAATGAGAATGCTAGAGTGGTGGTTCAGAAATTGACACAAGAAATTATCCCGTGATATGGAATTCCGGTGGGACTAGACTCGGACAGAGGGATCCCCTTCACGCCCAAGGTATCCCAACTGCTCGCAACAGCACACACATGACTCCACACGAACTACAGACCGGTAGACCATTTCCTGGACCACACATAGCACCGGACACTGACCCACAAAACCTAACTCATAAACAATACTGTCGTGAATTGCAAAGTCTCGTTGCAGCCTTTTCAGATCAAGTGAGGGAGCAGCACCAGGCATCTACCGGCGGCTTTTCAGACACAGAGTGGGTCCTCCTGAAAGTCCTCAAGCGAAAGTGGACGGAGCCAAGGTGGACAGGACCCTACAAGATCAAAGAGCGCACCTCGCACGCCGTCCGGCTGGACAGCAAGGGTGACACCTGGTATCACTGGAGCCAGTGCGCAGCGGCAGAAGCTCCCAACAGATCACTCGTCAACACACACAGGGACCTGTGTGAAGCAGCAACCTCGTTACCGGCCGGTGACGAAGAAAAAGACCACCAACAACGCAGGGCAGAATAATCCCTGGGTGGCAAAAGGGGGTGACGTAGTCTAACCCTCACCCTCACGGCAAGGCGGAGGAACAACGCGCCCCTGCAACAAGTAGCGTGCCAAGCTACCAACGCAAGTTTGAGGAGTGTTATTCCCATTATATTGTTTTTAATTATATTGTAATGTGCTTTTGCTTTGAGTTGTGTGACAAAGAGTAGTGAAGGTCGTAAGCTCTTTAAGGTGTAGCGCGTGACCCTCTCTTGAATACAGTGAAGAATTTACTCTGTCATATTGAAGGTTTAGCTTGCTAGTTTCTACATGGAAGGTAAAGCCAGATGGGGTCTCTCCTCGAGTTCACTCATGTGTATTTCTTTTTTAGTCTCCTTGTTGGTAGTGCTCCCCATCCTGTGGGTACTTGACCCGCCCCTTACTCCCTCGTAGAACGATCAAACCACCGCAGCCCACAGCAGACGCCGACGATTAGTCACATACACTAGATTCACCTCGCGCAGCCTGGACAAGTGCCTGGTCAAATATGGGGGTATAGAAATTAAGTACGTCAAAGGCACTAAAGCCACATTTACTTTTGACCTTTGTACTGTTATAAACTGCGCAGGTAAGAACACCACGTGGCAGGGATACGACATCTATCTCTGTGCGGCCTTGAGTTATGCGGCGCATGCCCGATGGTGCCCTTTCTGGGGGAACATTATAGCGTACACCGGGGCACGGACACCGGAAGTCCATACCGCCGAGAGAGACGAGTTACAATACAGCGCGACTTTCACATAAGCCAGAATCCTATCTCCCTGTCCATCAATAACATGTACACCTGTCTCGGGGAACGAGCGGATCAGTGGGGTCTCCGGGGTTGTATTGGGGGCGAATGCATCATCACTCTAGGAGTATCGATATCTGGATCCGACCCCTTGGGCCTCATCAAAATTACTCTGGTGGACCCTTTCAAAGTCACAACTTTGAAATCACATTCACCCAAGTACCCAGCGATTAATGCGACCCTTTCCCCTCAAATGGACGGCGTAAAGGTTCATGATTTTTCAAAAGATTCCCCGATTCAGATTATTCGGATCACTATTGTACCAGCCTCAGCATCAAACCTAGTAGGTGTCCTTTCACGCTGCGTGTAAAGTCCATCTCCTCGTTCGACATTAAGCACACGCGCGGTCGATTCTCGCTTGGGAAGCAAGGCTTTCAAGGGTCTCCCACTTATATCGATGCAATCGGCGTTCCTCGCGGCGTACCGGACGAATATAAATTAGTAGACCAGATTGCGGGTGGGTTTGAATCTTACATTTGCTGATGGTGCACTATCAACAAGAATGTCGATAGGATCAATTATATTCATTATAATGTTCAACGCTTAACCAATCTTACCAGGGATGCCGTGGAAGGACTGGCAGCCGAGCTCAGGGCCAATTCACTTATGACATATCAAAACCGCATGGTTTATTATATCTATATTATTATCTATAGTATATTTCTTACTTAGTGCCCACGGTGGCGTTTGCTCCATGTTTGGGGAAGAGTGCTGCACCTTTATACCCAATAACACCGCGCCAGACGGGTCTGTTACGAAGGCCTTGGATGGGCTGCGGACTCTGGCCACCGAACTGAGGGAACACTCAGGTGTTGATAATGTTATACTTGATTGGGTGGACAGACACTTCGGTAAGTGGAAAGGTTTGATCGTTTCAGTTGTGATATCCATCATCTCGGTGGCCGGACTCCTCGCCCTATGTGGGTGCTGTTGCATCCCCTGAATTCGTTCCCTATGTATTAGGTGCATCTCTTTCACTCTGGAAAAAGGGGGCCCTTTTCTCCCCCTTCATATCAATTTCCTCAGTTGTTGGCCGAGTCGGAAGCTCTCCTTTCGCCGGGGTCTCTGGTGGATGAAGTTGCACTTAGACCCCAGTTCTGATTAGATTTTACTATGAGTAATTTTGCATGCGGTTAGAGTTTTTATAGAGATCATATTTGCTTAGATTTTTTCGATTCCATAATTGCCTTTTATATAGCCTTTCTATTGCTTGTGTACGTTTTCTCTGCTGTTCTATTTTTGTTATGAATGGTTGATCTCCTAAAGGAGATCAAAAGGGGGAATTGTAAAAGTGTATCACATGATCATGTTCTCTGCTGCACATACTGTTTTATATAATTGTATAATGGTGCTTTATTTTTCTGTCTTTTGCTATACTTAAATGTTGGTTGAGAATAATTAAATGGAATGCTTAAGGGGCCTTCTTTATGTCGGTTGTAAAAGTGCATACTTAAACAGAAGTGCAGGTGGGGCACCCGTGATACACCGAGCCTTTCACAGCCAGCATGACCTCCAACAGGCTCGATAGTGTCCAGCTGCAGATTGTTTCGAGGTCAGGAGATGGGGGGTGTGTGGAGGTTGGGATGCGCCTGGAAAGAGCCCAGATTTATCGCATCCTGCTAAGATAACAACGTAACAAAGACCCAGTCACAAACCCGGAAGGAGGAACCTGCTTTGAAGCCCTTAAAGGTACCCTCTCGAGAGGGAGGGGTCAGACCTTAACTAGCGTGTCTTTTATGCATGTTTGTTGGGTCTCCGTCCTTTGCAAACGACGCAATAAAGCTTCTCATATTCAACTCAGAACCAGTCTCCAGTCGTCTTCTTCCACATTCAACGGATCTTAACAGTTTGTCTCCTGGATTTGCTCGCAGGGGCTGAACCAGTGATTATCAATCGTTTTTTTTTTTTTTTTTCAGAAGTGATGTGAACTTGTTGGGTCGAGATGTCCAGTGCAAGAAAACAAGCAACACAGGGGTCTGCAAACTGTTTATCACCGCGGACCGGTCAATGCTTCACAATTTTTCCACGGACCTGGGGGTTGTGTGTGTGTCATAGATATAGTAAATATAATTTATTTATATAATAATAATAATACTAATACTAATAATAATAATGACTCCATCAATGTTATTTTTCAACAGCTGAAATAAAGTTGGTTGGGAAGTAGAGCTTGAACATTTCTATAAAAAAAAAAAACAAACAGGTGATTTTGCACCAGCGGGGAGAATGAAGATCCCTGCTATTATAGATCTATTATAGATATAGATCTGCTATTATAGATCTATTATAGATTATATTATAGATCCCCAAAATCCCTGCTATTGTTTGAAACATGTCCAACTCGCCACTGTTCATGTGCTGTCCCCTTGCGGGTTACATTTTAGCGCTCAAATGACCGACATGTAACCAAGAGAATCTGGTCATTTTTCAAAATAAAAGATTTTTCAAAAATAAAGATCGTTCAGACTCAGATAATAAATAAAACGGAAATAATTAATTATTTCTTCTGCGGACCGGAACCAATTGAGTCGCGGACCGGTACCAGTCCACAGACCGGTGGTTGGGGACTCCTGCTTTAGATGCTTAAACAAAAAAGTGTTTTTGGAGGAAATGAGTGTAACAGGTTCCCTATTTGAACCAGACAGGGAGGAGTCTTTTATGGAGATGGTGAGATGTCACATTCTTGTGATTCTGAGGACGAGCTTGCTGCAAGAGATGACTGTTAATCCAAAATGGTAAACTCGGTTTTCCTGTTGTCAGCACTGTACTGAACAGCACAGGGATCAGTGACGTAGCCCAGCCAATCCAACAAGTTCACATCACTATCAGGCTGAAACAGCCAATCAGAAAGGGAAAATGTCTCTGAGCATGCCGAGTGTTGCAGTACTCACGCAAACTTTTACAAGGAGACTGATGTTGACGGAAAGAACCACTGATGTTATACATGATGATTTCTGAGAAGTAGTAACACTAATTCACCACTGGTACCCTTTAAATCCTCTCCTCCAGGTGTTACATACAGAATAACCTCTGGATGTCCCCAGTTCCACCCCTGAACAAGATAGACGACTTCTTAACTAAGTGTGAGTATGAGATCTGGAATTTCCCTGGACTGAACTAACTAATAAGGTGAATTATAATATTCATCACATGGCATTTGTGTAAAACAGATAGGGGAAGTGAAAGTGAATGCCTCCGTCTGGATTGGTGAGCAATTTTCATCAGCACTGAGGCTGTCATGGCATTTATCGTATGTGTGTGCGATCTTTAGAACATAGGATTTGCTCCTCATAGTAGGAACAGTGTGTGTGTGTGTGTGTGTGTGTGTGTGTGTGTGTGTGTGTGTGTGTGTGTATGTATGTATGTATATATATATATATATATATATATATATATATATATATATATATATATATATATATATATATATATATATTTATTCTGGAGACTTTGGGTTGAGATTTCTGTGGTTTATGTCTTCACCCTCAACATTTCCCATTAGACGCCTCTGTCAGTGCTGCTGATGAAATGAATTCCAGGTTCATCCCTCAAAACCCAAAACCGTCTGGTAGATCAACCAAATCAACCTGAACTTGATCTGATGTAATCCCTTCACACCTTCCTTTTTAATTTCACAACTTTTATTTAAAGATACTTTAACTTTATGGTTTCTGCCTTCCCGCGAGGGTCTGGTTGGTACAGAGTCATTTACAGAGCCCTCTATTCCCACTACTTGGTTTGCAGTAGGTTGGTTTTGGCCTGACTCCTCAGTCATGGGGTAGCTGCCAGTATTGGAAACTTTTACAGCCAATCCAAAGTGAGATGTGAGCCTCTTCCTGGATGAAATTCAGAAGCTTCACATTCTTACTGCAGAACTTTTGTTAACTTTTTTAATAAAGATATGAAGATACTGTTCTGGTGTATTCTGGTCCCAAACTCATAACGTTCGTTAGTAAAGTAACAGTGAACTCAGTTTGCTGTCAGCATCACTGCAGAAGTTTGTCCTCCCGTCGGCGTGGAGTTGATGAAAGAGGGAGCGAGTGAATTGAGGCTGCCGGGAAGAGAATAAAATAAGCGTCAGTGCTGCGGCAGCGCAGTACCACTTAAAGCGCAGGACAGGAATAGCTCAGCGCTCAGCAGCGCACTGTCATGGGGAGAAAAAACCCTGAAAGTCTCCCTCTGTAATCACATGCTGCAGTGCGGCTACATCCAGATCCGTCTGTCCACACTTAACCCTTAAACCTCCATCGAAACCGGGTGAAAATGGAATCGTACTAAATGTACCGATCTAAACTCTCCATTCGGATCAAACCACACTATTCTACAACACAGAGTTCTTAAGTCCTGTCTGTAAAAAAAAAAAAAAAAAAAAAAAAAAAAAAACACATCATCATTTTCTCCAAAACTTGGGATGCAAGGGTGCTCAGTAGTGCACCCTACAGGAGGGGTTAAGTGATGGACGAATCCGCTCAAAATAAACCGTAGATAAGTTCCAAACCGCACACCACATTCAGGATATCAATCTTTACATTCCACAGGGAGTTATGTATATGCTGTCTCATTTAAACTAGATTCTGTTGCAAAATGTTCTGGAGTGGATATCTGGTGCGTTAGACTGAGTTTAATTGTATCCAGTAATTAATGTGGAAACAGATGAATAACAAAATTACTGAAATATTTAAAAACAACGTTTCCATGGCTATAGTTAGATCACAGTCACTCTACTGGGGTTTATTTTATGATAAACAAGGGCGTAGGCTGGTCTGACCATGGGGGGGTGCACATCTTGGTTGACTGGAACTCGAGTCCCAGGGGCTATAATTTTATTTATTATATTACTAAGCACTTTGGGGGAACCAGGTACACCCGTGGGTAGAATTATACATTTTTTAAAAATGTCTGTCTATACAGGGGTGAACTGCAATCAAATATTATAGTTCAACCAAAAACATTCTCAAATATATTTCAAACCACATTTGCAAGTACATAAATACATTTACAAATTAAGCTAAAGTTATTTATCTATTCAAAGGCACAAACAAATATTAATATATATTTACAGCACAAAAACATACTATTAATTTTATAAAAGTACTGAGCATGAGGCTGCAGATCCAGGCTGGATGGCTTATGATTATTTTATCCATTCATTCTCTGTGCGTCAATGTTTGTGTTCTAACACGTGCAGGAGCCGGAGGCGGGACTAACAAACTGTGCTTTATTCTCACACTCGCACTTTGTTTGATTGACAGTGTTCAGCGATGATTGCTTACTGATAATATGTGAGGCACTCCACTGAAATAGGCACCTGTCGTTGATTGTTGATTGGTCAGCTCAGGCTTGTACATTCGCAGTGCCCATTACACGCTAACTTTCGGTGTTAACTTCCGGATTCTGGTTTAGTGCACGCGGAATTTATCTCCAACTTTCTCTTCAATAACAGTCATTAAGTTTATTTATAAGATTGTGAATACACATAATTTCTTGTCCAGCGGAACTCAACTCCTGCTGTGGGGGAGGGGGTGCACGTGCACCCTGTGCACCTGGGGGGAGGGGGCTATGCCCTTGATAATGATTTCTCTTTTCTCCTAAATTGTCCTTTATGCTATTTAATAATGAATTCCACACCGAAAATGAGGTGGAATAGAGTCCGAGGAAAAACACTGAGCCTGAGCTGGATAATTGCTTTAGTACCACATGGGAGATAGAAATCACCTTCCTAACCATTGTGCCACTGAACCAGACTTTTATTATTATTATTATTTTAATATGTAGGTCACATGATCACCGAGTGATGGAAATTAAACACTCTATGGCAAACTGCTTTATTATTATTTTTTTAATATTCATTGATTAAACCACTTAATCCTGTTACAGTCATAGGGAGGATGAAGCTGATTTTAGCTGACTCTGTTCAAAGGCGGGGTACACCATGAACACCTCACAAGTCCATCACAGGACCAACACACACACACACACACACACACACACCAAGTGAAAATGTCTGTCTGTCTT
This sequence comes from Plotosus lineatus, assembly GCA_024760905.1. NCBI lineage: Eukaryota > Metazoa > Chordata > Actinopteri > Siluriformes > Plotosidae > Plotosus > Plotosus lineatus. The sequence goes on from CM045743.1 coordinate 384,216, forward strand.
CCTTTCGGCTTTTTCCTTTTTACTCGGGAGTCGCCACAGTGAATCATCTGATTCGCACGTTTGATTTGGCAGAGGTTTTTACGTCGGATGTCCTTCCTGTCACAACCCTTTTAGCAAGGGACAGAAACACGCTGACGACTTTGCAGCTCCTCTTTACGAAAGTCAGCAATGGTTCTTTTACATGAATCTCTCACCATAGACAGTGAGAGACATGGCCCGCCTCTGATAACCCAGTTAGCTGCACTGGGGGGGACAGTGACAACATTGTGGAGAGTGGGACTCGGACCCCCAACCTTTGGATCAGCGTCCAGCGCCCTATACCACTAGACCACCACTGCCCCTGAAAATATATAGTAATAATATAATAATGCACATGTTATTGGACTGTGGGAGGAAACCAGCATACCCAGAGGAAATCCATGTAAACACGGACAGCATAAAAACTCAGAAATACAGTACTCTCACCAAGCCTGAGGCTTGAAACCAGGACCTTATTACTGTGAAATGAACATGTTAAATACTACACCACAATCCTGCTCTTTTCACTCACTCGGGGTTCAATATACACGACACAGAAACATAAGAAAAACCATAATATATTAATAAAATTCTGGTTTATGTTTCCATTTTTAAAGCATGATGACAATAATTATGCTCATGATGATGGTAGTGATGATGATGGTGATGATGATGGTGATGATGCATTGATCATGATGGTGATGATACTGGTGATGATGATGATGATGATGATGGTGATGATACTGGTGATGATGATAGTGATGATGCTGGTGATCGTGATGGTGATGGCGATGATGCTGATGATCATGATGGTGGTGATGATGGTGATGATGATGATGATGATGATGATGATGATGATGGTGATTATGGTGATCATGATGGTGATGATGTTGGTGATCATGATGGTGGTAATTATTTTGATGCCTGCTACATGTGGCTACGACAAATCATGAGGGTCTGCCATCATGATTCAAGATTTATTTACTCAGGGTAATGTCCGTTAATAACTACAGAGTAGACCAGCCAGATCATAAGATTCATGTGTAGTATATACAGGGATCCCTTGCTACTTCATGCTTCAATTCATGCGGCTTCAATGCATCGCGTTTTTTTTTTTTTTTTTTTTTTTTTAATATTCATCGAAATTAAGGAAGAATAGGGGAAAAGTTAAGGAAAATGCCGCAAAAACAAGGTCAATTTTGCAGAAAAAAAAAACCTAAACAAACAAAAACAAAAAACAACCCTTACATTTTTGTGAGTTGCATGTCTGTATGTGTGTGTATTTATATTTTATTTACATCTTATGCGTTATTTTTAATGTTTAATTGTTATTATAAGAATTTATAGCATTGAATATGTATTTATTGATATTATATACATAGCGACATGTATGTATACATCAGTCAGGAGGGTTGGGGGGGTTTGATCCAACTTCACGGATTTCAGTTTTCGCGGGGGGATCTCGGCCCAAATTAACAGTGAGGGATCCCGTAATTAATAATTACCTCTCAAATAATGGGAGAAGGTTCACAGGATAAGATTTTCAGATTCAAAAAGCTAATTTTCACTCTGGATTAAACATCACTGTGGCTGTTGGAGCGGATGTGACCTGCTTTCTTGTATTTGGACTCCATGGTACGCCAAAGTGAGTACCTTCGCGGGAATTGTAAGCGCCATCACGAGAACAATGTGGAAACTATGAGCGAGATGAGTGCCATTGAGTGGCATTGCCGACCCAAAAAATGAAACGTTCATTAATTTTGTCACGCACTCTTTTGCGTACCTTTCCGTGAACTATAAGGGAACTGTGAGGAAACAGTGAGTGAACGTGTAAATGCCCACCACGTCACGGGTAATCAATGCCACGCAATGTTACATCTGTATCCTCAATGGTGCTCTTGTGTCCTCCATGGTGTTCATTGACTGCTCAATGTTTCCTCTTATACACTACGCATTGTCCAACATTAACTGTTGGTGGACCAGGGAGTGAGTTGTGGACAGAACTGTGTTTCTCACGGTTTCCTCAAAGGTAATCATAGTCTACTCTAAGCTGCTCACCTTTAAGTTTGGGTGAGCACTCAAACCACTGCATTCCTCAACACCACCCACAAACGGTTAACCAATCAGTCATAATGGCCAAACTGCTGCCTCCTGGTCAACCATTCCCTCACCCACACTGTTCTGGCTTTTCTCTCCTTTGATCGAGTTGATTTGCTGGTAGTATCAGGTGTGGATTCGAGCTGCTTACCGATATCAATGTCATAGTCTTCGATTAGTAGTAATGCAGCAGCACCTGCAAGAAAAACACTTATATTTTTACACTATATATTTATATATATATATACACACTTGTGAGGTGTGACAAGTATTGCCATAAAACGAAAGCACAATCACCTTTTTAGCCTGATGTGGAGCAAACTTGTCTGGCCATTGAGGGACTTGGAGCACCCCAGCACAAACAATTCACAAAAATACCGCAACGGTGAGGAATCGAGTGGAACATCGTGGAACATCCTCAATGGTACGAATGAGCAAGCTATGAGCAAAGCTTATTCCTCTCTGGCACAAACTGTTTGACTGACAGGTGAAATAAACAAAATCATTCCGCCATGGTACGCATGAATGAGTGCCATTGAGGATTTAAACTTGCACTAGTGTCAGGCTGGCTTTAGTAACAATCACGAGATGACACCAACTAGAATCCCAATAACATTACTCAGACCATTCACATTTCTGTTCTTTGAATTTCTTCCCGTTTAATTTGAAAAGCGCTATTCGCCCCCTCATACGAATGAGCTCACAAACGCCTGTGATTGGCTGGCGATTGCAGTGAGTGACAGGGAAGTGTATGCCATCCCTCCCTCCCATGAGAGCTCGGCCAATTAGCTCCCATGGACTCCCGGCCACGAACGACTGTGGCATCGACCCGGATTCCAGATGGCGATCTCTGGGTTAATAGTATTTAATCACTTTTATATGAAGGTGGCGTTAGTGTGAGCAGATTCAGTAGGGTTTTCTCCCTGTGTCCCGCTCGGTAGTTCATTTCCTCTATCGCACTTTTCGCTCTTGTGGTATTTCTGTGTTACTTCATACTGAATGTGTTTGAAGGAAAATGTGGGTATTTTGTGCATCATTCAGTTCTCACTCAGTGTCTCACTCAGTGCCGCAGAACGTAGTCATTTTCTTTAATCGTAGGTTTAGGATTTTAAACGTATCATCTAAAATGAAGGGCAAACATTATCATATTATCATACAGTGTGCTGTAGAAATCAGAATGAGATAATCTCCCAGTTCAGCAAGGATCAGAAACAATTAAAAAACTTTCAAATAATTCATAGAAAATCACAAGCCACAATGTTGAGACCCTCTGGACTCACACAATCACTCGTTTACTGAAGAGCTTAATCCTAACAAGGTCACTGGGAGGCTGAAGCCTATCACAGCCAACAGTGAATGAGGGCCAGGTTCAGCCTGAACAGCTCACCAGACCATTATAGCCCCATACACCCCCTCACTCTTTCTCCTTCTCTCTCTCTCTCTCTCTCTCTATCACACACACACACACACACACACACACACACACACACACACACACACACACACACACACACACACACAGACACACACACACACACACAGCAGAGGATGAGGCAGAGGAGGATGGCAACAATTAGCCCCAATGAACCAAGGTCAAAGAGGAGGAGGAGGACATTGGATGTGCCAAGACCCAAACCACTTTAAACGGGACTGTCCATATGCCCATCAACAAGGAGGGCCGATGGTGCCCTCACAGGTAACGCCCAGCAAAACCAAGTATGGCAAGGTCAAGGGAATTGGACAGTACCCTGGATGGGGCCGAATCAGATGCCCCAGGGTCCACCAGGCCCAGGAGTAGGCCCTATGGGGCCTGCCCCAGGCAGAATGTGAAGGTGCCCTGAGAAGCCAGAGGGGTGGTGGGAAGACAAATTAATATGTCAATCAGATCTATACTGGTGCAACGTATTCAAGTATAGGAAAAGAAGGCTCAAATCTCCCCCTCTCAAGAAAAGCAGTGAAAATTATAGGCTTCTCATGGAAACCACAGACTTTATGATTTACAGAGCTTCAAGAGTTAATCATTCAAGGAATCACCATACAAGCATCACTAATACTGTTCCAAAACACCCCAGCAAACTTACTGGGAAGAGTGTGCTCAATAAGATGGGAGCAAAAATCCATGCCCCCACATTACCAAGGATTGGCCGCAGCGACATTTGTGTATGAAAAAGCCTCATCAATAATGATGGGTCATCCAGTCCTCACATGCCTTGCATGCACTGTTGACTAACCAGAAATTCATGATAACAAATGCCCAAAGACAGGTTATGATGTCATTTTAGCAGCTCCAGAATTGACAATCGAAAAATGCTGTAGGATAAACCCTGCAGACAGATTGACCCTCCCAGGTGAGGGTACACTGCAGAAGTGTATTGCAGAGACAGAGAAACCTAAAAGCCAGAGCCTATCTTGAGGCAGGACCATTGCAAAACTCACAGTCAACACTTCTTTGTGGATAGATGATGTTTTTGCAGTGGCGACGGCAACAAGGCCAAGGATTTGCACAGTATTATAAAGAGGCAGACAAATTCAATGTTGTGATGGCAGTGGCAGTCCCACAGCCATGCTCAGCCCAATTGGCAGAAATAAAGGCACCAACTGTAGCATGTAAACTTGGAGCAGGTAAGCCATGTATAGTATATACCAATTCAGCCTGTGCATATGGGGTGTGTCATGTTTTTAGACCAATTTGGGCACAGAGAGCAGATTGGACCAATATTGTACATGAGCCGACCATTTCAGAACTACTGGGTGCAATGATGCTTTCCAAAGCACTGGCCACAGGGAAATGCAAAGTGCACAGATCAGATGGGAAATGGGTGACGAAGAGCAATGCAGCAGCAGATGAGGCAGCCAAAGAGGTAGCAGTAGGAGAAAATAGGGGCAAGGACGTGCTAATGATAATAGTGGTCTGGGAGCCAGAGGGGGACAGACAGATGCAAACCACAATAGATGATGTGGGGCTGTTCCAAAGAACAGCCATGGCAGAGGGAAAGGAATTGTGGAAAAAGAGGGGTGCAATGGTAGACTTGCAGGCAGGCTTATGGAGGAGCTGCGACAGAGTATTGGTGACCCCAATAGGATTTCTTCAAATGCTAATTAAAAAGGCACATGGAATAAATCACTGTGACAGGACAAAGATGACTAAGACAATTAGGAAAGACTGGTGGTCCCCGTACCTGGCAGGTATGGTAAGATAAATTCTTACGCACATGTGAACTATGTGCAACCTGAAAGATTTCACAGCACCAATTGGTCACATTCCAGAGCCAGAGGGCCATTCAGACACATAATAATGGGCTTTTTAGCCATGGGAGTGTCAGAGAGGAGGGAAGGAAAAAGGTACATCTTTGTCATGCCTGGAGTATATGCGTCGGACCCAAAGATGCAGGAGATCAGAGAGATCGTCGAGGAACAGAGTCACTGGAATCAATCTTCTGACAGCGGAGGGAAGCATGCCGCTCCCATTTATAGCTGGCTGCCGCTGATTGCCGATTAGGACCAGGTGCGCTCCGCTCCGAAACTCCTTTACTGGCGATCGCCACGCCCCTCGCCCGCACCTGCAATGAACTGAGGAAAGGTGAGTGTCTCCAGCCAGCACAGACCATGACACTTCTTGGTCGTACAAGACAGGTTTAGCCAATGGGTGGAAACACAGGCAACAAAGAATGATGCCAGGATGGCAAATTCTTGTGCAGGGAGGTAATCCCACGATTCGGTATCCCAGACCAATTAAGCACAAACAACGGTGTGCACTAACTTCACAAACTAGCTGATAAAAGCCATAGCTGAGGCCCTATGCCTGAAGCATAGGCTCGGGTGTGTCTGCCACCCACAATCACAAGGGATGATGGAGAGAACAAACGGGGTGTTTAAAGAAAAAGTGGCTAAGATTTACATGACTGCAAAACTAAATGGGGTACAGGCACTTACATTGTCACTGATGAAAATGTGTTCACAATATAACAGGATGGCACACCTGATACCACATGAAATACTTACAGGAAGACCAATGCCAGTGCCCTTTATAAGGGAACCATATGAGGGCCCATCTCTGGAACAGCTGGAGAGTGAAATGTCAAGATATGTGAAACATCTAACCTGAATACATTGTGTCCTATTACCGCAGGTTCGAGAGGCCATACATGGTGAGGGGGTAAAACAAGAAAAGCTGCAACAGGTGGAGCCTGAAGATCACGTCTACATCAAGTTGTTTAGCAGGAAACATTTGACTTGAAACCCCATGTATCATATTCCATGCAAGAATAGACAGTCTTACTCATTAATACTGTATTAATGTAGTAAAATGTAGTAATGATTAAAAAATAATGTTTTTTTAATTGTGATATTTATTGATAATAAAATATAAACATTATACAGCATATATATATATATATATAATGCAGCCGTGAGGGGGGCACAAACCAGTGTCTCTCCCTCACGCCAGTCCCAAGCCCGGATAAATGCAGAGCGTTGCGTCAGGAAGGGCATCCGGCATAAAACAAATGCCAAATAAAATATGCGAGTCACTACAAAGAATGTCATACCGGATCGGTCGAGGCCCAGGTTAACAATGACCGCCATCAGTGCTGTCAACCAACAGGGTGCTGGTGGAAATTGGACTACTGTTGGTCGAAGACGTCGAAGAAGGAGAGGCGGGAGGCGTCTCCGTAGGCAGAGAGAGAAGAAAAAAAAGCATGAGTCTAGGACTGAGAGTAGGGACTTTGAATGTTGGAACTATGACAGGAAAAGGTAGAGAGCTGGCTGATATGATGCAGAGGAGCAAGGTGGACATACTGTGTGTTCAGGAGACCAGGTGGAAAGGTAACAAGGCTAGAAGCATAGGAGCAGGGTTGAAGCTGTTTTTTCATGGTGTGGATGGGAAGAGAAATGGAGTAGGAGTCATCTTGAAGGAGGGGTTTGTCAGGAATGTTCTAGAAGTGAAAAGAGTGTGAGACAGAGTGATGAGTCTCAAGTTAGAAATTGAAGGTGTGATGTTCAATGTTGTTAGTGCTTATGCCCCACAGGCAGCATGTGAGCTAGAAGAGAAGGAGAGATTCTGGAGTGAGTTAGATGAAGTGATGCAGAGTACCCCCAGAGGTGAAAGAGTGGTCATTGGTGCAGACTTCAATGGACATGTTGGTGCAGGCAACAGAGGGGACGAGGAAGTGATGGGCAGGTTTGGTATCCAGGACAGGAAAACAGAAGGACAGATGTTGGTAGATTTTGCAAAAAGGATGGAAATGGCTGTGGTGAATACTTTCTTCCAGAAGAGACAGGAGTATAGGGTGATTTATAAAAGCAGAGGTAGGAGCACACAGGTAGACTACATCTTGTGTAGATGATGCAATTTGAAGGAAGTCTGTGACCGCAAAGTAATAGTGGGTGAGAGTGCTGCCAGATAGCATAGGATAATGGTGTGCAGGATGATGCTGATGGTGAGGAAGGTGAAGAAGGCAAAGGCAGAGCTGAAGACAAAGTGGTGGAAGCTGAAAAAGGAAGAGTGTCGTGTTGTTTTCAAGGAGGAGTTGAAACAGGCTTTGGGTGGTCAGGAAGTGCTTCCAGATGACTGGAGAACTACAGCTAATGTGATCAGGGAGACAGGGAAGAGAGTACTTGGTGTGTCTTCTGGAAGGACAGTAGATAAGGAGATTTGGTGGTGGAATGAGGAAGTGCAGGAGTGTGTACAAAGGAAGAGGTTAGCTAAGAAGAAGTGAGACATTGACAGGACCGAAGAGAGTAAACAGGAGTACAGGGAGACACAGCGTAAGGCGAAAGTAGCGGTGTCAAAGGCCAAACAGAGGGCGTATAATGACTTGTATGCTCGGTTGGAAAGTAAAGAAGGAGAAAATGATTTATACAAGTTGGCACAGCAGAGAAATAGAGATGGGAAAGACGTGCAGCAAGTTAGAGTGATTAAGGACAAAGAGGGAAATGTATTAACTGATGACAGAAGTGTGCTGGGAAGATGGAAAGAGTACTTTGAAGAGCTGATGAATAAGGAAAATGAGAGAGAAAAAAGAGTAGAAGAGGTGACCGTTGAGGACCAGGAAGTAGCAAAGATTAGTAAGGGTGAAGTGAGAAGCGCATTGAAGAGGATGAAGAATGGAAAGGTCCTGACGACATACCGGTGGAGGTATGGAATTGTCTAGGAGAGGTAGCAGTAGATTTCCTGACAAGAACATTCAACAAGGTCTTAGAGAGTGAGAGGATGCCAGAGGAATGGAGAAGAAAAGTGATGGTGCCCATTTTTTAAGAACAAGGGAGACGTGCAGAGTTGTGGCAACTACAGAGGAATAAAGTTGATGAGCCATACAATGAAGTTATGGGAAAGAATAGTGGAAGCTAGACTAAGGGCAGAGGACAGCATTTGTGAACAACAGTTTGGTTTCATGCCAAGAAAGAGCACCACAGATGCAGTGTTTGCCTTGAGGATGTTAATGGAGAAGTACAGAGAAGGACAGACGGAGCTGCATTGTGCCTTTGTTGATCTGGAGAAAGCATATGACAGGGTGCCGAGAGAGGAATTGTGGTATTGCATGAGGAAGTCTGGAGTGGCAGAGAAGGATGTTAGAGTGGTGGAGGAAATGTATGAGAGATGTAAGACAGTGGTGACGTGTGCTGTCGGTGTGACAGAAGAGTTCAAGGTGGAGGTGGGACTGCATCAAGGGTCAGCTCTGAGCCCCTTCTTGTTTGCTATGGTGATGGACAAGCTGACAGACGAAGTTAGACAAGAATCTCCATGGACTATGATGTTTGCAGATGACATTGTAATCTATAGTGAGAGCAGAGAACAAGTGCAGGAAAATCTAGAGAGGTGGAGGTATGCCCTGGAAAGGAGAGGAATGAAGATTAGCCTCAGTAAAACAGAATACATGTGTGTGAATGACAAGGACCCAAGAGGAATGGTGAGGTTACAGGGAGAAGAGATAAGGAAGGTGGAGGATTTTAAGTACTTAGGCTCAACAATCCAGAGAAGTGGCGAGTGTGGAAAAGAGGTGAAGAAGCGTTCGCAGGCAGGTTGGAATGGTTGGAGAAAAGTGTCTGGTGTGATGTGTGATTGGAGGGTATCGGCAAGAATGAAAGGAAAAGTGTACAAGACGGTGGTAAGGCCAGCGATGTTGTATGGTTTAGAGACCATGGCCCTGGGGAAAAGACGGGAGGCAGAGCTGGAGGTAGCAGAGATGAAAATGTTGTGGTTCTCTTTGGGAGTAACGAGGATGGATAAGATCAGGAATGAACACATGAGAGTGACAGCACATGTAAGAGGTTTTGGAGACAAAGTCAGAGAGGCTAGATTGAGATGGTTTGGACATGTACAGAGGAGGGCTAGTGCATATATTGGTAGTAGGATGCTGAGGTTGGAACTACCAGGCAGAAGGCCAAGAGGAAGACCAAAGAGACGATTCATGGATGTAGTGAAGGTAGCTGGTATAAGAGAAGAAGATGCAAAGGATAGGGTGAGATGGAGGCAGATGATTCGCTGTGGTGACCCCTGAAAGGAAAAGCCGAAAGGAAAAGAAGAAGACTGTCATTTAAATAAAAATACAAAAAAGCCATCAAATAAAACAAAAACACATTAATAAATCTCACGCATTTAAATATATACATCTATTTTCAATGTCACATGTCACTGTGGCACGCGGCGGAGAGCCAATCCTTTCTGTACGCCAGTATGCAGGCGGGTCTGATCCCTTCAAAATCTAATTTTTTTGGATTATAACAACAGCCACAGACTGCGCTTGTTGTTTTTGAGTAAAGAGGTAAATGTCCCTTGTTTTTGATCAGCTCATTTGCACGAAGTCAAGCACAGCTAGCAAGCAAACACAAACAGACAGACATGGAAAAACTTCAACCCGCAGACCAGCTGATTGCCAAAACCTGGGACATGCTTCCTGTTACATACCAAATACTGCAGCGTGTGAGTCTTGCCATATTGACCATGTTTGGCTCTACATATGCAGGCGAGTCATCTTTCTCACCTGAAACACATCAAGACCAACCTGCAGTCACGTTTAACAGATGGAAGCCTGAACACCTGCATGAAGCTGAAGCTCACCACGTATCAATGAGACTACAAAGCCATCAGCAAAACCCTGCAGCACCAGATGTCACATTAATAGTAAGAAGTAGTTTCTTATTCATAAATAACTTAGTTATGACAATGTCCTTTAAAAATGCAGCCGTGAGGGGGGGGCACAAACCAGTGTCTCTCCCTCATGCCGGTCCCAAGCCCGGATAAATGCAGAGGGTTGCGTCAGGAAGGGCATCCGGCGTAAAACAAATGCCAAATAAACTATGCGAATCACAAGAAAGAATCACATACCGGATCGGTCGAGGCCCGGGTTAACAACGACCGCCATCAGTGCCATCAACCAACAGGGTGCTGATGGAAATTGGACTACTGTTGGTCGAAGACGTCGAAGAAGGAGAGGCGGGAGGCGTGTCCATTGCCAGAGAGAGAAGAGGAAAGGCATGAGTCTAGGACTGAAAGTAGGGACTTTGAATATTGGAACTATGACAGGAAAAGGTAGAGAGCTGGCTGACATGATGCAGAGGAGGAAGGTGGACATACTGTGTGTTCAGGAGACCAGGTGGAAAGGTCACAAGGCTAGAAGCATAGGAGCAGGGTTCAAGCTGTTTTATCACGGTGTGGATGGGAAGAGAAATGGAGTCGGAGTCATCTTGAAGGAGGAGTTTGCCAGGAATGTTCTAGAAGTGAAAGAGTGTCAGACAGAGTGATGAGTCTCAAGTTAGAAATTAAAGGTGTGATGGTCAATGTTGTTAGTGCTTATGCCTCACAGACAGGATGTGAGCGAGAAGAAAAGGAGAGATTCTGGAGGGAGTTAGATGAAGTGATGCAGAGTACCCCCAGAGGTGAAAGAGTGGTCATTGGGGCAGACTTGGTGCAGGAAACAGAGGGGACGAGGAAGTGATGGGTAGGTTTGGTATCCAGGACAGGAACGCACAAGGACAGATGTTGGTAGATTTTGCAAAAAGGATGGAAATGGCTGTGATGAATACTTTCTTCCAGAAGAGAGAGGAGCATAGGGTGACTTATAAAAGTGGAGGTAGGAGCACACAGGTAGACTACATCTTGTGCAGGCGATGTAATTTAAAGGAAGTCAGTGACTGCAAAGTAGTAGCGGGTGAGAGTGTTGCCAAACAGCATAGGATGGTGGTGTGCAGGATGATGCTGATGGTGAGGAAGGTGAAGAAGGCAAAGGCAGAGCAGAAGACAAAGTGGTGGAAGTTGAAAAAGGAAGAGTGTCGGGTTGTCTTCAAGGAGGAGTTGAAACAGGCTTTGGGTGGTCAGGAAGTGCTTCCAGATGACTGGACAACTACAGCGAATGTGATCAGGGAGACAGGTAGGAGAATACTTGGTGTGTCATCTGGAAGGAAAGGAGATAAGGAGACTTGGTGGTGGAATGAGGAAGTGCAGGAGTGTGTACAAAGGAAGAGATTAGCTAAGAAGAAGTGGGACATTGAGAAAACCGAAGAGAGTAAACAGGAGTATAGGGAGACACAGCGTAAGGCAAAGGTAGCAGTGTCAAAGGCCAAACAGAGTGCGTTTGATGACTTGTATGCACGGTTGGAAAGTAAGGAGGAAGAAAATGATTTATACAGGTTGGCACAGCAGAGAAATAGAGATGGGAAGGACGTGCAGCAAGTTAGATTGATAAAGGACAGAGAGGGAAATGTATTGACTGATGACAGAAGTGTGCTGGGAAGATGGAAAGAGTACTTAGAAGAGCTGATGAATGAGGAAAATGAGAGAGAAAAAAGAGTAGAAGAGGTGACTGTTGAGGACCAGGAAGTAGCAAAGATTAGTAAGGGTGAAGTGAGGAGGGCATTGAAGAGGATGAAGAATGGAAAGGCAGTTGGTCCTGATGACATACCGGTGGAGGTATGGAAGTGTCTAGGAGAGGTAGCAGTAGATTTTCTGACAAGAACATTTAACAAGGTCTTAGAGAGTGAGAGGATGCCAGAGGAATGGAGGAGAAGTGTGCTGGTGCCCATTTTTAAGAACAAGGGAGACGTGCAGTGTTGTGGCAACTACAGAGGGATAAAGTTGATGAACCATACGATGAAGTTATGGGAAAGAATAGTGGAAGCTAGACTAAGGGCAGAAGTCAGCATTTGTGAACAACAGTTTGGTTTCATGACAAGAAAGAGCACCACAGATGCAGTGTTTGCCTTGAGGATGTTAATGGAGAAGTACAGAGAAGGTCAGACGGAGCTGCATTGTGCCTTTGTGGATCTGGAGAAAGCATATGACAGGGTGCCGAGAGAAGAACTGTGGTATTGCATGAGGAAGTCTGGAGTGGCAGAGAAGTATGTTAAAGTGGTGCAGGACATGTCTGAGAGATGTAAGACAGTGGTGAGGTGTGCTGTCGGTGTGACAGAAGAGTTCAAGGTGAAGGTGGGACTGCATCAAGGGTCAGCTCTCAGCCCCTTCTTGTTTGCTATGGTGATGGACAGGCTGACAGACGAGGTTAGACAAGATTCCCCATGGACTATGATGTTTGCAGATGACATTGTGATCTGTAGTGAGAGCAGAGAACAAGTGCAGGAAAATCTAGAGAGGTGGAGGTATGTCCTGGAAAGGAGGGGAATGAAGATTAGCCTCAGTAAGACAGAATACATGTGCATGAATGACAAAGACCAAAGAGGAACGGTGAGATTACAGGGAGCAGAGATAAGAAAGGTGGAGAATTTTAAGTACTTAGGCTCAACAATCCAGAGCAATGGAGAGTGTGGAAAAGAGGTCAAGAAGCGTGTGCAGGCAGGTTGGAATGGTTGGAGAAAAGTGTCCGGTGTGATGTGTGATAGGAGGGTATCGGCAAAAATGAAAGGAAAAGTGTACAAGACGGTGTTGAGGCCAACGATGCTGTATGGGTTAGAAACAGTGGCTCTGGGGAAAAGACAGGAGGCAGAGTTGGAGGTAGCAGAGATGAAAATGTTGAGGTTCTCTTTGGGAGTAACGAGGATGGATAGGATTAGGAATGAGCACGTCAGAGGGACAGCACATGTAAGACGTTTTGGAGACAGTCAGAGAGGCTAGATTGAGATGGTTTGGACATGTACAGAGGAGGGATAGTGAGTATATTGGTAATAGGATGCTGAGGCTGGAACTACCAGGCAAAAGGCCTAGAGGAAGACCAAAGAGACGATTCATGGATGTGGTAAAGGAGGACATGAAGGTCGTTGGTGTAAGAGAAGAAGATGCAAAGGATAGGGTGAGATGGAGGCAGATAATTCGCTGTGGCGACCCCTGAAGGGAAAAGCCGAAAGGAAAAGAAGAAGAAGAAGATGACAATGTCCTTTAAAATAAATTCAGTCTTATTATACTCTCAATTTGTTAGTCTTCTTTTTCAATTTAGTTGTATTCAGTATTAATAATATATATATATATATGTATATACAGTGATACCTCTGCTCACGTACATAATTGGTTCCCAGAAAGTGTGTGTAAGGCGAAAAGTTTGTCTTCTGAACATTTATTTCCCATAAGAAACCATTAAAATGAGAATAATCCGTTCCCAGGTCCCCATAAAACATAATTTTCTACTAAATAAGCCTTAAAACTACACAAAAATATACCTTATTTTATGTATAATAAATGTGCTATTGTATTGTAATTAAAGAAATAAACTGTACTGTATAATAAAGTCGTTTTATTTACCTTTGTGATGGTAGTTGATGGCTTGATGGAATGTAGTGGGAGGAGGAGGGAGGGAGGGACTTACTGTTTGGAAGGAGTGTTTGGAAACGCCTACTGTTTGGAAACACCCTTAGCCACACACGCACCCATAATAGCTTCCTTGTTCTTAAGGATGGTAGCAATGGTAGACTTAGCGTACTGGTACTGGGACGCTAAGCCACACAAATGCACACCTCGTTCGTGGTTTTCAATGATCTCCGCCTGTGGTGGGGTCTTTTTCGGTCCCATAATAGCAAAAGTACACTCAATACGGTCCAAAATGTCTAGCAAACACAAACCACTTCCGCACTCAAAGAAAGGGGGTGACGAACTGTGACGCCGTGAGCGTGCGTCGGCTTCTCGTGGCCGCCACCGTGGCGCTGTTCGACCTCGTGGTTTGATTCGTCCGCTGAAAACTAGTTCGTCAGCAGAGACTACATGCTCGCAAATTTAATGTTCTTGAGGCAAAAAGTTCGTGAGCTTAAGCGTTCGTCAGCGGAGGTTTTACTATATGTATATATATATATGGCAGTATTAATGTACAGATTTGAAACCAGAAGTTGACCCTTTATGGAGCGCGCTGCACAAACCACTGTTAACAAAAAGGAGTGGAGCCTTACAGTGGAGGATTTTACATGGAGCTGTTGCTGTTAATGGTTTTGTATGTATTTTAAATCCGGATGTTGACAAAAAGTGTCGGTTCTGTTCCCTCAGAGAGACGGTGTACGACTGCTTCCTGGACTGCAGCAGGTTGCAGGTTCTGTTTATGTTGGTAACGAGGCTGTTCTGTATCTATGGTGCTGTTTTTACTAAACACATTTTTATTCTGTTTTAGATATCAACAAAAACAGAAGGCCAAGTTCCAGCTGCTCAACTTTCTCTTGGGCCAATCAAAAATGACCGTCTACCGGAGCAGGAGGAGAAAAGTGGAGGGTTCACTGGACTGTGATATTAAAACGATTTTGATCAGAATGATAAAGAGCAGGTTGATGGTTGATTTTAATTATTATATTTTATTATAATGATATTATAATGACTATAGCTTATGATAATGACATTATAATGATTATAGTTTGATAAAAGACTTGGATCCTGTGAGAAAGTGTGGTGTGTTGATGTTCTGTGGAGGAGAAGCTGCGGTTTTCAACAATATTGGGTTGAAGGAACTGACTCTGGTCATAAAAATACTTTTTCTGTTGAGATTGAGGGGGTTTAATCTGTTGGGGTTTTTCTTGTGGTTTAGTTATTTTTCTGTGTGTAGTGTGTTTATTTTCTACATTAATTCCTTTAATGTACTCTTTCTGTTCATGCTTTACTAACTAGTGTTTGCTTTTTGTGTTAAAACAAAGTATTTTTAAAATTAAAAAAAACCTCTCTCTCTCTCTCTTTCGCTCTCTCTTTCTCACATGCACGCTGTCTCTCTCTCTCTCTCTCTGTCACACACACACACACACACACACACACACACACACACACACATTCTCTCTCTCTCTCTCTCTCTCTCTCTCTCTCTGTCACACACATACACACACACACACACACACACACACACTCTCTCTCTCTCTCTCTCTCTCTCTCTCTCTCTCTCTCTCTGTCACACACACACACACACACACACACACACACACACACACACACACACACACACACACACACACACAGTCTGTCTATGACTCCAAAATCCAATGTCAGATTTTGCCCCTTCATTCTTTTAGGTATATTGGTAATAGGATACTGAGGTTGGAACTACCAGGCAGAAGGAACAGAGGAAGACCAAAGAGACGATTCATGGATGTGGTGAAGGAGGACATGAGGGTAGTTGGTATAAGAGAAGAAGATGCAGAGGATAGGGTGAGATGGAGGCAGATGATTCGCCGTGGCGACCCCTGAAGGGAAAATCTGAAAGGAAAAGAAGAAGATTCTTTCTTTTTAGGAAGTGTGATATAACAGAAAGTCCAGCAGGTGACGCTGTGGCTTTCTGAATTGTTAATTATATATTATTAAAATGTGAAATATTGCATGACTTTGAAAGCAACTTTATTTATCATCTAACAACATTAAATATGTAAATAACAGAGCGTCATGGTAAAAAAAAATGATGATTAAGTGTTCAGTCTTTTTATCTTTGACTGAAATGCATAAACTGAAGTACTGTACTGTATACTCCAATGTCCACCTGTCACCTCTAAAATACCTCATAACATGTTGATTAATACATTTACTCTTTTCCTCCAAATAGTTACTCATACAAAATATGATATATGCACATTTGTAAAGTAATTCCATAAATAATATTATTTTGGAATTTATTATGTAATTTATGTAGTAATGTTTGTTATAACTGAGGAGATTTTGAACTCAATTTAAATAAAATACTGCTGTTGCATTACAGATGGCAAACTGATGGAATAACTCCAAACCCACACCCTGGGGTCACCTGTTCCACAGTTCTGCCTGAGAGTCGACTGCATATTAAATAAGAAGCAAGTGTGTGTGTGTGTTCATTCATAGACTTGGTCGTGTCTCTGAGGATGCAGGATCACACTGCTGTACTCTTTAATGCAGGTGAGTGCAGTGGGTGGGACTAAACGCCGATCAATCAGGTTGTACTGCAGATGAACGGAAAGCAGAGGGGAGTCGTCACGAGCGGTGATGTCACACAAAGTGTTCACAGGTACAGAGCTACACACACACACACACACACACACAAACACACACACACACACACACACACACACACACACACACACACACACACACACACACACAAACACACAAATATGTATAAGCATGTGTACATACAGAGAGCAGAGCATGTATAGTGGGCACTAACCTGATGTAGTTGCTGTTGAAGTGGGAGATGTGTAGTGTGCACTAACCTTGTGGAGGTGGAGGATGTATAGTGTGCACTAACCTAATGTAGTTATGGTTGAGGCGGAGGACCTCGAGGGCGTGGAGTTGGACTATCCCACGTGGAATCTCTCGGAGCTGGTTGTGGTCCAGTAGCAACTCATGCAGGGAATGTTGAAGACCAAAGAAGGACACCTCATTGATAGTGTCCTCCCTCAGGCGGTTGTATGAGAGGTGGAGTGAGTTGAGACCAGGCTGCATGTGCGCGAACAAGTATCCCGGGATCCTTTCGATCTGATTGTGGTGTAGTGTGAGTTGGACCAAACCGACCGGCAGGAAGGATGGGACATGGACCAGTTTATTATGGGACAGATCCAACATCTCCAGCTTACTGAGGGATAAAAACGGGGAGAGAGAGAGAGTAACTGGGTGAACCGCAGCCACAATAACACCCAGCGCGCCCTTATGAAACTTGTACAAAGAATGACTTTGGTTCCCCCTGGTGATTGTGATTGCATGGGGTTTTTTTCTTCCCCTGTCGTGTTATAAATCAGTTTCTCTGTGTATAATTTGTTCAAATTTGTTTTATAAAGATTCAGTTACACACAAAAATGAATTAATTTTCTGATCCACTTAATCCTAATTAGGGTCGCAGGGAAGCTGGCACACAACAAAAAAACTTCCAGATAATATTCATACAAATGAATAATCATAACCGTCGCCAAACAATTACACGCCTTCTTTTAGTAGCTCCGCCCACCCTCTGAATTTATGGATTCTTATTGCAAAGGCAATAACCACTACCACTAAGACACCTGACATCCCCCCAAAAACCCCAGGGTCTGTACTTCTTCTTCTTCTTTTTCCTTTCGGATTTTCCCTTCAGGGGTCGCCACAGCAAACCATCCGCCTCAATCTCACCCTATCCTCTGTATCTTCTACTCTTACTCCAACTACCTTCATGTCCTCCTTCACCACATCCATAAATCTTCTCTTTGGTCTTCCTCTAGGCCTTCTGTCTGGTAGTTCCAACCTCAGCATCCTACTACCAATATACTCACTATCCCTCCTCGACACATGTCCAAACCATCTCAATCTAGCCTCTCTGACTTTGTCTCCAAAACATCAAACATGTGCTGTCCCTCTGATGTACTCATTCCTAATCCTATCCATCCTCGTTACATCCATCCTCGTTACGCCCAAAGAGAACCTCAACATTTTCATCTCTGCTACGTCCAGCTCTGCCTCCCGTCTTTTCCCCAGGGCCACTGTTTCTAAACCATACAACATCGCTGGCCTCATCACCATCTTGTACACTTTTCCCTTCATTCTTGCCGATACCTTTCTATCACACATCACACCGGACACTTTTCTCCAACCATTCCAACCTGCCTGCGCACGCTTCTTCACCTCTTTTCCACACTCTCCATTGCTCTGGATTGTTGAGTCTAAGTACTTAAAATCCTCCACCTTCCTTATCTCTGCCCCCTGTAACCTCACCGTTCCTCTTGGTTCCTTCTCGTTCACACACATGTATTCTGTCTTACTGAGACTAATCTTCATTCCCCTCCTTTCCAGGGCATACCTCCACCTCTCTAGATTTTACTGCACTTGTTCTCTGCTCTCA
Source organism: Plotosus lineatus (assembly GCA_024760905.1). NCBI lineage: Eukaryota > Metazoa > Chordata > Actinopteri > Siluriformes > Plotosidae > Plotosus > Plotosus lineatus. The sequence goes on from CM045743.1 coordinate 402,512, forward strand.
CTACAGATCACAATGTCATCTGCAAACATCATAGTCCATGGGGAATCTTGTCTAACCTCATCTGTCAGCCACTCCAGACTTCCTCATACAATACCACAGTTCCTCTCTCGGCACCCTGTCATATGCTTTCTCCAAATCAACAAGGCACAATGCAGCTCCATCTGGCCTTCTCTGTACTTCTCTATTAACATCCTCAAAGCAAACACTGCATCTGTGGTGCTCTTTCTTGGCATGAAACCAAACTGTTGTTCACAAATGCTGACCTCTGCCCTTAGTCTAGCTTCCACTATTCTTTCCCATAACTTCATCGCATGGTCATCAACTTTATCCCTCTGTAGCTTCCACAACTCTGCACGTCTCCCTTGTTCTTAAAAATGGGCACCAGCACACTTTACCATTCCTCCGGCATCTGCTCACTCTCTTAACAACAAGGTCTTAACATTGTTAAATGTTCTTGTCAGAAAATCTACTGCTACCTCTCCTAGACACTTCCATACCTCCACCGGTATGTCATCAGAACCAACTGCCTTTCCATTCTTCATCCTCTTCAATGCCCTCCTCACTTCACCCTTACTAATCTTTGCTCCTTCCTGGTCCTCAACAGTCACCTCTTCTACTCTTTTTTCTCTTTCATTTTCCTCATTCATCAGCTCTTCAAAGTACTCTTTCCATCTTCCCAGCACACTTCTGTCATCAGTCAATACATTTCCCTCTCTGTCCTTTATCACTCTAACTTGCTGTATGTCCTTCCCATCTCTATTTCTCTGCTGTGACAACCTGTATAAATCATTTTCTCCTTCTTTAATGTCCAACCGAGCATACAAGTCATTATACGTCCTCTGTTTGGCCTTTGACACTGCTACCTTCACCTGACGCTGTCTCCATGTACTCCTGTTTACTCTCTTCGGTCCTCTCTATGTCCCATTTCTTCTTAGCTAACGTCTTCCTTTGTACACACTCCCGCACTTCCTCATTCCACCACCAAGTCTCCTTATCTACTGTCCTTCCAGAGGACACACTAAGTACACTCCTACATGTCTCCCTGATCACATTAGCTGTAGTTCTCCAGTCATCTGGAAGCACTTCCTGACCATCCAAAACCTGTTTTAACTCCTCCTTGAAGACAACCCGACACGCTTCCTTGTTCAGCTTCCACCACTTTGTCTTCAGCTCTGCCTTTGCCTTCTTTACCTTCCTCACCATCAGCATCATTCTGCACAATGCCATCCTATGCTGTTTGGCAACACTTACCCACTACTACTTTGCAGTCACTGACTTCCTTCAAATTGCATCATCTACACAAGATGTAGTCGACCTGTGTGCTCCTACCTCCGCTTTTATAAGTCACCCTATGCTCCTGTCTCTTCTGGAAGAAAGTATTCACCACAGCCAACATTTTTTTGCAACATTTATCAACATCTGTCCTTCTGTGTTCCTCTCCTGGATACCAAACCTGCCCATCACTTTCTCGTCCCTTATTCCCATCCCATCCCATCACTTCCTCGTCTGTACAGAAACAGAAATATCCCCTGCTGCTGACAGGCTGGAATGGTGTTGTGTGATTGGTTCTGAGTAAACAGGAAGTGACTGACCGTAAATGTATCCACGCCCTCGGTGCGATCCGCTCCTCTCGGATCTTATTATGACTCAAATTTAGGATTCGCAGGTTCATGATCTTATTCAGGAGCTCAGCATGAACCACTTCTATCCGGTTATCTGACAGGTGCAGCTCCTATACACACACACACACACACACACACACACACACACACACACATACACAAACACAAGCACACAAACACACACATATACACACACACACACACACACACACACACACACACACACACAAACACACATGCGCACGTGCACATACACACCCACACACGTACGCACATATGCACACGTGCACACACACAGCACATACGCACACGTGCACACAGACACACACACACACACACGCGCGCGCAGTTTCCCACAGTGAGATGGATTAAAATAAAATCATCTTTTTAAAGAATTTTGATGGTTGTGGAAATAAATTTTGTGCGAGAAGGAAATTTTGTGTTCATTGATTCATTTGCCGAACCACTTCATCCCATTAGGGTCACAGGGAAGCTGGAGCCTATCACAGCCGACTGGCTATGAAGGCAGGACACACCCTGAACAGTTAATCGCAGAGCCATCACTAACCTGATACAACCATTCACATTCACACGTAGGGGAAATTTAAAACAGACAAATTGCCTTTGGACTGAAGGAGGAAACAAGAGTTCAAGGAGGAAACCCACACAAGACAGGGAGACCATGCAAACTCCACACAGAAACGTCCTTGTCAAGCCTGGGACTCGAACCCAGGATTGTTCTGCTATGAGGCGGACGTAATAATCACTACACCACCATGATGCTGCTGATGATGATTAAGTAATAACCTTCAGTGATGCAGGCAGGCCGGATGGAATGGCTCTGAAGTGGTTATCGTCTAGTCGGATATAAATGAGTTTCTTGAGCGGTCTGAACGCCAGCGGGGACACGTTCCCATCATGGAAGTGATTGTCCTCCAATTCCAGAGTCAGCAGCTGAGACAGACCTGGGAGACAAAACACCAAACCAAAATGTGTGTATATGTATGTGTGCATGTTTGTGTGGGTTCATGTGTGTTTGCATGAGGGTGTGTGTGCACATTTGTGTGGCGTGTATGTGTCTGAATGGGTTTGTGTGTGCTTGTGTGCGGGTGTGTATGTGAATGTGTATATGTTTGTGTGTGCGTGCATTTGCGAGTACTGTATGTGTTTGTGTGTGTGAGTGTGTGTGTGTCTGCATGTGTTTGTGTGTGTGTGTGTGATTGTATGTGTTTGTGTGTGAGAGTGTGCATATGTGCGTGTGTTTACGTGCAAGTGTGTGTGTACTGATGTTTGTGTGTGTGTGTGTGTGTGTGTGTGTGCGTGTGTGTGTGTGTGTATACCTTTAAAGCTGTGAGGTGTGAGTTCGCTCAGTTTGTTGTCGTTGATCTTCAGCTCCAGCAGTGAAGGTGGTAATGGAGGGATTTTGGTCAGATTGTTCCCATCTAGATTCAAACGGCGCAGTTTGGTCAGATTCTGAAAAATCACACACATAAAAACTCACACACACACACACACACACACACACACACACACATACACACATACACACACACCTCAGTGAGCATTGTGTTTCTCAGCCTTGATAGAGCCAGGAATTTGTAACTTGTGTGTGAGTGAAAAGGGAACTTGACATCATGGTGCTTGCATAGTGTGTGTGTGTGTGTGTGTGTGTGTGTGTGTGTGTGTGTGTGTGTGTGTGTGTGTGTGTGTTTGGCCATGCAGAATATTTTCCCATTTACTTCAACAATGAGGTGAGAATTCTGTTCCAACCAAAGAATATTTACATAAACACACCTCTCACCCACTTGCCAGTCAGACATGTTACATGTTTATTAAACTTGGCCCCATACAGGACATAAACCTGTCACTTACAGAGCCACTGAGTCAAGAGAGTTTAGATACAGGTGAGAGCTTGAGATACAACAGTGTTACATTCTGACTCTATCTTTCGGTCTTGTTTTCAGAAACACAAGTTCCGGATTCTGAGACTGATTAATGTTCTATACCCGTAGTGCAACATAGAAGACCGTTGAGGACCAGGAAGTAGCAAAGATTAGTAAGGGTGAAGTGAGGAGGGCATTGAAGAGGATGAAGAATGGAAAGGCAGTTGGTCCTGACTTTGGAAAATGGGCACCATCACTTTTCTTCTCCATTCCTCTGGCATCCTATCACTCTCTAAGACCTTGTTGAATGTTCTTGTCAGGATGCCAGAGGAATGGAGAAGAAAAGTGATGGTGCCCATTTTTAAGAACAAGGGAGACGTGCAGAGTTGTGGCAACTACAGAGGGATAAAGTTGATAATACGATGAAGTTATGGGAAAGAATAGTGGAAGCTAGACTAAGGGCAGAGGTCAGCATTTGTGAACAACAGTTTGGTTTCATGCCAAGAAAGAGCACCACAGATGCAGTGTTTGCCTTGAGGATGTTAATAGAGAAGTACAGAGAAGGTCAGAAGGAGCTGCATTGTGCCTTTGTGGATCTGGAGAAAGCATATGACAGGGTGCCGAGAGAAGAACTGTGGTATTGCATGAGGAAGTCTGGAGTGGCAGAGAAGTATGTTAGAGTGGTGCAGAACATGTATGAGAGATGTAAGACAGTGGTGAGGTGTGCTGTCAGTGTGACAGAAGAGTTCAAGGTGGAGGTGGGACTGCATCAAGGGTCAGCTCTGAGCCCCTTCTTGTTTGCTATGGTGATGGACAGGCTGACAGACGGAGTTAGACAAAACTCCCTATGGACTATGATGTTTGCAGATGACATTGTGATCTGTAGTGAGAGCAGAGAACAAGTGCAGGAAAATCTAGAGAGGTGGAGGTATGCCCTGGAAAGGAGGGGAATGAAGGTTAGCCTCAATAAAACAGAATACGTGTGTGAACGACAAGGACCCAAGAGGAACCGTGAGATTGTAGGGGGCAGAGATAAAGAAGGTGGAGGATTTTAAGTACTTAGGGTCAACAATCCAGAGCAGTGGAGAGTGTGGAAAAGAGGTGAAGAAGCGTGTGCAGGCAGGTTGGAATGGTTGGAGAAAAGTGCCCGGTGTGATGTGTGATAGGAGAGTATCAGCAAGAATGAAAGGAAAAGTGTACAAGACGGTGATGAGGCCAGCGATGTTGTATGGCTTAGAAACAGTGGCCCTGGGGAAAAGACAGGAGGCAGAGCTGGACGTAGCAGAGATGAAAATGTTGAGGTTCTCTCTGGGAGTAACGAGGATGGATAAGATCAGGAATGAGTACATCAGAGGGACAGCACATGTACGATGTTTTGGAGACAAAGTCAGAGAGGCTAGATTGAGATGGTTTGGACATGTACAGAGGAGGGATAGTGAGTATATTGGTAGTAGGATGCTGAGGTTGGAACTACCAGGCAGAAGGCCCAGAGGAAGACCAAAGAGAAGATTTATGGATGTGGTGAAGGAGGACATAGGATGCAGAGGATAGGGTGAGATGGAGGCGGATGATTCGCTGTGGCGACCCCTGAAGGGAAAAGCCGAAAGGAAAAGAAGAAGACCCGTAGTGCAGCGTAGTGTAGGGTTATAGTAATTAACAGTAGGAAAGGGCTGATTAAATTGGTCTGGTGTTTAACCGAAAGCAAATTTTTACAGTATCAGACATTGTGGGAGCTGAGGACTCATTCTCTTGGTTCTTTGATTATCCCCGCGCCTCTCAGGTAACGATGTGGAAATACTCAGAATATTGACAAGATAATGCCTGTAGAACTAGATGCGACGATTGCACTAATTGTGTGTGTGTGTGTGTGTGTGTGTGTGTGTGTGTGTGTGTGTGTGTGTTCTTACACGGAACACATCCAGCCCTAATGAGGTGTCAACCAGTTTGTTCTTGCTCAGGTCGAGCCACTGTAGATTGGGCAGGCCATGCAGCGCTCGCAAGGGAATCTTATTGATCTTATTATCTGACGGGTAGACAGACAGACAGGTGTGTTTGTATGTGAGAAAACAGGACAACCTTTTGATTAACTGTCTCTCTACCTGTCTGTCTGTACAATCTCACCTGCCAGGTAAAGAGTTCGGATGCCGGCGTCTTTAATGAGAGGAAAGCTGGATAACCCGGTGCTGCCGCAAGCAATCAGACCATCGGACAGTAGACATCCTGCCGGGAGAGACGTCATATAAGTGGAGGGACGGATTACAGGATGACCCACAACACTCGCACCGCCAACTCTGCCTCCTCTGCCTCTGACCACGCCTCCTCCAGCCCTAACAGTTCCACTAGGCAATAAAACTCTGGGTTTCCTCGTGGGCCGAGGGAGGTGCTTCTGGGGTATGAATATTGCTGGTTTACGGGCAGGAGACGAAGCAGTTCTGCTGACTGATGAGTTTTTTGAGCGACTGTTATTTAAGACTGGCACATCATCGTCATCCTCATCAATCTCACTATCATCTTCCAGATAGTCATCATCGTAGTCATCATAGTCAAACAAATCAAGGAACATTTCAGTGTGTGTGGTTTGAGGTGCCTGTGGTTTCATCTTCATTGCTGAGGATGGTGCCAGCTTCTTCTGTGTAGGTGGGCGCTGTGGAAGAGATTATGAGTGATTTAGAGCACTGACAATATCATAATTATAGCGTAGGTATTATTGTATATAATATATTATAATTTGATAATTATATCATAATATCTAATTATTATTTATGAATTAATGCATCATACGTTTATGATTTTAACTCGTCTTGGTACCGTTTTCGGCTTGACCTCTACAATGATGTTTCTCCCTGATGCTTTCCTCCTTCCGGTCTCTGAATGGACTTTCTTCTGTCCACTCATTTTCTCCAGCTTCGCTCCCCGGGATGGTTCCTGAAGGCCATCCTGAAGCTGTGATGACTGTAAAGCTGAAACCAGAAAAAAAAAATTTCACTAACATAACATTACAGAGCAGCAGGTCAGGAGACTCGTACTAAAAATATAGAAGAAACAACACTACAGTATGTGGGCATGAAAGACCAAGCAAAACACTAAGAGCACTCAGGGAGCACAAAACTCCCACAATGCCTCGCAACCTCTCAGCAATCTGAACCAAAATGTTCTTCTGATTCATCATCATCATCTTCTTCTTCTTCTTCCTCCACTTAATCCGGGGTCGGGTCGCAGGGGCAGCAGCCTAAGCAGAGAGGGCCAGACATCTTCTCCCCAGCCACTTCTTCTAGCTCTTCTGGGAGGACACCGAGGCGTTCCCAGACCAGCCAAGAAACATAACCCTTCCAGCGTGTTCTAGGTTGACCCTGGGATCTCTTCCCAGTTGGACATGTCCAAAACACCACACCAGGGAGATGTTCACTTATCTCAAAATGTTAAAGACTAATTAGGATCCAGAATTTGACACAGATCATTTGAAAAATCTTTTTTCTTGAGTTTTCCTTGTCCAAAATGACTAGTAATTTAATCAAAATTTAAACGTGATTTTATTTATTTATTTTTTTTGCACAATCCTGCTAACAAGCGTTCAGAGTACAGGGATCCCTCACTTTCTGAGGTTAATTGGGACCGAGAGCCCCACGCGACCATCAAAATCCACAAAGTAGGATCACACACCCCCCTCCCGACTGACGTATACACACATGTATATGTGTATATAATATCAATAAATACATATTCAATGTTATACATGCTTAAAATAACAATTAAGCATAAGATGTAAATAAAATATAAATACACACACATACAGATAGTTTTGCAAGACAAGAAGACTACATACATACATGCGTGCGCACACAGAGGCGCACCGAAAAACAATGTAAGAAGTTTTGATGGGAGATTTTGGGTTGTTTTTTGGTTTCTGTTGGTTTAGGGTTTTTTATTTGTTTGTTTTTATTTTGAATAATTGGCCTTGATTTTGTGGCATTTTCCTTAACTTTT